>VWZV01017374.1:354979-371341 GCA_013397155.1 Irena cyanogastra | reverse complement strand
TTCTTTTTTACTCTTCTCTTTCAAACATATCTTGATGGCTTCCAATGCTCTTGGGCTGGTAAAAACTAGGCCTCCATAGCACTCTGGATGGGAAAGCTATTCAGAAACAGAAAATTTAAGAAGTAAAAAAAAAAAAAATTATAAATTAATTTTAAAAAATCAATTGATCAATTATTTATAACCTTGTTACAAACACAACACCTTCAATAACTGCCTGAAATGCCCCAATACTTGTGACAATTTATAGTCACACAATTTAAATGTGAATTCTGTCTGATCAATTGAATTCNAACAGATACACCAAGTTTTTTACTGTCTTGTTTTAACCAGAGCAGCACAGGACACTGAGTTTTTTCTGGGACTACTGGGAGTGAAAAAAGAAATACAAACTGCAGCATTAAAAATAAAAATCAGAGGGGAAAAAACCCAAGGATTTATTGCCTTTGAGAGGAACCCAAATAGGAACTACAGACTTATTTTTATTATTAAAATGTTTATTTTCCAAAAGTCCTAATCAAGATTAGGGATGAAATTTAGAGATTACTTTGGACCTAAAAATCTTAATATATTGTCCTCTGCTGCTGCAAATGCTACAATAAGCTGAGGGTCTCAGTGCATTTACTGCTTACTCAAGGGTGTAACCTTACTCACAGGACATTGGTTTGTCCACAGCCCAAAAATGGAGCAGATAAAGCAGAAACTCCATTCCAGAATCACCCAACATAAGAATCTAGAAGAGTTTACAAGGGTTTAACATTTCATTGTGATGGGTATTTCTATTCAGCAGGATTCCTCCTCACTCCTCATCTGCTGGCTTTTATGCATCAGCACTTCTTCACCATTTTTTAGCTAATAATTAATTCATTGAGAAATGTCTTATTCAAGATGGAGAACTCCCTTTTTCTACAGCATTTCATACCAATTGTACAGGCACAGAAGTAATGGCCAGTTTTTATGAGATGATCTCTTTAAGGGAAGAAAGCAGTCAGCAAGCAAACCAGGCACTGCAGCAAAATATTCCTTCTGCATGAGAGAACCAGAGGTGGCAAAGCTCTCACTAATTAGTAATTTGCACCAAAAGCACCTTTACCTCATTTGTAAGTGTGGAAAACACAACCCTTAAAAGCTCAATGTAGCATGAGCCCTTTATGATGCTAAAAAAAGCATCATTAATAAAAAAAAAGCAATGAAATTCAGGGTTTTTTTAAAAAATCATGCTCCAAATATCTACTGGTGAGTGAAATCAAATTCATTAAAATCCAAACTTCACAGGATGCTGGAAGAAAAAGACCAAGGAATATTAATATGTACTTACCTTCTTTTTTACTCTTCTCTTTCAAACATATCTTGATGGCTTCCAATGCTCTTGGGCTGGTAAAAACTAGGCCTCCATAGCACTCTGGATGGGAAAGCTATTCAGAAACAGAAAATTTAAGAAGTAAAAAAAAAAAAAATTATAAATTAATTTTAAAAAATCAATTGATCAATTATTTATAACCTTGTTACAAACACAACACCTTCAATAACTGCCTGAAATGCCCCAATACTTGTGACAATTTATAGTCACACAATTCAAATGTGAATTCTATCTGGTCAATTGAATTTTTTAACAAGCAGGGGCAAGGTCCTTGATGCTGTACACGATATTTTCCCGTCCAAAGCTGGTTTGTGGCAACACAAAGAGGTACCACACAGAGAGTGATTAAATGGGATCTTGGCAAGCAAATCCTGTTGGAAATAAGACAACTGAAAGAATTTCAAACTTACCTTCTCAAATAAGCTGTCAAGAGAGGTGAATTCAAATGCCAAAACTGGGATCAACGTTGCTTCCAAGCTGTATGATCCTAATTCCTATCAAGAAAAGGTTTGCAGCTCTTTAAATAAATCCCAGACAGCATTTTTGCTTTTTCAAAGAGCTAAGTCAGCACAAGCATTTCTCCTTGCTAATGCAAAATAAAGAGGCATTTTATTTCCTTTCCCTGATAAATCTAGTTTGGATTTGTTAATTATTCAATATTACAACATTTTATGAAACAAACAGCTATGGGACCTTCTGAGGTACAGGAGACACCAGCACATAACTCTGAAGTCCCCAAGTGCCCACCCAGTCCTGCAAATATCCCTGCACATCTCTGTAATTCTGTCAATAGGTTTCTTCCAAAGAAATAATCCTCCTTTATCAGGAATGCTTACTCTTATCAGTGAGATTTGCTCACACGACCAAGGGCAGTAGCAGAAGGGACCCCAGCAATAGGTAACCTCTATTTCACATCATATTCCCAGTAAAAACACAAAGAATTTCTGTAATCTTGATTCTGTCCATATGAACACAATCAATATCAATTAATTCAAATGAAGCTGGTTTAGTATCAGTACTTTGCTGAGAGCTTTACAATGAATTCAGTACAAATGCCTCATAATTAATACAATTTTTTGCAGGAAGGGCTATTTTCTAAGATACTTTTCCTCTTAGCATAATTTGAGACATGCACTCCTAAATTTAGTTAAGCCCCTTTTCCCACTTGAAACAGTTGCATTCATATTTAATAAAGAAGTGAAACATTTTTTTAGTTTTCTCAACATTTACTCACTTTAATGTAAGGATCTGGTCCTGAATCTTTGTCTTTGGGATCCTTCAGCAGCAGAACCTTCATTGTTCACCAAGGAAGCCCAGCAGAACCCTGAAACACAAGAAGGGAATTTATCTAAATTAGATCTAGAAGACTTTTTAACTCAAACAGTGACTTTAACAGCTCCAAGAACTGGGTTGCTACCAGTTGCACTGCTCCTTACACAATGAGTAAGCAGTTATTGTGCATTCTCCAGGCAGAACACCCAGCCTGATAAGGGCAGAAAATAACATGCTGCCTTTAGATAACACTGCTCAAGGAAGAGGCTCTAATGAAACTCATCAAGGGGAGCACATTTGAAAGAATATTTTGTAAAAGCAGTAACAAACTCTACAACCAACCACGTTCTGCAATTGAATCAGCTCCTATCTACAAAAAGATAATTTATTCTATTAATTTTCATGCTAGTTTGCACCCTCTGCTCATCAAAATGAGTATGCAAAGATATTGATTTCATTTCATATATGTGTGTCTAGATGCACACATTTATCTATAATAACATAGATAATACTAATATGCCTTCTCTGATACTCTAGGAAACAAGGCAGGACTGAAAACATCTATTCTGCCATAAAAATGGAAGATACTTCTCAGTTCCTTACAAGCTTTGGTGCTAAATTCAAACTTACCAAACGTAAGCAAATACATGAATAATACAAACAGAAATCCACTCCCTAAGTGCACATTTACCTCAATCACCAGTGTGGTATTTTCCTGACAGAATCACACTCATAGGAAAATTCATCCTCCTCTAAATTCTTTCCCTGGATATCAGTATTCAAATTTTGGCAATGACCTAATTGCTCCCAGAGCAAACACAGCTTTACTTGCTCCCCCATAAACAAGACTAAAACCAAAACAAAGCAAAACCCAAACCAAACAAACAAACAAACAAAAACCAAACCAAATAAAAAAACCCCCATAAACAAGACTAAAACCAAAACAAAGCAAAACCCAAACCAAACAAACAAACAAACAAAAACCAAACCAAATAAAAAAACCCCCATAAACAAGACTAAAACCAAAACAAAGCAAAACCCAAACCAAACAAACAAACAAACAAAAACCAAACCAAATAAAAAAACCCCCATAAACAAGNAAAAACAAAAAAAAAAAACCCAAAACACTAGATGTGCTTGACGCTTTAAAGGGAACATGAAAATGTGAACCTACTTGAAGCACATTTATAAATCTGCAATTACATCCCAAGGCTCTGGGCCTTGCATTTCTTCCGGCTGGCAACAGTGAGTGTCCAATGCTCTCCCTTCCACGGCCTCATTAACGCCTCATTTCTTCATTAATTAAGACACAAAGTGTTAAATGGAACACGTTCCATATAACCGAGGCTTGATCGTTAATGAGCATTTTTTTCAGTGCTTGGGATATTTCAATGCGTTTTCCCGACTGGCATTTTTTATAAAGACCAGAATCACGTTGTGCTTACTGTGCTCTCCCTGTCACGGTTTGTCTGGAATTATCCAGGGAATTTGGTGCAGGGGAAGCCGGACACAATTTTTAGAGCGAGCAGCGGGCGCCTGATTTCTGTTTTAATTGGCAATTTTCACTAATTTTCGCTAGTTTTTACTTACAGTAATTTTTGCTAATGTCGGAGATGCTCAGGACACTCTGTTCCTTTCAAAGCACAGAATCCCAGGATCCCTGAGGCTGGAAAAGCCCTCCAGGGTCATCGAGCCCGAGCTGTGCCCGGTCCCCACCGCGTCCCCAGCCCTGAGCGCCACGTCCAGGCCTTGCTGCAGCGACGGGGACGCCAAACCACCCCGGACAGTCCGAGTTAACTCCCGACAACCGCTCCCACGAAGGAATTCCCTTTGGAAGGAAGTGACACCACAGCACAAGGAGGAAATCCGGGTTTGCGGGGACTGGGGCGGTCCGGGAGCGCCTCCTCCTTCAGGCTCCGTGGCTGCCCGGGCCCCTCCGCGCTCAGCGGGCGCTGCCTGCCGCTCGCTGTCGCGACATTCGGCGACATCCCGCGACTCGCCACGCCCCGGCCACACCGCCCTTGAGCCGAGCCGTGCCATGGCCACGCCGGCCAAGCGCCAGGCGCGGGGCCCCGCCGGAGAACAGAGCTCCCTCAGCGGCTCGGACAGCGGCTCCGAGGGCTCCGACAGCGGCTCCGAGGGCTCGGGGTGCTCGGACTCGGACGAGCCCATCGCTGAGGTGAGCGGGACGGGCCCCGCACGGCTCCTTCACGTGTGGGATTGTCGGGGGATGTTCGGGGAGGGATTGGGAAGGGATTGTCAGGGGATGTTCGGGAAGGGACTGGGAAGGGATTGTCAGGGGATGTTTTAAAGGGCTTTGGAAGGCATTGTGCCCCTGCGAGGCCCAGCGGGCGCTGGGTGCGTGTCCTGTGGGAACGCAGCGAACGCAGCCATGTGAGTCGGCGATCCAAAGTGTGTTCGCTGCGCTGTTGTTGAAAGTTTTTAGTTTTTTAACTGTTTTTCAAGTGTTGGGGTCCCCGAGGCCTCAGCTGTACAGTCCCCCGGCCCTTGGAGTGTCCACTCAAGTGTGGGGCTGGAGGTGGCTGCTTGGAGATAGTGCTGTCAGCACAGAGGATTAGCTCTTTTGTTTTATTCTGCTATGTTTTATTAATATATTAGTTTTCTTCCTTTTTTTGTGGAATCCCAGAATAGTTTGGTTTGGAAAGGACCTTAATGCCCATCCAGTCATGGGCAGGGACAACTTCCACGATCCCAGGGTTTTCCAAGCCCTGTCCAGCCTGGCCTTGGACACTGCCAGGGATCCAGGGGCAACCTGTGCCAGTGTCTCCTGAATTTTACTGCCTCCCAGGGGATTGTGTGCCTGTTTTCTGCATTGCAAACAGGTCTTTAACAGTGTTCTTCCAGTGGACAGCAAAGGCCATAACCTCGATGTGGGATTTGAGAGAGTTATGAGGCTGAATGATGGCAGAAGTAAGGCTGAGTTGTTGAGGTTACTCAGGAGGTGTAATTGAAACTTGCAATCAAAAGGCAAAATAACCTTGCATGATCTTGAACAGTGGAATAGATAGGCAGAATAACCTTGGCAGGTGGTTTTAATATTGAATATCAATAAAAATGTTGGTAGGTGCACAGCATTTGTTCCAGAAGGAGAAGCAGCAGTTCCCATGGTGGCTGCTGCAGTGCCTGGGTCTCATCATTTGCAGAGTTCCACACTGGGGTCAGTGATGCCAGAAGGATTTGGGGAAATAGCAGAAGTGTGGGTTTGGATGTAATTATTTAAATGTCTGCAGCAATCTTCACCTGTAGCTAAGGTGTTACACCCCAGTCCTGAAGTTGCCAAGGTTTAACTGCCTGGGTCAAACCTCTGTACAGGAGGAGTCTGTGGCTACAACAGGTGTAATTGTGTGAACCAGATGGCAGGAGCAGAGCATTAAAGGTTTGTTCATGACACAGTTGGTGGGTTAGTTTTGAAAAGTTACTTTCACAGATGTTCTCTAAAGATCACAGGAAAAATGATAACAATTGTTGAGATTACTGCAAGGTGGAATTAAGTTCTGTTTCTGCTGTTTGCCATTACTTGTCTTCAAGTTTCTTACAGCTTAACTTTGTTCTGATGTAACTTCTTGACAAGTGTGTGTGATATTCTCTGTTTTACTCCACAGGAAGTGAATATTGAATTTGAAGCACATTCCATATCAGACAATGACTATAATGGGATAAAGAAGTTACTACAGCAGGTATGTGGCTGCTTGTTAGCTTGGTTGATATGTCCATTGATAAATAATATCTAAGGAGTTATGCAAAGACATCAGTTCACATTCTCTGTATTGGTTTATAGCTTTTATATATTACTTTGCTTGCTTTTATTAGATAATCCCAGAGTAGTTTGGGTTGGAAGGGATCTTAAAGCCCATCCAGTGCCACCCCCTGCCATGGGCAAGGACACCTTCCACTATCCCACATTGCTCCAAGCCCCATCCAGCCTGGCCTTGGACACTTCCAGGGATGGAATAGCCACAGCTTTCAGATCATGCCAAACTCCAGAGGGTACCAGTGTAGAATATCAGCATGTGGAAGGTGCAGGAGTAAGCACCTCAAGCAGCTGATTGTTAGCTTTTGCAGTATCATAATGAAGGAAGATAAATAAAAGCTCACTTTATTTTCTACAAAGTGGTCCATGAGATATCCTCAGTGCCTGAAACTTAATACTTGTTTCCTGTCTTCCAGTTGTTTCTAAAAGCTCCTGTTAACACTGCTGAATTAACTGATATATTAATACAACAGAACCATATTGGGAGTATTATCAAGGTAAGACAGATATTATATTTGTAATTGAAGTACAATACTTTCTTTGTTGAAATGATCTGATTTCTGTAGTTCAGAAGGGGATCCTGCGTGTTATTTGTGTGCCTTCTTGCTTTTTCTGCTTTTAGAATAATATTTCTATGGGAACTGAAATTTTCCATGCCAACTTTGAAGCAAATGAATTTGATATATTGTTATTGTGGTTTCTTTTTACGTATGGAAGGCTTTTCTCTCCCTGATTTTCAGTGTATTAGTGCTGAAAATGCAATGGAGAGGTTTGTTAGCATCTCCACAAGAAATAGGAGCTTGTGACTTTCCTACAAAGCCACAGCTCTTTGTCTCCCTCCCTACCAAAGCTTTATTGCTCTGTGGTTGTCAAGACATTCCAGGTTTACTTCCTTATGTTAGAAACCGAAGGAAATTGGTTTTGCTTAAGATGTTGCTATCCCCTGGGCTGAGGTGCTGCTTATTAAATGTGAGCTATCAACCTTTAGTGCCTTTCAGAGGACTCTGCTGTAGAAGATGCATGACCTGGCCCTCTCTAAAGCTGGCTCTGAGCACACTGAGATGTTCAGTGGTGCAAAAGAATTTGCAGTGTGTGTTTATACAGATTTCCTCGATGGTTTTCATCTGCTGGTATCACCTGGAAAGAAAAACATCTTTTGCCACAGAGTGGAAATAGAATGTCAGTATGAGTTGTTGCTTTTCCTTTCATTCAACAGCAAGCAGAAGTGCAGGAAGACAGTTCTGATGACGAAGAAGATGATGATGAAGTATTTGGTTTTATAAGCTGCTTGAACTTAACAGAAAGGAAGGTTGGTATTGCTCAGTAACATCTGGTTATAAATACTAGCATCAGTAATGAATGAGACTGCATCCTGTGTAACAAGCCTGGAGACCTGGACCAGGATTTGAAATTCCACTGTGGAGGACTGGGGTTGTAAAACTTGAAGTAGCTCAACTTTTTTTAAATGCAGTAACTCGCTGAGGGTCAAACATGAAGCAAAGAATGGAATAGAGAGTTAAAACTGGGCCTAGTAATTCCAGGATGAACTGTCAATCTCTTGTATTTTCTTCCCTTTGATCTTCTGCAGTTTGGAGTTTTGCTGTGGTGCTGCAGTTCCTTGTTCCCATCACTTCACCAGCTTTGTTTGCCCTCAGCTTTGGGGCTGGAGAATGATTTCAAAGCAGCCATGCAGTGCTTTAGAGGCTGCTGAGGGAAACTGCCACCAGGCCTTGTAGGAAGTTCCCCAGAAGCTGACATTCAAGGTTTTCTTGTGTAAATAGTTGTTGTATCTGGTAAAGAAAATGCACTTTTGGATTGCAGGGCACCCAGTGTGCTGAGCAAATCAAGGAGCTGCTTCTGAGTCGCTGTGAGCAGAGCTGTGAGCAGCGCGTGGTGGAACAGCTGAGTAAACTCCTCAACGACAGCACAAAGCCTGTGGGGCTCATCCTGAGTGAAAGGTTCATCAATGTCCCTCCACAGATTGCTCTGCCCATGCACCAGCAGCTCCAGTAAGTTTGTTTATATTTCTTTTTCTTGCATGATGCTGAATGGTATTTTTCAACATATTTTTCAAAACTTTTATGTATATAGAGCTGTGTTAAGACAGTTGATGCTATAGATATGAGTAAGTGTGAACAAAACAAAAAATTATCTCATATATGGTCTTTAGTTAATTTTTAAAATATTTTTAATATTTTTTATAAATGTACAAAACTGTCTCAAATTCTATAGAGGTTGTAATTTGAGAACATATGCTGTTCTACAGAAATATCTGTGTGTATGCTGCAGTTTATTTTCACACTGATCTAGGAAAATTTAAAAATGAGAACTTTTTTAGCATGCTGATAATGAGCAGCTTGGGTGTTTATTCTGTGTTAATGTCTGGCTCTGGAATGGGAGATTTGGACTGAGGGAAAGGATTAAAAGGTAAATTAGTTTTGACCCATGGAAATACGCAATGTTTTGATTAGTTTCAAGTAATGAAAAAGCAGGTGAAGTGCTGGTTGATCTCTGCTAATTCATGGATTATATCAAAAGCTGGGTGAATGTAAATAAATTAATCCACTGAAACACAGCATTACATTTAGTGCTGAGAACTGGGAACAAGGAAGTTTTGTTGGATAAGGAACCAGTAATAGAATGGAGATCATCTTTTTTTCTTCTTTCATTTTTGCCTTCTTTCCTCTCATGTGAGATGAGATTAGAAGTCAGATTGAGGTCACCAGAAATACAGCACTTGTCACAGCTCAAATTCAGATCTCAGCCTCTTTGTATTAAAGGTTTTGGCATGACAACATGTTGAACACAAGGGTAAGCAAGAGTATTTTCTGCTTTTTCAGTTACAATTCCTCAAGGAAGTGATGATGTGATGCATTTTTAAGGAGAGTTGCACTTAGAATCATTGCACAGACACTCTACCGTGAACAGGATTCTGGGAAAAAAGGGTTATCCTGTGAGCTGTGGGAAAACATCCATATTTTTATAGTTTAAAGTACAAATAGTATGTTTAAGTATCAGGAATGCATCTGCAAATTTTATTTTCTGAGGGAGTCATAAAAGAATAGGCTGCAATTTGAATATCCTTTCTATACACTACATTATAAGGTTTACTTACATGCTTGTTTAGGATTTAAATTGTGTAAACATTTCTTCCTCCTTAGGAAGGAGCTGACTGAGGCACAGAGAACAAATAAACCCTGTGGAAAGTGCCACTATTACCTCCTTATCAGCAAGACCTTTACAGAAGCCACAAAGAGCAATTCTAAGAGGAAGGAGGGGAGAAATCAGCCAAAGGAGGAATTAATGTTTGCAAATGCGGAGGAAGAATTCTTTCATGAGGTAACTTGATTATTTAATTTAAAATGCTTCTTTTTCTTTACATGTCATCAACAAGAGATGTTTCACCTCAGATTCAAGGGGAGCTTTTATCAAGATGATCACAAATATTTTTAAAGTAAATCCAGGGTGTTTTGGAGTAGTGTTGAGGGAGAAGCAATCAAGCTCCTTTTGTGTATTGATTTATCTGTTTCTTCCTGGGTACCAGTTACTTGCAAAAAATGTTCAGAATAAAAACTTATGGAGAGCCTAAGAGGTGGCTCTTGCTTCCATTTTCTGTCTCTATTCTACTCAGGGCAAGTGTATTAATAAAAAGTGGTGAAACACTGAGATGAAAATATTACTTCCCATTTCCTAAGGCAACCTGGCCACACAATTCACCAAGCCAGAGCAGGTGAGGGGAAAATGCAGGAAATGAAATTTAAAATGTGCTTTGCAATGTAAAGAATTTTTCACTGTTTCTTTTTTTTTTATTATTTTTTGTGGTTCCCAAAGCTTTAAACCCACTATTATACAATATTATTACTTTGTCAAGAGGCTGTTATTTTTCATTTCTGGCTCTGCCTGCAGGGCAAAGGACTTGCACATGCATGGGGTGGTTAATGGCAAAGGTTCTTGTGTGTAATCATTCTGACAGAGGCTGTGATAGGGCTGTAATTTTATTTCTTGGGAAGGAGAGAAATGTAAGCGAGGGAATTCACTGGTAGCTGTAGGGTATTGTGTTGTAGCCTCTGTACAGTAGCAAGTTGGGGATTTTGTTTTTGTGTTCCTGCCACAGCAGCTGAAACAGCTGAAGCTGAGTTCTGTATAAAATGTTATTGAAAAGCTGCTGGGGAGAAGCCTGTGATGCTCATGTGTCCATGGCTGTTCTGTTGTAGAAGGCCCATTTTGTATTTATTTATCTCAGTTTTGTTATTTATTAAAGGCTAATTGTGTGCTTTCATCTAAACTCCAGTAATTCTCAGCTCAAAAGGATAGACTCAAGCCGAGCATATTTTTTCTTTTTAACAGTCTTTCCAGTGTTTAAAAAAAATTCATTTTAAACATTATGTAGGATATTAAATTAAATGTCTCTCTGTACTTAATAATGTGTGTGTGTTAAATTAGTGCTGAGTGTCTGTCCTCCCTGATCACACATAATGTTAATTAGATTGCTATAAAATAGCATTAAATGTGGTGAGGCACTTGGAGCCATATCAAACTGAGAGAAGCCTTTTCCTGCACTTGGCACTGCCCTGGGCTTCATTCTGTTCCTTAAAATTATAACCAGAAAATCTATTATAACCAGACTTGAAATTGATTAAAGGTGCTCAAATTGTTCTTGAGCAAAGCCACTCAGTGTGGTAATTTGTCCAAAATGAGATTTAAAGCCTTGACATATTGTTAGTGAAAAGCAAACCTAAAAGGAGAGTGGAACTTAGTTTTGCCCCAAAGGGAAGGAATCAGGTAAGTTTTTCTACTTGATGGTTCAGCTCAGAGTTCTTCATCTGACTTGTGTGAGAACTGGAAACATTCATTAGGTTGTTTTTCTGATCCATCAGGAATTTTGTATAGGAAAGCTGATGAAAAGGGATTTTCTGTATGGGGTTTGTACTCCTGAAAAGAAATAATGTACATTCTAGACACCTGCCTGTTTGGAGAAGCATTAATAGATCTTACAGTTGCTCCAGCCATCTGGAACCTTTCCAAGAGCTTTCTGAAATTCTCCTCAGGATTCGTTTGGTGCCCATCTCCTTAATATTTGATTTCTACTCATATTCCTACAGACTTGTTAACTTTTAGGACTCTGGGCAGTTTTAAGAGTAGGCCCTGGAAGCAGCAGACCCTCAGAACATTGATCCTAAACTATAATGGTAGCAGTCATTATAGAAATTAATATGAATGATATAAATTATGTGAAAAGAAAATGTTTGCTTAAAACACTTTAAATAGTGGATTTTTTGGTTGTTCTTTTTGGTGGACACTTCAAGAGGGTAAAAAACTCCTTAATAAGCATGGGCATAATAGGTCCATTATTTTCACTTTGTTTAGATGACGTATTATCTTCATGCTAATTAAACATTTTAATCTGAATGCTTTTATTTCTGTTGTTTAGAAAGCCCTTCTGAAATTCAACTACTCTGTGCAAGAGGAAAGTGACACCTGTCTGGGTGGCAGATGGTCCTTTGATGATGTACCAATGAAGCCTCTGAGGACAGTTATTGTAGTTCCAGCTGATGCAATTCATGGAATTATGGATAAACTCAAAGATTATCTCTCACTCTGAGCTTCCCTACAAACACCAGGTTTTTAGAGAGCAGCCATGCAGGACTGTACCCTCACAATTTTTGCAGAACTGCTGTTGAGTCAACGGTTTTGTACAACCAAAAACATCCACCAGATGAATATTTTTAAATATTGCTTCTTATTTTATTATGATATCATCATGAAGAAGTCAATAAAAACCCAGTGTCAAAAGAAAACCCAAATATCTGTTCAGTGTATTTTTAACCAAAGCTAAATCATGTGGTTTTGTTCCAAAATAATGCATGCAACTCCTTTTGTTGAAAAAATGGCTTTTTCTTTGTTTCTTCTGTTAAATGCATTTATGTCAAAAGTTTAAAATAATTACATAGGTTAAGCTGAGGATGTGTTTTGGATATATTGCTTTTATTTATTGTCTAATTTATTGTCTAATGTGATGGTTGAGTCTAAATTCACTGAATAACACATCTCTGCTCAGTGGGAGCTTGGGGAAATTCCTCATTTTCTTTGCTGTCATTTGCAGTTTTCTGTTCCTCCTTTGTGGCTGAAACAGGTGCCAAGTGATTGATCACTTCCTGCAGAATATCCTTGCTTTCACTTGGAGGAAGATTGCTGAAATAATACTGAGGTACCAGCTCTGCAAATCTGGGGAGGAAATCACACAAAACATTAATTTTTAATTGAATTCTCAAAATATTTGAATAATTATTTCCATGCCTATCTAAAAGAAGCTACAGAGTTGATATTTCAACCCAAAACTCTGCAAGAATCCAAGATTCTCTGCAAGATGTAGTAGGAGTTTGTGCTTTCAGTAGCCTGGCACTGAAAATCCTCAGCCTGCACTTGAGGTGCAGTGCAGGTCCCAGTGCTGCAGGTTGCATTAAACAGGAATTTCCTTGCTTTAGAACAGAGTGGTTCAATAACATTATGAAAAAAGCTCTTCTATAAACATGGGAAATAGAAGAGATGGGAAAGTGAAATGCAGTTTCTTTGTGTAAAGAGATTTTTGCAGAAGGAAGACTCTGGTCTCTCCCTGAATCCATACACAGTCCACAATTCAGCTGTCTGGGTACAGAAAATACGTTAACAAAAGGATTTGCTGGAAAATTAGGTTTTCAGGGAACAAAGACCTTTCCAGCTGGATTCATGTGTGAGTACACTGCTCTGTTAACTCTGTTTGAATTTTTTTCTATGTATTTTACCTTGTAAGAAACTTTTGCAGCTCATAGTGTGGGCTCTTTCAATTGGTTACCGTTACAGTGGCAACTATTGAGAATAGTGAGGACCTGAGATAACAGATCTTCAATTTTTATTTTTTTAATCCTCTCAAAGTGATGATTTTGTGGATTTAGGAGTGAAAGAGCAGTTGCATCACAGTTCACTTACAGATGGGGGGAGATTTCAGAGACAACTCTGATGGAATTGCCCTCTGAGATGGTGAACTCATGGAATAAAACCCACTCTGGAATCCTCCTGGTGCTGAAATAGGATGAGAAGGGATGGAGCTGGGCCACTTGTTTGTGTGTTAACATTAAGTAGTTCCCTGAGCCATCCACATCACGAGCAATCTAAAAAAAAAAATGTGGAGAGTTATCCATTATTTAATTGATCAGTGCCTATTAGATTTAAACCAAAAATTAAAGTTCCCTTCAGATACTTTCAACTGGAACCTCTTCCCAAGTTTGTGGGAAAGCTTGGGACTGGGTACCATGAAATGAGACTTAAAGAAAATGTTGATTTGTGTATTTGAAAGGAAGCTGCAACAAATAAGTACAAAAGTATCTGAGTTTGGCTTTGAAGGGGCTGTGTGAAAACATACAAACATGTATTCTTCAGCACATACACTCTTCATAGACTTTTAAATACAATGTGTCAGGCCCTGAATTGTGCAGTTGGGAGAGGTCATTTTTGTGTTTCCTTCACAAGGATGTGAAGGAAAGCCTGGGGACTGGAGTGGGAATAAATCAATCTAGTTTACATTTACAATTACAGTTAGAGTGCTTTCCTGAGATGAGGCAAGCTGTCTGTTATGCACCTCTAAATATATCCAAGTCATTTCTCTTATTTCCAGGCAATTTTCACCTTCAAAAAGAAAATAATTCCTGAGAGAATATTACAAGTTCAAGAGTTTTTTTGAGGTGTAAGAGTTCTTTGAGTGAAAGGCATATTGGCAGTTTTCTTATTGCTGTGGAGAGTGTGAACTCCATGCAGTGAGAGATGAAACCCAGAGAAAAGGCTGAAAAGGGCAGAAGTGTTTGATACCCTGGGAAAAAATGGCTTCTATGGTAATCAAGAGATTTCACTAATGAACTTAAGTTTTCTGAAAGCATTCTACATAATTTAACAGTGCAGGAAGATGAAACAACAGGGGTTTTCCTTACATGCATGAAGTAACCAGATAAAAGAGCTTTCTTAATGCTTAGTAGATTTTCTTCTGATCCAAAGTCTGGTTCTGAGATGGGAAGTTCAATGCGCCTCATAATCTCCACCAGCTCGGCTCTGATCATCTCTGCCATGCTCAGAGCAGAACAGCTCAGGAAATTATCAAGGCACCATTCCTCAGTGCTGAAGTCTGGGGGGGAAAAAACAATGTTTTGGCTTAAAGCAGAATCTCACTGATGTGTGCAGTCCACAGAGGTGCTGCTCTGTGGAATAAATGCTCTTGCACTGCTGCAGATGATGTCCAAAATTCTGGTAATGAGCCCTACAGACAGCTTAGGCTCAGCTCACAGAGTAAGTAGGCAATACTTGATATCCTCACTTAGTTTTATAGAATTGCAGCTATTTCTTCCTGAATCTAATCCCTTCTTTGCTCTGTTATGAGTAAAACTTCCCAGAGAATGAGTACAAATACTATTTTTCAGGCCTTGTGGATTTAGGCCAGGATATGGAGTTGAAATCACACCTGCAGTGCTGGTGCTGATTCTGCATTCTGGTAAAGGACTGGTTCTCCTGGAGCTCCCTTCTGCATTCCACATGACTAACCAGGAAACAATCCTGCTTTTCTGTCTCAAGTTTTTACTCAGTGTGTGCAAATTTACCCCTCTGCTGTCTGAGGACAGACATGAACTGTAGCAGGATGCTCAAGCACAGGAAAATGCAGTGAAGAACTTCTGCTGCAATCTCCTGGCTTTTATTTGTGTTCCTGCAAATGTGGACTTTACTACTTTCCATTTTTCCCTTAAATGTTCAGTTCACAGCTATCAAAAACCCATGAGAATTGTTGGGCCGTTGGAGGAACCAAGGCCCTCCTCTACAGCTTCCTCATCCTTGGATTTTGTGCTTCTCAGGAGGAACCATCATCCTGTGTCACTTCAAAGGACAGTTGGAATAGTGGCTATGGATCCCTGTTGGGTAAGAGATGCTGTCTTAGGGCATTTTTAATTAATTAGTAAATTAATATTCATCAGCAATAGCTACTCCCATAGGTTTCTCCCTGCATATCAGCAATTCTAGAAGGAATCACCAGATTTTTGGGTTAGTTTTTTCCAAACTGGTCCCGGTGTGCTTGATTTTGGCTCGGGCACACTTGCCTGGGTGTGTGGGGCTGGCAGTGGCTGCCTTGAAGGCGTTGAAGACGTTGATGAGGGTGAGGTGATCTCCTGCAGGGTGGGAGAAGCGGTGCCAGCGGCTCCGGGCGATCTCCTCTGTGCCAGGAGGGGCGTGCAGGAAGCAGCTGGGAGCTGAGGAAAAACCAAGCCACTGGTGAAAACACAGAGGTGCATGCACAAAACCCCACTGGTATTTTTGGGTTTTTCCTTCCTCAGTTAACCCCCAGTATTGGATCAGTGCTGAAGAACTGAACCTGCTGCATTCACTAAGGGTTTCTTTTTGTGGGTGTCATTCCAGTCTTGTTTTGTGGGAATCAGAAAAACAGAAATTTCCACAGACACTGGGGGATTTGATCTGCAGCTTTAGAAGAAGCTTAGATTGATGTAAAAATACAATACACAGATATTAAGCAGAGAAATCATAAACTCCTATTTCTATAGTTGTAAGTAAGAATATGGCTTAAGTGAGTGAGAACCTGTGCTGATAAGATGATGAAGGGTTTATAATGTAGGGGTGGGGCTGTATGGAATAAGCCAAGAGTTCAGAAGTTATAACAGAAGCACACGTGTGCATGTGAGACAGGAGCCCCTTAGATAAAAGTATTCACAGAGCAGCAGAATTAGGTAAAGGTGATAGGTCAGAAAAGCAAAATAAACCCTGTGGAAACTGTCCATGGGTTAGAAAGTTCTGCATTGCCTTGGAACAAAGAACTGGTGGCTACTTTGAGCCATGGCCGAGTGCTTGCTCCTCTAAAATCTCAGGGCCTCTGAGACTGATGTTTATCTGAGCAATAAATCCTTCTTAGCCTGAAAATATCCCATCCCTTCAT
>VWZV01017374.1:157654-353832 GCA_013397155.1 Irena cyanogastra | reverse complement strand
GTGGCTACTTTGAGCCATGGCCGAGTGCTTGGTCCTCTAAAATCTCAGGGCCTCTGAGACTGATGTTTATCTGAGCAATAAATCCTTCTTAGCCTGAAAATATCCCATCCCTTCATTTCTAGTGGTGACAATTATATTGTTTAGTTAATATGTATTACAAACACAAAAGAGCAGCTTTCTTCCCAGGTTTCTTCCTAATGTCACAACCTAATTTAGCCAGAATCCAACAAATGGTTTCTTTATTATAAAAAGACATCTTTCAATTTAATGCCTTAATTTGTCCCTCTGTGTTGGAATTTGTGCTTTCCAGTGCATTTTACTTTTGTGTCTTTTGAGCTTTTCTAAAATTGAATTTTGCCTATGCTCAATCATTTACATTTGTTATATGTACTTAAAAAAAAACCTATCACAAGTTAAAAATCAACCTAGTTTGGGCATAAAAAGTTGTCCTACAGGGAGAACAACTCATGCAGCTTGATATCCTGTGGTTCGTGTGTTTGCTGCCCGAGACTCCAAGGTTATGTCAGTTTTATAAAATATTTGCAGTACAGAGACAAGATCACAAAGTAATTCATTGTAGGTAAACAGTTCAGTGTTGTTTCATAATTAGAACTTCCCTTGTTTTGCTGCACCAATCTGTCACAAATGTAGATTAAAATACGAAAGTGTCATTTTTTTGAAGGGATATTTCTGACAAAAGGAAGGAAGCCAATGGGCAGCTGAAGTCTAGAAATGCAATTCTTTGTGGGAATTCTTTACTTAGCTTTCATTGTATCCTTACAGTTAAAGCTTGAACAGCCAAATATATTCATTTCCTTGAAATAAGCAGGATGAGAATAACAAAAATTTGCTTATGTGGGTAAGGGAAAGAGTCTGGATTGGGCAGGTGCACAAGGCCTGCAGAGAGAGCTGACCCAGCAGTACCTGTGACCATGGCTGCAATGGTGAGCATCTCATCCACACACTCAAATTCACAGGAAGCCAGCAGTGACTTGGACAGCTGAGGATCCAGGGGGAATTCTGACATAATAATCCCAAATTCAGAGAGGTTTCCATCGTTGTCCAATGCTGCCAGATAATCCAGATCTTCCAAAGCCTGCATCATGCTTTCAGGAGCTGAGGAAAAGGGAAGAGAATTCCAGTTCTTGAGAGTGGCTACACAGAAATGAATGTCTGAATTCTCATTGTAATATTTCAGCTGTGGAAAACTGATTCTTCTTTTATTTGACAGTGATTAAGAACAAAAAGTAAGGGATGAATTAAAGGCTGAGAAAATTCTGGGGGAAGAAAATAAGAGGTAACAATCACAGAGCTGCAAATCACTTTGTTGATACTTTTAATGTCAGAACAATTTTTGTCAAAAGCCCAGACACAATCCTCAATGGTGTGTTATCCCCTAGACTCTGTCAAAACTGCTTCCATTATTGGCAGTTTTCAGGTGGGTTTTGTCTGTTCACTCTTTTTTAAGGGGGCTGGTCACATTTGAGGGGTTCTGAGATACAGAGCAGGTCTAGGAAAGATCTTTTTTAACCAGAGGAGATATTCTGATATTTACAGAAGTTATAACTGTTATACTTGCAGGTATTTGGAGTTCTCTTGGTTGCCTTTTTAATTATTACACTTTTTTTACACAGGTTCTCGTAACACCAGAAGAAAAAGGAGAATGAGAAATGGGAATGTCTCCCTAGCAATTGGCTGTATTTTCTCACTCCACAAAACACAATGTTCAGTTTTCTCTCAGTGTGGGTTACAACTTCCTTACAACCTCCATAGGCAGAAGTGAGAGCAGTGAGGCAGTAAAAATAATGAGGGAATATAGGAGAATGTCCTGAGAGGACAGGATTGAGGAAATCAAAATTAGGAATTGAGCAGGTCTGTAGGAAACCTGATGGTGATAAAAGGAGGTCAAACAAGCATAGAATAGCTTTATGTGGTCAAGAAAGAACCTCAAGTTGAAGCTGTCAGGCCTACACTCCAAAAAATTGTTGTCACAGCATGAAAAACATGGTGGAAATTAGGGAACTCCTGAAGTGTGAAGGTTCTTTAAGGTTCTTTCCTCCCAGCTCTTTTCCAAGGTAGATTTCTGTTCCAGGTTATATTGGATGGTCAATATCTTCCATGGGTACCAGTTCATTTATATTCACAACTGCTCTCCAACCACTGCACCAACTTTCTCCTTACTCCAGCCTAAGGATCTGCTTGATATTTTCTCAGTTTTATGGGTAACAAGTTAAATTTGAAGCTGGTGGCAGAAATTCCACTGCAGAAGGACTTGGCCTCATCCCCAGCCCTGGGAAGCTGCACTGGCCATTTGTCAGCTTCTGTGGGCTGCTGTCAGTCTGTGTATTAATGGATAAAAAATCCCTAAATAAAATAACCAGACCACAAGCACAGCTGCCCACACAGGCAGGGGGTGGATTTGCACTTGGATCTTCATTAGTAGATGACTAGAAATAATTTCCTGCATTCATGAAGGGTGGGAATGTGTATGGCACCACCACGACTAAAAGCAAAGCAAGGCTGTAATTAGCTGCTAGGTCACATTTAGACATGCTTTTCCCACACAATCTGCAAGAAAATCTTGAGATCAGGTTTTGACTTCATTGGCAGTGAACTGTTTGTTGTCATCTCTCTGGAATTAACTACTTACAGTCAAAGAAAAACTAAAATGGGAAGAAAACAAGTTTTAAACCTCATACTGTTATGTCTGAAGGGGAAAAATAGTTCATTAATTCCCCTTACATGAGCTTTTCCAGAACTTCTCCAGCATCTAAATCTGCTAATGTGACTTCAGTTAAGTTTAGAACACCCAGTTTTCAGACAAATTCTCTCAGAAACCTGTAATTTCCTTTTAAAACTGAGGACCTCTTCATTTAAATCCCAGAGTTCTTCCCTCTGCCTGCACAATTCTAGATAGAGAGGAGATTTATTATAAGAAATGTGGGGTTTCATGGGATAAACTATGAGCCCTTGCAAAAAGCTGAAGCATCTGAGAAGAAAATACTTAGGAGTTTTAAAGAAATGAGAAGTAGCAGCTGATAGATGAATACAAGTCAGTGACAGGAAATAAAAATCAGTGATTGAAAATACAGGGATAGTAAAAGGGTCACTCAGATGTACAGTAATTACTAGGAGATCATGGAAAGCTATTTTCCAGAATTCAACACAGTAGTTTGTGCTAGAGCTCACAAAACACATGGTTATATGGCAGCCAATTTCAACCCCCTGATAGCACCAGTAATTTGCATTTTTATGCACTAGAGTTAGTTGTGTTGAGATTTATAAGCACAAATTACTTCCCTGTCTTGCTATGAGTGTTCTGGGGAAAAAAAAAAAAGAAAAGATTCCTGGAGTTTTATTGCTCTAGAAAGGACAAGACAGTAAAAGTGGATTAGAGCAGGTGAAGGAATGGTAAAATAGCAAAAATAAAAAACCAGAGTAGGGCTTTTTAAGGCTTCTTGCCAGCACCAGCACTGCTGCCTTGAGGTGGGAACCACGAGGATTTGTGACTCCACTGCTGCTTTCACAGCAGCAAAGTTCAAAAAAACCTCTCAAGATGTGTCCTGTGCTTTCCACAAGAAACTGTCACATCCCTGGAATTTTAAAAGGTATTTCCTAATCTGATATTTTCTTTCCCTGCTCTGTGTTCTTTGGCTGCTCAAGACCAGGTTGCTCTGGACTAATTTCAGGAAATCTGACCAGTTTTATGTAAATACAGATCCTGCTTTTGATCCTTCTTAGGCTTAGTAAAGCAAATATATAACTTAATGTTATTGTTAGCACTGGAATCGTTTATCTGAGAGTTTCAAGCCACATAAAATTATATTCTTGGTTTCATATTTTTGTAACTTTGATGTGAACAGAGTAAATTCTGTCTCTAAAGGCAGCTACACCTGTAGTCTTCAGCACCACATCCCATATGGCTGAAATGCAAGTGCTTAAGGTGTGAGCAAATAAATTCAAAAGTTTTATTTTTGTTTCATTAGGAAGCAAGTGCTTTAGGGATTTGGTCAAAGTTCTGTAGTAAGTGGGTATTACAGATAGGAAGGAAACTTAATTTTGTGATTTTTAATAGTCCATTTAACTGCTCTCTTGTGCTTCTCTGGGAGATCCACAGCTCCTGTGTTCTGGTCTCCTACTCTGCAAATGCTGAGTATGCAAAATACCTTTTTTTGGTAGATCTTTTCCTTCCATAGGAATAACTTAAAAAGTTAGAGCTGCCATGGATTCAGGTGAAGGGATGTTGTCTTTAAGGAGCTGATGCTCTGCCTGGTACACCAGGATTTTGCAGGTTCTGTTGGGCTGAAGAGCAGAAAGAACTGCCAAAGTAATTACTGCAGGGAGAGCAGTCTTGGGAAATGGTGCTTGCTGTTCCTGGTTTCTAACATTGCTCCTTGGACAGCAAACTGAAAAGATGGAGAAGTCTATGCCAAGTTTTCCTCAAATTATGCAAAGATTTTTCTTCTAGAAGCACAAGTTTCTCTGGGCAGGTTTCCTCCTGATTCTCTTTTTCTCCCGTACCTTCTGAGTCAGGATTCTTAATGTATCTGTTTTGTTCTGAAGCCACCATTTCTATAACTATTATTTTGATCATTAAAAATTACTTTCCCAAACTCATACTTTGCAGTATTTCCATCCCCCCTCATGCTGCTTCATCACTCCTCCAGTCTGGCTGGCGATGGTCCCTGCTGTGCTTTTCTGCCAGCAGGGACAGCCAAGACAGGGCCTGACCTGCCCTGTCCTGACAGAATATCCTGAATAATGTCTGCACTCATCATTTAATTGATGAAATCCAGAATTTAAAACATCAAAGAATTAACAAGTAAATGTAAGCTAATAAATCTGCCCTGAAGTGATCTCTGTTGAGCAGACCTCACATGGTGCATTGAGTTTCTGTCTTTGACAGTGTCCAGTGAAAATATACCAACAATTTATTTTTCTGAAACAATTTGAAATTATATAAATTTATACAACTCTGGATTTTCTAGAAATATATTCTCCAGGGGGTTGTAAAAGCATAGCTCTCAAATGTCATGGTCATGACCATTGACACGTTCTTTAATCTGAAAATTGTTTCGGGAAATTCTGAATGAATGCAGAATCTGTAAATGCTTTCCCTTGATCCCACAGAGAAATTTTACATGGTTTGGTCTTTATAATGATTTGCTTAGTTCAGTTTAAATAAGGATTTTCCAGTGATTTACAGAAGTACTCAATGTTGCTGCAATCTATGTGACTGGAATTCTTTTGTCCCATTATAAACCCCAGCAAAGATCTGTCTGATTTACTGATCAAAATGTGAACACATCCCTGTTCTAGGGGCACAGGAATTCCACTAATGCACCTCGGAGCTGCAGTGCCAGGTTCATTTTCCTCTGGCTCATGAATTGCAGAAGGGGAATGGGCTCTGCTGCATTTGCTCCTCTTGATTATGGCATGAATTAAATGCAGCAGCTGTAAGCCTGACATGTTTGTTACTTTCATAATGCAGTAATGAGTCAGACTTAATCCAGGCTTTTATTTCTCCTCAAAGAGCAGCAGAAAAAAAAAATCCCTTGTGCACATTGTTGCTGAGCAGAAATAAAATGTTTTACTGATGTAATTTTTGTCTCTTATCTGCTGCATGTTCTCCATGTGCAGGAAACAGATTGAGAAGCACTTCTTGCTATGAATTTCAGTGTCCTTCTGATTTGTTTGTTCACCAGTTCATGCCTGTGTCTTAATCTGTCATCTCAATGAAAACTTGATTTTGTTTAGGAGAAATTCACCTAAAATCCCTAAAGCCTCCCTCTGTTACAACAGCAAAGACAAGGTGAGAATGTTTGTTGGACAGAAACAGTGAAGAGGGGAGCCTGTGGCACACAGGAGATGCTGCAATGTTTTTACATCTTTTACTCCAAGGGAACTCAGCTCCAAGGAGGTGAAGAGCCATGAAACAGTCAAACCCATGGCATGGGCTTGGGACTGGATGATCTTTAAGGTCCTTTCCAGCCCAAACCATTCTTGGGTTTGTGTGCTTGAAAGCCTGATGTGTTTTGAGTTCTGTGAGCTGATCTAACACAAGAACTGACTCCCTGGCAAATTTCTCCCTTCAGTGTTCCAGTTTCTTTCAGAGCATTGCACAACAGGCACTTCAAACTCTGTGTTCTGACTGTGGGAGCTTTACACTCATCTCTGGAGGATTGTGTAGGTGATGCCTCAGGTTTAGCTTTTATATTTTTCACATTCTGTGCTGCTTTAGTGTGTACTTCTGAGCTTCATATTAGGGGATAGTAAGCTCTCTTCACGGAGCAGGGAGACAAAACAATTCCTTCTCTGGCCGGGGACCAAGGACAAATGATCCAAATCTCAGCCCAAGAGCACAAACAACGTGGGCTGGAGAGAGAAAAACAAGAAGGATGGGAGTGCAGAACCTAAAGCTGGAATTGGACAATGAACTCCAAGATGCAGATGGAGCAGAACTGATCCCAGTGACAGAGCCCCTGCCCGGGCTGCATTTTGGGACCATTTTGGTTCATCTTGGGTGCAGCCCTGGCTGGGCTCTTGTGCTGCCCAAGGTGGATCCATGGAGGAAATCCTTTTATAAATCCCTGCTTTATTCTGGAACTCTGTCCAGCCTCTGCTCTAGGTCAGCCTTCACAGGCCATCATAGGGACCAACTCAAGTGCTGGTAGGAAAGAAGCTCACTGCCTGCTCCAGAGTGGAAAGAAAGGCAATGTGTGATGTGTCCTGGATAAAGGAAGAGCTGTGCTGGATCATTAAAGCTGTGTCTCAAATGTTTAATTGTGTAAGGCAGGAAGCAGCCAAGGAAATTGTGCAGACTTTCTCCTCTCCTTCCAGAGCACCCCTGCAGTGTTTGTGGGATTTTTCCTTTGATCAAGCAGTTTGTCCAACATTCCTCCCACTGTTCAGTTGTTCCTAAAACTGTTCAATACCTGCACCTGACACTCTTGATCTAATCAGCAAAGGCTTTGTCCCATGTAATGCCCATCCAAGTACAGCCAATTTCTTCACTCACCAAATACCTTTACAATTTTTTACACATCAGGACAATGCTTTCTTCAGCTGCATGATCCAAAAATACTGCCAAAACTTAGAATTCCTGCATCTGTGAAACCCTTACGTGCCTCTAGCATTTCATTCTCTCTGAATGCTGTCTCCACTGTGCCTTTAAATCCAAAAACACCGAATGCTTTCCCTCATAGAATTGTACTAATTCCTTCTACAGTTCAAGACCAACTTCCTTCACATCCAGGAAAAACATCACTATGTTTTAGCATGTGTTTTTTTAATAGTAAAATACATTTTAAATTTGAATGAGAGCAAATTGCATTCCATAAGCATTTTCCATGCAGATTTCATGGGTTCAGCACAGGACATGACACAAGGCCAAAATACTCCAATTCTCATTGGTTTTGAATTAATTACCCTCAGACTGGCCATGTTTTTTCCTATTTCTTTAAGGCATGTTTCTGCTAAACAGGCACACAAGGGAAAAGTAGAATAAATTTTTCTTTAAAATCCCACTTAGCTGTCTATTTCAACATCCAACAATGAGAATTAACACTTTATTACTGATTAATTACAGTGAACAACACATAGAAGAGATCATTCCAATTTTGTGTAAGTGCACAAAGAAAGGCAGGATAATATAAGAATTTTTCCTGTTTGCACTGGAAAATTATCACAAATGAAGCCAGCAATCCCCAAACCAATGAAATCAGGGCTATTTCCCTCAGTTTAATGGGTTTCAAAGCAACAGCAGAATCTGCAGAGGCACTTGTGTTTTGTGATAAGCCAGAACAGAGGGAAATATCCTTCTGTAGAAAAAACCCTAAATTATGAAGTCAGGGGGAAAGCAAAGGCAACTTCCTTCACTCTCTTACCTCAAAATTCAGTGTCTTCCCTGCCTAGTATTGAAAGTGTATTTGGGTTTATTTTATAAGGGATATTGTCCTTAAGGAACAGCCCATTGTAAATTTGAGGTGGGAGATGTTGGAGGATAAGGAGGAAGCTCATTTCCTCCACACACGTCCCCCAGGTAACAACAGTGCTTTATTTGGGTTGTAAACTTTTGATTAAAGGAATATATTTCGTTGGATATCTGTACAATACCTTGTACAACAGGGCACAAATTTTCTTTGTGGGTTACAGGAAAATAATATGCAATTTAGATGAGAAGATACTTGGAATATTGATTTTTTTTAACATTCCCATTCCATTCAGATACTTTATGGTCTTTTTTCTAAGTACTATTGAGCTGAGAACTGCTGTAGCAGATAAGTGGGAAAAGCAGGGTGATATTATTACCAAAAAACAATCCTGTGAGTGACAGGGCAAAATTAACCTGGAAAGAACTTCTAAAATAATAATCAAAATAGGAGAAATTGGTACATCCCCTTACCTGGGCTGCTGATGAAGTCACAGTGTGCAAAGCCTGCTATGTCCATCCTCTTCAGGAACAGGACCAAGCTTGTGAGGTTGGATTCCTGAACTTTAGCTGGAATTTGTGGCTTCATTTCCTTGTATGTAAATTCTTCAGGATACAAGCAGAAGATTTTCCCTGGAAAAGAATTCAGGAAAATTACCTTTTTTAAAATGCTTCCTCCTCACGCTGCCATGTTGATTGTATTAATTAATTTGAGCTAATGGATTTAAATGTTGAGCTAATATTTCTACCTGATGGAGACATGCCCAGAATTTGTTTATGCATCTCTGCTTGACTTTGGCTGATAGGCTGGGTTAGAACAGAGTCTGCTCTGATTCTAGGATTGTACACCTTTAAATGAAAGAGATACCAAGCATCAGATAAGTACACAAGGGCTGCAAAAATATGAGTGGTCTGTACTGAATTTCTCTCTAGGTCATTTTACAGAAAGAGCAGTAACAGTTTTCATTTTTTTTTGTTTCAGCAGCTTGGAAAGGAGAGCACTCAGCACCCTGACAAACTGACAGATGTTTTGCAGTCACTCGAAGTGTGCTTTGAGATAAATGTCTTTTTGTTCCCTGAAGAAATGTACCTTACTAAAGCAGAAAATGGTATCATCAAGAAAAACATAAAAAAATATTATTTATTTATTGCAGTGACAGAATCCCAACATTTTCTGATAGCATTTTGCTCCCTAAATCCAGATTTTTGTCTTAATACTGAAATTACAGGAGAAGAGGGCTGCATTAGAGACATATGAAGCCATGTTTTATATCTTTCTTAATTATGCTTTGTTTGGATTAAGCTGAGAAGCTGATTTACTCCTTGCTCTGGCCACAAGCCTGTAGTGTCCAGCAAGACAAAAAACTGCCTGGATAAGGCAGCTCTCTGCTCCTGCCACCTGAGTCAACTCTATCTGCTTTAAGCAGGGTTTTCATAAAAAAAAGATAAAATATCCTTCAGTGCAGAGCACAGATTTCTTTTCCTGCAGGTGAATTGCTGATTTATCCCAGCAGCAAGGCTTAGGTGGGGTTTTGCTCTGCCCTGAACTTTTCCCTCTGTGCTCAGATGACTTTGACTGAATGGGAATTTGAACTGGTGAGGGAGGAATATCACAGGACTAAACAAAATAATTGAATTAAAGGTGAAAATTGCATCACTGATAGAGGTGATTTGATAGCTATCAGGACTGTTGGATCTGTTTTGTTCCCATTGATTTGTGTTTTAAATTCACAAATTTTTAATTTGTTGAATTGTACTTTGGGCTTCAGGTTACCGTGGGAGTGAAATTCATTCCTGCCATCCAAGAAAACTGCAGTTGTAGGAATAAGTGTAAGAAATAAGCATGGGCTCATTGAAAACTGCTTTTAGGCTCTTCTTCCTTGCACACAAAACTGTAACTTTTTAAAATTTGCCTTGAGACTGAGTTAGTTTGTAATTCCCAGTTAAAAACCTTTTGAAATGACAGATTTTTGCAATGGAAATGAAAGGTACTGGTAGTTCACAAGTTTTTCCCTGAACTACTCGCAAGGCCAATCAGGATTAATGATCCCTGCTCCAAAATTTTAGAAACACTTAACTACAATTGTGGATTTTCCACCTTGTATTACAGAAAGGAAATGTATTATATTGTTTCCTTTGCCTGTTACTGGAATTTTTATTTTAACCTGGACAGTTACAAAACCTGCAGTAGTGCAGCTCTCCTGTTCATGTTCCTACATAGTTACTCATCCCTTAGGACATCAGTTTTGTAAAAATAAAACAAATGAGATTTTTTTTTTTTTTTTTTTTTTTTTTTTTTTTGCAGCTGCACTAATCCTTCCCAGGGTGGAAGACAAAAAGTGAGGCCAAACTTAGAATGAACTGGAAAAGGTTAAGTATTAATTAGATAAATTAATTTATTGAATTTAACTAATTATTTCTAATGCAGTTAGATAAATTGTAGCATTTGGATGGGAGCACATGCCCAGGAGGAGCACAAGTAGCTTGAAAAAATAGAGATTCTGTGTGAGCAATTACTAAGCCATTAAATAAGGGATGAGAATAATCCCCTAAACCAGGAGATCTGCCAACAGGTGCCTAAGAAGTGATTGTATTTTGCTTTATGTATAAAATACTGAAGAGAGATTCATGACTGATAGGGCAGAACTCAGGTGAGATGTGTTTTGCAAACAATCTGTCATTGGTTTGGTGCCCAAATGAGTGGCAGTTTCAGCTGGAAGGGTTCATCTGGCTTTAGAAACTTCAAAAATCCAGTTTCTGGATTGAATTTGGGAAGTAATTGTGATTTTTTGCTTAGTTTTCACATGAGATGTCCATGAAAATTATTTAAACTCTATTAATTTGCATGTTAAAAATACTATAGAACCTGTGCTGTGAAAAACATATGATCCTCTAGAGACTACTTGTATTAATCTGAGCTGCACAGTCCCCTTTCCCCTGACCTGAAAAAGCCCTTTTGCAGAGGTTTTTTTTTTGACAAAGTGCTTCTGGCTCCCTTCACTGACCTTTCTTCTCTCCAGACCAACATCGATGACAAAAGTCACATTTTTAGTCCAGATCAAAGGTTCTCCAGAGCTGGTGGTGAGTAGCACTTTCCTCCTGTACTTTTTGCAGCATTTCTGCTTGTCTTGAGTTAGCCTGGGAGTCAGATCTTGTTTTGTGGGGTATAAAGGGATGGGGATGAGTTCTCCAAGGTCAGGGTTTAAGTTGGTTTGTTCCTGTCTGATCATCTGATAAGCTTTTTCTATTTCCTGTAATCAAGAGAAATACATTTTTTCCTAATGAAATTGTTATATTCTTAGTCCAATTACAACATATAAAATGATCAAAACATACAGAAAGCTCCCTATTTTCCCTTCATTATTATATTTAAGAAGATGTAAGTATTGTAAAGGTTTGAGTTTTTTTCCCCTAATGATTAATAAACTTTATAAAGATTTAATAAAGTCAATAAAATATCCCTAACTTGTGCTGATAGAACATTACCTTTAAAATAGTTCACAAATCCAGAGGTTGGATATGAATGGTAAAAGGTTTTTGTTGTTGTTTTAGTGTTTTGTTGTTGGGGGGGTTAATAAGAAACGGCTTCTGTTCTGCATGATTTTTTTGAAAGGCATACAAAAATAATTCATGGGCTTGCTCAGCCTGAAAGGGAATTTTTTTAAAAGCATTTTTATTAGCAAACGTTTTGTAAAATTGAAAAGCCAGACTGAGTTTCTCTTTGAGAGTGACACCACATTTCCAGTAGTTATAGGTTGAAAGTGCTCTATAAAAATTGTTATAAAGATATGAGAGTGACATCTAATAGCAAAGCTGGCAGCAGGGCAGCTCATAAATCCTGATGTTCTTGGTTAATTCATATTTTTGTTTAGTTTAAAAGACAGTTGAGTGCTTGGAAACAGTGAACCATTACCAATATGAAACTTTAAATCACAGTTAAACAAGAATTCATGGGATGTTCTGGTTCATAACGAGTGTTCTGCTCATTGTGAGAGAGAAAAATGAGTGATCTCTTCTTGGCAAGAAAGAAATTCCTATTCTAGTTTTGTGGGGAATTTACCTGTCAAAAAAAAACCCCTTTTAAGCAGAAATAAAACTTTCTTCACAACTTTTTGAAATGAAAAGACCATGCGTTTTTTCTCTGATATTATCTATTGTAAATATGGTGACTAACACAGAGAATTCATTACTTTATCATTGGCAAAATTGGTGTTTATAGGGTTTAAAACTGATTATTAACATTATTAAAAGTGTTTCATATCCATCCCCCTTTTAACAGTGAAAGGCAACAAACACTACCTGGGTAGTTTGTGGTAAATTATCTTTGCTTGTGGAAAGTCATTATTTCCTGGTGAGTTTATTGCTCTAAAGCAGATTTAATGACATACAGTGGAAGACTGGGGATCACTATCAGGAAAATAATAATAATATTCACAAATACTGAAATATTTATTTGATTGTCAGATTGCTTTGACAGCTACAAAGGACCTGCTGGTGCAGTGAATTTAGGGAATCTCTGCTGTCTACAGAGATTCAAAGGTGCCACTATCTACAGCGGCCAAGCCTGTGCAGATTCCTGGATTTTATGTCACACCTCTGGAGTGACATTTTCCTCCTGCTGTTGTGCACACAAATGGTCAGGAAGAAGAATCCAAATGGAAAAATCCCCTTGGGAGGTTTAAGGTATAAACACCCCTGTGCTGTAGGACGTTGATGGAGGCTGGACCTGTGTCCACGTGTCCATTCCCACAAAACAGGGATAACACAAACTGTGGCATGCCCAGTGCCAGGACAGGTAAAATTATTAAATCCCTGCCCTTGTGGCCTGTGCCCCTGTGTGCTGCTTTTACAGCTTTTTGCATCACACAAAAGAATGGTGGCCTTTCTTTAAACCAACAGAAAACGTATATATTGTCTACACAATATTTATGTGTTGTATAGATATTTTATGTGTATAAACCACAGTATTATGTATGCCATGACTTCTTTGAAGGAAAACCCTGAAATTATAAAGCCTGGTGGCGCATCTGCTGTTTTAGCTACTGGCAGACAGATATTTATAGGTCAGATAAAACATACATTTCCTGATTAAAATCAGAAAGAGAACAGGTTTGATGTCTTGAGAGGCTACATAGAACGGAGGTTGGACAGAGTTAAAGGAATAAAGCAGGGATTTATTAAAAGGCCTTCACAGGATACACCTTGGGCAGTACAAGAGCCTGACTGAGGCTACACCCAAGATGGACCCTGGGTCGTGCGTTTCACACTTTTATAAGTCTTGGTCCATTTCCATACTGGAGTTAATGTTGAACTGTTGTTGCTTTCAGAATATCTGACTAGAATGGACAGCCAGGAGTTTAATCAAAGTTTCTCTGTGCAGTATTTTTGCTAAAATATAGGAGACTATATTGATTCTCTTTTTAATGTAGATGGACCCAAGATGGACCCTGGTCACAAGTTTCACACTTTTATAAGTTTTGGTCCATTTCCATATTGGGGTTAATTGTCCAATTCCAGCTCCAGGTGATGCAGTCCCACCCTCACAGTTTGCTCTCCTCCATTCCCTGCTGTTTGCACATTTTGGGCGTGGAGCTGCAGTGTGTCCTTGGTTGTGGGCTGGGAAAGGAGTGTTCTGTGTGAGGGAGCTGTGAGGAGAGCTGCTGACACTTTATATGGAGTTCAGAGTTACATGCTAATGCAGTGCAGAATCTGGAAAACACGAAAACTAAAACTTAAGGCATCAGGTGAACAGCTTACTTGCTCAGATGCCAGGAAGACGACGATGTCCCCCTTCTCCCTGGCGTGGTGGATCTCCAGGAGCAGCCTGAGGGCGGGCAGGAAGGGGTCCCTGTGGGCGCTGCAGGAGAACACGGCCGGGGCGCGGTGCCGGCCCCGCACCCGCAGCACGGGCGCGCTGCCGCAGAACGCCTGCAGGCTGCTGCACAGCTGGGGGACACTCAGCAGCACCAGCCGCAGCTCTGCTCGGGCTGCCAACACCTCCTTCAGAAGGCCGAGCAGGGCATCTGTCGCCACAGTCCTTTGGTGCACATCGTCCAGGACGATGACACTGTAGCAGTTCAGGAAGGGCGTGGACATCATTTCCCTCTGGAGCATCTCATCTGTGCAGTACCTGCAACATAGACACAGGAAACTCTAGCAAGTTTCTTGGACTACTACTGTAATAAATTCAGTGTCTTGGGGGCAGCTTGGTTCTTTCTGTTCCAACATGAAAGATTTGATAAGAGCAGGGAGTATTTTGTAGACAGGTCACAGTCTCAGTTACATTTTAAATCCTTCCTTTAGTAGCTACAAACCTGATGTGATTCAATGACACTCAGAGACACAGTGGCGGAAAGGATGCTCCAGGCAAAAGCAGAAATCCTCCTGCCCTGAAATCATCTGTTCATCTTCCATCACATGCCATAAACAATTCCTGAGTGGGAACGAATCCTTTCAGATGAGGAAAAGAAGGTGCACTTGAGGCAGAGCCAGAACCAAGATGAACAATTAATTTATACCATAGGGCCCTCCTCACTTCTATCCCTGCTGCTGACAGGATTTTTAAAGAATATTTTTGTTGTGTTGCTCAGCAGGACTTGGAATCCTTGAAGCAAGTTTTGATGTGTGAGAGGAAGGGATTCATCTCCCTCTCAACAGGAGCAGCTGCAGGAAGTTCTGCTGCAGGATGAGGTTTAAGGAGTTCTCCACAGACAGAGAAAGGACAGGCAAGAGGAAGAGTGGTGGAAATTGATTTTCAGAAGTGGTGAGTATCCTCTTCTCCACTGGAAACCAGTGGCTGAGGAAAAAGCTTGTGGTCTAGATATGATAGTTTGTGTGTCCCATATTAAGAAACCAGAGACAATAACTCTCATAACTTCCTGGGAGGCTCAAAAGCTGAATTCCTGTTTTGCTGCTGTCACCTGCCTGTACTTGCTACATTAAGTGCATTTCTCATCTCCCAAATTCCCCCAGAATACTATTTTCCTCTTGTTGCTGGATTTCCTCTTCCATCCATGTTTTTTTATTGCTTTTGAATTTTAACTTTGGTTTGGGAAAAATTATCCCATGTTCTCTTATGATAATGAACACTCCTGTTCTGGAAAATAGAAAAAAAATTAGAGGAAAAGAAAAAGAAGTTACTGAAGTGCTTAATGAAGCTTTGCATGGACAGTAACCTTGCCCACTTAAATCTCTGCTATGATTTACCCCAGAATGGCTCCTTCAAACCTTTTAATGCTTATTGATGAATCACAAAATCTCAGGAGAAGAGAGGAGAGAGCTCATTGCAGTCTGAAACTTTCATGTGAGAGGAGTGAGAGGAAGAGGGGCAGGCTCTGTGCTGGCCAGGACTGAGGGAACAGCTGGAGCTGGGCCAGGGGGCTTTAGGTTGGGTTTAGGGAAAGGTTCATCCCCAGAGGGTGCTGGCACTGCCCAGGCTCCCCAGGAATGGGCACAGCCCCGAGGCTGCCAGAGCTCCAGGAGAGTTTGGACACCACTCCCAGGGATGCCCAGGGTGGGATTTTGGGGTCTCTGTGCAGAACCAGGAGCTGCACTGGATGATCCCTGCGAGGTCCCTTCTGACTCAGTGCACCCTGTGATTCTAAAATATCACACAACTTTCCAGAGCAGCTTTGATTTTTATTTACAAGACCTGCAGCGCTGCCAGCTGCCACACCTTGGCCCGAAGGCCTCCAAAGGCACCAACCTCAGGATGGTCTCAGGCGTGCAGCAGCTCTCGAAAGGCACGGAGTAGCCCACCTCGTGGCCCACGGCGACATCCATCTGGTCGGCCACGCGCAGGGCCAGCGCCACGGCGGCCTGGCGGAGCACCTGCGTGCACACCACGGCCCCGCGGGGCCGCAGGGCCAGGCAGTGCTCAGCACACCACTGAGGGACCTGCGGGGACAGCACAAGGTGGCGCTGAGGGCTGGGTCTGCCCAGCCCGGCCGCGGCTCCACACCAGCGGAACGCTCTGCGGGGACAGCACAGGGTGGCACTGAGGGCTGGGTCTGCCCAGCCCGGCCGCGGCTCCACACCAGCGGCCTGCACCAGCCGCCCCGAGCTAAGCGCTCGCCGCTCGGCCCTGCCTGCGCCGCGCATGGCAATCATCCCTGTCAGCACTTGGAGTTTCCTAAATTCTTAGCGTGGGTTAGGAGGTTTATCTGGGAATTGCTCAGCTGGACTCAGGTTGGTTGGAATCTGCTGCTGAAGGGGCCTCTGGGGAGGAGGTGACAGCAGGATCCAGCGGGGCCGGTGCAGTTGTGTTCAGGGCTGCCTCAGCAGCAAACCCGCTCCTGCTGGGTCATATCCATGGAAAACACGTCCCAGGGTTTCAAACTGACAGATGCCACAGCCAATATCTGGAATTTCAGAGGAATTACTCTGCAAACACGTAACTGAAACTGAACTGCTTCAGGAACTTACACAGCAGCTCCTTAATTTATATATTTACATAACATCAACACTGGAAAATATCCAACTGTTGTTGTTATGAGGAACTAAAATTGCATTACAAATATTATTTTTATAATAAATTAAATAAATAATAAATTAGTATTATTTTAATATTTTAAATCATTTTAATGGATGTATCCTTCATTTAATCAACATCTAAACCTAGGTGCATCAGCCACATATAATTTATTTCTGTATAGTTATATGCATTTCTAGAAATGTTTAAAATCCAACCAGCAGTGTGCTACATCTTATTAAAGGTTCAACAAATTTTGCCTTGTTAAAGGACAATTTAAAAGCTGACATTTCTTAGTGAGTTGTTTACTATTACACACATCTTTTGTGTGTAAATTACAGGCAATAACAAGGGGTAAAAACTTGGCACTCCAAAAGTTATTCAGGTGTGAATCATTTTTATGGGAACTTTCAGGGAGAGGTGTGATGTCTCTAGTTTAATATGTGATCTCCAGAAGTGTCCAGCATTGAAGTCTGTAGGATATATGAGATGCCCTGCAACAGTAATTATCCTGCAGCTTTACCTGCAAGAAATTTTTCTCTCGATCCCAATCATAAACAATAGTATTTTGGCTGATAGCTCTTACTTGAAAATTCATTTTTACTCACTGTGACAAGAGACCTGGGTTGTTATATATTGCTAAAGCAGAATTTCATAGTCCTGACTGATATTTGTGTACTTAGACTCAGCTGAGATCTTGGCTTCAGTGGTTTCTTTTAACATGAGTTTTGTAAAGTAATTTTGTGCTGTTGGAGAAAACATTTGCTCCTGGCTGAAGAGGGAGAAAGACCATTAATTCTCCCTGAGAATCAGCCCTGCTGATTTCAATCCTTCATTCCCTGGGAATTTTTTGTCACTTTATCTTATGACAAATCACCTCTATTTCTTTCCTGATACAGGATTAACCAGAACCAAAACACGAAGTAGCTGCAAAATTTTTTGAGTGCTTGAAGAAAGTTATTAAAATGTTTAATATATTTTAAATCTGTATTTGCATTAATCTTTATTCACCTTCTGCATTTCACTTTCCCTTTCTGGCCTTAATACTTGGATTACAATAGTTACAGTGACTCTGAAATTCATACCTCATTAAATATCTAAAATGCATTAAAAACCCCCCAGCCAAGTACTGACCTGGGAGCTCTTGCCAGTCTTAGCATCTCCTGACACAATCACAATTTGATTATGAAGCAAAGTTTCCATGAAAGTACATTTTTCTTTCCATATTGGAAGCTCTTCTCTCTCTTTCATCAGTCTATAATAACGGGAGGAGTAAGGCAAGCCATCAAAAGGATTAAGCTCTAAATCTTCTCCACAGACAAGTATTTCCTCTTCATCCCCATCGCTGCCATTGAGTAATTCTGAAAAGCAGTGGTTCTCTGGAGAAAAGGTTAAAAACTCCATTTTTCTTACATATATTATTCACAGCAAAAGCACATTAGTGATGGAGTCCTTTGTTTGCTGATTGATCATTTTGGCCCCCTAAACCTGAGCAAATCCATTTTTCTTCGCTCCAGGATTAGTATTTCACAGCTTGTGGGTTTAAAAGTCCAGGCTTGGTGTCCAGCTGCCTTTGTGGTCTGCTTGTCCCGCTCTGGGTGGTTTAACAACCCCAGTGAGCCTGGAGAAAATATATTTTAAAAAATTATCACCCAAAATCTTCCAAATGGCAGCGATGAAACCAAAAGGAGAAGCTGAGCAGATTTTGCAGTTCAGCGCTGAGTCCCAGTGTTTGCTCTTGTCCAGGCTGGGGAATAATTGGGCAGAGCAGCTGAGCCTGACCTTTGTGGCTGCCGTGGGAGGCTCTGGAGCTGGGGCTGTGATTGCAGGGCTGGCATGTGAGAGCTAATCCCAGCACAAAGCCTGCACCCCTGGGTGCTGCAGGGCTCTGCCTTTGTGCTCTGTGCAGGGCTCCAGCGAGTCACTGGGGCAAAAACTCTTTTTATGCACCCTGAGGATGAGCACAGAAGTCTTGGGAGGCTTTAACAGCTTTTGCTGCAGTTAAAATACACTTAATACATGAAAAAATCCCAGAGTGATGCCAGTTCGAATCCTCCAAGGGCGCCAGAAGTGGCCTTGGAAGGTGGTGGAAGAAAAAACATTACTGATGTAAAATAACTCCAGCTCTGAGGACTCAAAAGTAGCAAAATAGTTTCCTAATCTTGGCTGAGCTGGACTGTAAGACAAATATTAAACAACACTTTTTATTTTAGCTCCAGAGGGAAGTTATCACCAGGATGCTGATAGTGTCCAGTTTTCATGCTCAGTTAGGTCGTTCAGCTGCATTTGGATTCCACTTTTCCTCTGACCTTCATGGATCCCCCTATCCCAGCCTGTTTGTCTGACTTTGTGTTCCATCCCTCCCTGCTCGTTGTGGCAAACTCCCTTCCATGGAGATCTCTGCCTCTCCCAAATGGGCCCCAAATTAATCAATAAATTTCAGGAGATAATTGGAAGTTCAATCTCACAAAGGGATTTTTTGGTAAAATTCTTCTTAAAATAACATTAATGATTTTTTGGGGGCAAAATTAATCTTAAAATGTCATGAAGCAAGCACGTGAATTGCTATTATTCTGCATTTTCCTTGTTTTCACATATTTAGCAGCAGTAGCACTCTGATTTCCTCATTTGCAGTACAGGCTCATCTCCTAAACACTGAGAATTGGACAGCAATATTCCTGGTTCACTGAACGAATTTGAATTGTCATACCACAGCAATTTTTTTTTTGTTTTCCCTTTTCAGTATGTGTAATACAAGAAAGCAGATTAAAATGTTACCTAATCAAGAATAACATTTCACTATTTGAAAATGAAACATTTTGAAACTAATATTCTTTTCATGATCATATTTTAACAGACCAGGTTGTTGACTGATTGACATTATTTATCTCTGCTAAAATAGAGCCTGTAAAACTTTATTTTTCTTTTCAGCCAGGCCTTCAAGGACTTACAAGATTGTGTGCTTTGACATAATACAGAAGGATTTAATTAATTCTAATAAATAAGAGAAACACTCTCTGCAGATGAGTGCTTTTAGTAAATTAGGGTGTAAGCTGCTTTCAAAGATATCAATGAGAACTTTGCTATTGATTTAAATTATATATTGCTGTGCAAGTGCTGATGATAATGCACTCTAGGAAAGGAATAAATACTACATAACATATTCTGGATATTTAATAAAGACTCCTTAATACACAGCAACTCTTTGCAGCTTTGCTATTAAATCTTTCAGGGGAGGAGGATTTTCTGTTTAATGTAGAAGAATCTGATCTGTGCTATCAGTGACATTGCATAGATCTTTCTTCCCCATTTTTCCTCCCCCATTTCAGCAGAAATATTTTGCAATAGCAATGGGAATTTAAGGGTGTCACTTCTTTTCTTTTACCCCAAGAATGTTGTTTAAATAGAGGGGTTTAGATTAAATTTACTTTATAATGTAGTGAATAAAGCCTGTGAAATGTGAAGGTGAATCATCCTGCCTTTTAACTGAAGAATTACAGTTCATTGTTGTTAAATGAGAACCAGCAGATGCTGTCAAGAGCAGTTCCTCCTGCCATCCTGTTTTCCAGCCAGGACTCTCTGATGCCAAACCCCTCCAGTGGGATGTGGAACAGCATCTTTGCAGCTGGAAGTGGAGGAGCTCCTCCTAACCTTGAATTATTTTCATCCTGAAGGCCTTGATAATTTTCCCTTTTAGCACAAAACCCCCCAAAAGATATGAGCTGGTACATTTTGATATTTCCTCTTTCTGTTGGTGTGGCTGATCCGTGACCCGCTGCCTCCCCTGCACTGCAGATCCAGAGCTGGGACTCAGCTTGAACTTTGTTTTTCCTGATGAGCCCAACCAAGGGCTGTGTTTTACCTGCCCAGGCACCTGAGTTTATTCCCTGGGACTGGATTATCTTCCTGAGCCTCTGTTTTTCCATGGTCTGAGACTGCTGGATTCCAACAGAGGGGTGTGAGTGTACCCAGGACTGGAAGGAGCTGGAGCTGGATCTGGACCTGCAGCTCACCATGCACAGCCCGAGGCAGGGCATACAAGGAGGAGAGCTGGGTGAGAGCTGCATTTGGCACATGAAATCCTCATGGAAGATATTTTCTGAGCTGAAAGTAGGGCAGGGAATGGGACAGGGCTCTCCTTGCACATAACAAAGCTGATCCAGTCACCTGTGTGAGCAAAGCAGCTGCAGTGACTGCAGGGCAGAACCTGAGGTGAGGATGTCTCTGTGATTTATGGAGTCCTGCTGCTGAAAATGACACTTTAATAGTCTCAGCAGGAGTTTTTGTTGTTGTTTTGGTTGCTTTTTATGCTGCTATGAATATGAAAGCTTGATGCCTGGCCAAGAGACAGCAAATAAATGTGAAAAAACCCTGCTGATTTGAAGACTCTGTTACTTCTCTCTTGGCCTACAGACAGCAGCATTTAACCTTGCTTATGCTGTAACTAAGTTACAGTTTATTGAGCAAAGTGCAAAACTAAAGCAGAGAATTTTCACCAGTGACAGAGACACCAGCAGCACAGATGTGTCACACTTCTATTGTGTTTTAATTCCCACTTAAGGTCCTGCTGTCTGGCAAAATATTTGCATTCCTGCTCTTAAAAGTACTGACAGCCAGTGATGGATTGGTGTAGAACAAAGTGTTTCAAGTCAGGATGTAAAAAAATATCTAATTTTACTTCACTGGTTGCCCAGTATCTGATGGAAATGTGAGAATTGAGCTGAAGCTGTGCATGTTTATCCAATATACTTGGCTGGGGTGTTATTCCAGGACCTTCAATCCCAGGTCAGCTCCAGGAAAGGACTGGGATGAACTGGTTTAGTGTGGAGAGCTATCTGAATGCCCTCAGTGTTCATAATTAGAAACAAAAGACAGCTCAAACCAAGTTTTCTTTGTGTATTACCATATTCCTCACCAGCATTTGCTTAATAAAACCATTGGTTATCTCATTATCTGCAGCAAAGCTGGGTTAGGACAGCATCCACACAACTGTCAGCCCTACAGCAGATCTGAGCATTTATTCTCCATTTGAATTATGACATCAAAAGCAAACTCGTAGCTCTGTGTGCCTTTTGCAAGAACATTTTTTCCTGAGCTGTTTCAGAGAATGGCTTTAAGGACAATTTAAACATCAAGACAACTTAAGACAGATGATAGCAGGTCTAAATGAGATTTTATTCTAATTTATTAGGATTTTTTTTAATGTAATGGGATATCTTAATCTGTTTTCTATTATCTTTCTGTTGTTTAGAAAAGCAAGACCAGCTTTGTGTTTTCAGTTCACAAGTACAATATTCACGTGTGCTAGATAGTTAACACTTTCCAGAGCTGCAGGAGGAGGGAGAAATAGAAATAATTCATTGGGAATAGAATAAAAAATATTTTAAATTTGGATTAAAATGAGATGAAGAGTCAGCTAGGACAGAATTAGTACAGTTTTTTTTCCACATGACAGCAACGAGGGATGAGGAGTTTGGATGGGGGCCAAAATGTCTGGTGGAGCAGCAACAAAAACTGGAGTTGTACAGGGCAGGGAATAGAGAGACATTGGGCTGTCTGAGAGAGCTGCTTTAAAAACTGATGAGAAATATTCTCTGGAAGGTTCCTGGTACAGGTTAGGAACTGTATTTGTGAAAGTGCTAGTGATGTGGTGATGTTTTTCTGTGAAGGCAGAAAATATTTTCAGGGCCTGGAATATGGATTTGTGGATTTTGAGGAAATAAAGGGGTGTTGAGCAGTGAAACAGGAAGATGTCCAGCACAAAGGGAAATGAAGCAGGTGGAATTATCACAGACTAATACAGGTGGTGACAAATTTGATGGGCAGCTGACAAGGCAGCAAGGGGAAGGCAAAGCTTTGGTCACCTGTGAAAGGCCTCTCTCTCCGGGGCCCCCCTGCATGGGGAAACCCCCTGCAAAGGGTCTATGCTAGAATTGAGGGACAAACAGGATCTTTTTCGGTCTTCAGGTCGCTGTTTATTTCTTATCTTATCAAAACTTTTCCACACTGCCTGCACCAGGCTTAGGATGGTGAAGAATACAGCAAAAAAGGTCACAAGATGTACAGGTTCAAGGTCTTTTAAAGCCATCTTGTCCAATTAACTCTAAAAACGTACTTTATTTCTACTTCTCCGCCAATAACTAACTAACTTCCTGACACGTAACATCTGCACCGTGACTTCTCCAAACCAATCACCTAGTATCACTAATATTACAGAAAATGGAATAGAAGAGGAAGGCAGGGCAAAGCCCTGCCCTCCATCTACCCCCATACTAAAAACCTAAAAGTCTAAATTTTTCACCCAGTGATAACTACACTACAATTTAGCCTACACATTAACAGACTGTACATCATCCCAAAGCCTAGGGAGTTTTCTCCATGGACAGAAGTTGAAGGCACAGCTCTCAGGAGGATCAGGAGCATCAGGGTTTGTCAGAACACACAGAGAAACATTCCCTGTGCCCTGGGTTCCAACAGTCACCCAAAGGCTGTGGCAGGAGGAAAAGGAGCCTTGATTTAACCCAGGAACTTTGAGAAGCAGTTACTGGTTATAGAAGTGAGCCACCCCAAATGAGAAGCTGCTGCCAGCAGCAGAGGTGGCTGCAGGGGCTGGCAGAGCTGCTGGGTTGGTTGTGGGCTTGGTTCTTCTTTGGGCAATTCGTGGCTTCGTTTTCTTTACAACTCCTGGCAGCAGCTGTGAAACTTTGGGAGTGTTCATTCTGCTCTGATGGATGGTGGAATGAGAAGCCTCTGTACTCCAGAATTATTTTTCTGTATTCTAAGGTCTTCCAAATGCCTCTTTAGTATTTGATTGATGTGACTGCTTTTTATATTTGCCCAATAAAATATTTTACACACACACCCCCCAAGTGTTTTTATGGCACAGGTGTCTGCCTTTCTCTGCACTGAGGTTTATTCCTTTCTCTGTGAGGATGGATTCCTGATGCTTTAGATCATGCAGAGTGGAAAAACATGCAGAAAGGTAATTTATTTTATTTATTATTACGTATAAAAAAAAATCATGGTTACTTTATTGTAAGTACAAATGCTATTGATTTCTCTCACGTTCTAAAGATTTTTATTTCTTACAGAATCACAAAATATGCTGAGCTGGAAGGGACCCACAAGGTTCATTGAGCAGTAGTTTTTTATCCATGCTAACTTTTAAGGAACTTGTAACTGAATAACTTATTTAATGGAGCATGAGATGTGAAAATGTTGCACATTACAGCTGTTTCTGATAAACAAATCCTGAACAACACAATGCTGCAAATAAAAATGTGGGGGGAAAGGGTGAGAATTTTGCCTTTAGGAAGGATGAGAATTTTGCCTTTAGGAAGGGTGAGAACTTTGCCTTTAGGAAAAATGAGAATTTTGCCTTTAGGAAAAATGAGTATTTTGCCTTTAAGGAAGGGTGAGAACTTTGCCTTTAGGAAAAATGAGAATTTTGCCTTTAGGAAGGATGGACTTTGCCTTTTTAGGAAGGATGGACTTTGCCTTTAGGAAGGATGAGAACTTTGCCTTTAGGAAGGATGGGAATTTTGCCTTTAGGAAGGATGGACTTTGCCTGCTGGGCTTGGACATTTTTTTGCCTTTACAGTTTGAACTGAGCTGCTGATCCAGAGCTGTTCTCCTCTCACAGGGAGCTGGCACAGATCAGTGTGCTCTGAAATAACATTTTGGTTTGTTTGGCCATTGGAGATGTTTCATGTGACACTGCCCTGGCTCAGTGTCCTTCTGTGCATTTGGGCACTGCCACCCTTGGGTTTCACCACAAACCTGTTGTCACAATGTCACCATCAGCACCCAGAAAATCCCCCACTGAGCCTTTGGACACTTTTTTTATTACAATATTCCAACCCTGACCAGGTCAGTGGGAGTTTTGCTGCAGACAGAAGTGAGGTCAGTCTCCATTTTTTGGCTTTTACCCTCCAGTCATGATTCAAGGCAGAAAATCAGGGGAGGCAATGTGAGCTGGCAGGGCTATGCTGTGCCAATTCCAGCCCTCCCTGTTGAGGAATGTGCAGATAATAGGATGAAAATCTGCTCCAATACAGATGCAGAACTGATTTTTAATTCATTCTAATTTTAATTTTTTAAAAAATTCAACAGGAATTCTTGCATCCATAGAAATTAAACCAGATTTTAAAATCTGGTTTAAATCAACCCAGATTTTCTTTCAGAAAGTGTTGTTAATATGTCTGGGACATATTAAAGAATTATGGAAATGCAGCTTATTTTGTCGAGGTAGAGTAACCCTTAATGTGGGGTTAGACTTGGTTGGAATCTTCAGCTGCAAGCAAAAAAGTAAATGTTAGATAATAAGTCAACTCTTGACCTTAAATTTCTGTTCACATCTAAAAGAAAGCAAAAATAATTTTACATGTTGATTAAGAAAATTTCCTGCTTTATTATTTTTCTTCATTCTTAGTAACTGTGTTGTTTCTTCTGAAACCACTTGTCCTTTTATTTCACCTTCACTTTCAAAGTCTCCTGAAAGATAATTTTGATTTTGCTTTTTTAGTGCTAAAGCAAACTGCAGCACTGGAACCTTTTGTAATGTGTTAGGAAAGGCTTTATGGTCACAGGAACAAAACCTGGTTATGAATGAAACCTGAAACCTTTTAATCATAAATACAGTGATTGAAAACATTTTAGAGCTGCTGAAATGAGGGAAGATAATATCTTTACCTTCTGTAGGTGTATTTTGTTTTACACTTCAGATTGTAATTGGATGGGATAAATGCTACTGTTTATTTTTAAGGACTGCACAGGTTTTCATGAGCTTTGGATGAAGTGTTAAATGTTCAAATTCCCCTACTCACTTTTCTTTTCAGTTACTTCCAGTCATGGCCTTTATTGAATAAATCATTAAGAACAATCTTGTACAAGTGAGACCATAAATCACAGTTTGGTTCTAGGAAGTTATAAAGGAGGGGGTTTTGTTTGTCTCTTTCTCTGCAGGTAAAATATATCAATTAATAAGCACTCTGTTGTGCTTTTCTGCTTAATGAAGAGCAATAATGTTTGATGAAACACCAGTGCAAGGAGACAAATGGGTTGCAAGTCAAGGGGTGATGGGGAAAAGCTTTTAAGAAATAATAGTTAAAGCAATAAAATCATACTCCTAGAAACCTGAGTGCAGATAAACTTTGGGTTTTTTGGATGGGGAACACAGTTGATGTCATACAAATGTGGATTTGAAAATCCTTCAGGAAATGTTTGAATTTTTCAGTGTCTTTGGGTAGAACCTGGTTTCCCAAAGATTTTCCCGTAATTTCCTTCAGGAAATGTTTGAATTTTTCAGTGTCTTTGGGTAGCACCTGGTTTCCCAGAGGGGTTGGTAGTGCTGGAAGTGTCCAAGGCCAGGCTGGATGGGTGGAAGAGGATGAAATTTAAGGTCCCTTCCCACCCCAACCTTTCCAAGCTGCTCATGGCTTTGCAATGACATTTTCACCAGGGAAACCAAACTGTTCTCTCAAATGTGCCCTGAAAAAGGAAAGTTTTACACAGGGTGATGTAAAACCTGCTGGAAGCATTGGCACCACCTGGGTGGGGAACATGGAATTGGTTAATTAATGCTCTCTGGGGCTGCTGAGCTTTGTTATCCCCTGTGACCCCATCCCTTGGGCTGTCACTGTGTGCAGAAGGGATGGAAACTCTACAGCCAAGCCACTAGTTAATTCTGCAGCCAAGTCAGCTCTTCACCTGAAATTTCTGTTCACCTCTAAAAGAAAGCAAAAAAAATTGTATGTGTTGATTAAGAAAAATTCCTGCTTTCTTACTTTAATATTATTTTTATTTAATAAATTTATTATTTTTCTACTTTTTCTTAATAATTAATAATTATTAGTTATTATAATTACTAATGGTTTTTATTATTTTATAGTTAATTATTATTTTTATTTAATAATTTATAATTAACTTTGCTGCTAATTAACTAATAACACATTAAGAATACCTTTGAAAGGTGTTTTTGTCATGGGAGAAGTGCCTGCGTTACCTTTTAGCATAAAGGGAATGAATGCAGAATAGAGTGAGTCAGGGAGAGTAAATAATGAGTGGGTTTTGTTGAATGCATGAGGATTTTTGTTGCTCACAGGCTTAAAAAATTCGGGATTGCTCTGTTTTGGTTCACAGCAAACACTCCTGGATTTCTTGCAATGGTTCCCAGGTAAGTTCACCTTGCAATGTTTCAAAACAGAACTGAAAAACAATTTAATTTTTTTATGGTTACTCCATTCACAGCCTTTGTAAATAGAAACTTCATAAGGAAACCTAGAAATATTTTAATGGCATTCAGGTAATATTTGTGATACTGACACCTGTAGAGTTTGAGGTTTTTTGATTCTTTATGACAGGAAATTTATGTCAAAATGACATTTTACAGAGCCAGCTCTGTTGGTGTCCTTGGCCATCCCAGCTCCTCAGGGCGTGGGGGTGTTTGGCTCTTCCACCCCCTGAAATATTGAGAGTATTTCCTTGCCTTTGGATATCCTGAAAATGCACAAGGTCAATGCTTTTCCCATCTTACCATTAGAATTTCCTCTTCCACTCTCCTTTGTTTTATAAAATCTTTTCTCCCCTGATGATCTCCAAAGCCAAATTTTGTCTCTTTTCACGTTTCACACAGATTTTTTTCCTCAATGATATATTTTTCTCATTATATTAATGCTTATAAAGAATCACTTTTTGTTTTCAGAATCTTTCTTTTTACATCTTTCTTATATTCAGATTTATTGGAAGGAGATTAACCAGAAACAAAAGTGCTGCCTGGGTTCTAAAATCCCTTAACTGAATATATCTTGCCTAATTAAATGCCTCCATATGGATTTTTGCAGTCCTCACTTTTGGTGTGTGTTTGTAAAGCCATGAGATTTATTTTATTTCTTTCAGGAATTTTCCTTTTGTACAGGCTGGAAATTCAGTATTTGAGGTTGAGCAGTTATTGGTTAATTAAGCAGCAATTAAGAATATATAATATAATCTAAATCTATTTCTTTTGTCCAGATTTAAAACATATGTATAACTTTATTATATTTATTTTATAGCTAAATATATTTTTAAAGAAAATAGAAGAATAGAAGGGAGCTTCTGAAGTGTTATTTCAAATTTTTGGTATTTTTTTCTTTGTTGTTGTTGGGTTTTTTTTTGTTGTTGTTTCCTAGATTTGCTTGCTTTATGACTCAAGCTACATGTATGTATATATCTATATTTATATCTTTATACTTTTATATTTATACTTTTATATTTATATTTATACAGCAGCCCAAAGCCTGCCTNAAATATATAATAAAATTGATTTTAAAAAATTATTAATTTTTTAGAAAAAGACCCATCAACAAACCACATCCTGTTGTTACAGAATCGTTGCAGCCCCATTTTCAGCTGCTTTGGGCTCCAAAGCAGAAAAGGAGACTGATAAGAACAATAATTGTGATATTCCAGTGTTGCATTCTAATGGAGTCCAATATTATGGAACTGCAAATTTAATGTGGAATTCTCTTCAGATTTGTAAAGCCCTTTAAAGCTGGGAGGGATTGAAATGCTGAATATTTTCTGTAAATGTATATTTCAGAAGTAAAATGTAAAATTAGATAAAATTTGTTCTCACAATGAGCTCTTGACAGCTCCAGAACCACTTGTACCAAACCAGGATTTTCCATGTGCTTAAATAATTCACTTTTTAGCTACTGGCCCGAATAATTCCTGAGCCTGTTTGCCTTTGCTTTGAATTAAACACGAAGGGGTGTAAAATTCAGAGTTTGGTTATAAAAGCTCCACACTTTGGTTGTTTTCCTGCAGAAAACCACATTTTCTGGGGAAATGTGGTGATTTTCCAAGGAAAATTCGTCACTAGGTGGCAGGATCAGACTGTATTAGTGCCAGCATTCCTGAGGATTTACCCACTTCCTTCTGCTCCCTAAATACCCCTTTGATTATACCCAGCATTCGATAGCATCAAAATGTTACAATAAATTCTAATAAACCACAATAAATTTTAATAAATTACAGTACATTCTAATAAACACAATGCTATTTAATGAGGTTGTTTTTTTTTTTAAATAGCAGGTATACCATACTGGACTCCAGAATCACTGAAATATTTCATTAATATTCCCTTTGAGATAAAACCTGCTCGTTTTTGATAATTAAAGTATTTTACTACTCAGATTTGTGATGATATGTAAATAAAAACATAATGGTTTTCCAAAGGTGTCTAATATTCAGATACTGCCTTACCCACATGTGCAAATGAGGCATTTATTGTGAAAATATTTTGGTTTTTTTGCTCTAAATGCCATTTTTCCTTTGAGAACCCCCAGTTCCCAGCCCCAGTTAAAGATGTTACAAATTAGATTTTTCCTGCGTGGGCCCATTTGAAATCTCTCTGGTTGGGATTTGGGTAAAACTGGAAAAACTCTGCTGTAATTGACATTTGCATTCTGCTCTCCATTTGTTCCATCAGCAACAATCCTGGAGTTCCAACGGAGGCTGGAATATTTTGGTGCCTGGATTTGACAGATGGAGCAGCCAGGCAGAACCTCAGGAGATTTTCTTTTGAGGGATGAAGCAAAGGTTTGGGAAGCATTGGAGGGACATCTCTGATCACTTGCTATGTGCTGAAATCTCTGGGATGTTTGAAGGAATTTTAATTTAAATTTCATTTTCAGGGATGGGTTACAAGTTGTGAGCCAAGAGTGTCCTACAGACATGGGTTAAATGTCACCAGCCCTAAAGGATCCCTCACTATAGTCCAGTTATGCCTGTGTTCCCTGCCAGAAAATAGCCCAGATTAAAAATTATAATGAAATTACTAATTGAAGGCCTCCTTATACAGGTTTAAATTAAAAAAAAAAAAGCTTAAGAAATGTGTCTGAGCAGGCATGAGGTAAATAATACAATTTTACTTTAGCACTCAGGTTAACTAATACAGACTAAAGTTATTCTGTAGATTAAATCATAGTTATGAAGCTCTCTAGAGTGCTCCCTGACATAATTCTAAAAATAATGAATAAAATGTTACTTGATTTCCTTTTTTTAAAATTATTTTAAAATATTTTTTCCCCAGCCAACTGCTGGTTGTCCAAGGTGACCAGGTGCAGAAGCAAGTCTGAGTTTTATGTGGGTTGAGGAAGAACATGGTTATGATCAGGTTTCTATCAGTCATGCATGTCCTTAGAATTTTTCAGTGAGACTATATTTGCATTTCTTTTCAGGTGTCTGAGGCATGGAGCAGTGAATATTTTGCCTTGAATGTGTTTTTAAGAACTTTGGAAGTTGTGAAAGTTGGGTGCTGCAGGTGCCCAGTGGGATGAGATCAATTACAGGAAGAGTTCAGCACCCAAGGTCACTGCTTGGCAGTGGGGGATGCTCAGCAACCAGAAGAATGTGAGTGTCATTAACAATGCAAATTATAAATGCCTTTTTTTTCCCCAAAAAATACATTCCTAGGCTTGAATAACATCTGCTTGAAAACAGCCAACTCATTCTCAAGTTTTCCAGGAGTTTTACATATTTTTAGATATCACCTGCAATGACTTCAGGAATTGTTTTTTTACCAGGAGCCTTTTTCATTGAATCTCCAAGATGGAATTGCAGGTTTTTTTTTCCCCACAGTGAAGGAGAGCTCTCCTAAAATGTGAATATCTGCTTGTACAGATGCTTTAAACTGGTGTTGTTGTATGGGATATTTAAGACTTAGATGCAATAAACAAAGCTTAAGTAGATTCATTTGTTTTGAAGCAGAGCTTGCAAAGCTGAGATTTATTTCTTCATGCATTTGTTACAAACCTTCAGCTTCACAAACAATCAGAGCTTGGTTAAAATGATTTTTTTTTTAGTTGAGAAGTATTGGACACATTGCTCAGACCATCCCAGGCAGCATCTCACCTTTGCCATAACCTAAAATAGGATTTTCTTTATAAATTCTTGCTCATGGCTGAAGTGGAACAGCTGTGGAGAGCCCACTGCAGTGGAAGGTAAATTATTGCAGAGATTAATCACCCCTGCTCCAGAGGTACACCTTGTTCCTGCTGTGTTCCATTAGCTCAGCCCTCAGTCAATTATTTCATTATTTCAGCCCTCAGTCAATGTATCTCTGCTTTGCTTTACACTGAAGGCCTCAGGTGTCAGCACCAGTTTTTGCTCCCTCTTTGGACATCTTTTAACTGCATTTGAGCTTTATATCTCCCACCAGCACAAATCAAAAATACCTTTAACACTTTGGCTGTAGATATCTCATCTATCCATATATCCCACATGAATGGTGAGTGGATCTGTGTAAATCCACACTTGGAGTAAGTAGGAAAAGAAGGATGGCTCGAGCCTGAAATAACTTCTTGCACCAAGTGGGCTTTGTTACAGTCAATGTCTGATTAACACTCAAAATATTTTACCTCTGGTTTTTCAAATCATGTCTGCACATTATAAACAACAAAGCAGAATAGGTTTCTAATTTGTATTCAGCTGGAAAAACGTTCTATAAATCAGAAGAGAAGTTTGCTCTCCCCCTTTGGTGAAGTACAAGAGAATTCTGTTTCAATGAAGCATGCAATTTTAATCAATTGTACCCTAAGAAAAGAAGACAAACAGCTGCTGCTGGTTAATTGGTGAATGTCTCCACCAATGGACTCATCATTTATTCAATGCTGAAAATAAAGGTGTTAGCACCCTGCAGGAGGACTGCCTGCACATTTGTGACTGGGCAGCTCAGACTGTACATGAATTTATTCCAAGAGACAAAGATGTGACCTTCACCCTCCCAGCTTCATTGTTTTCATCTAATAACCACATTTCCTGGGAAAGGTCAGATCTCTTGTGTGAAACCAAGGGAAAAACAAATTTAATCCCTCTAGCTGAAAGATTCATTTCTTGTTAGGAATGATACCAAACTTTGGAGATTCCCCCACTCTGACAGAGGGCTCTGGAGGAGAAGCACAGGTTCCTGTGGGCTGGAAGGGACTCTCAGGGGTCACTGGCTCCAGCCTTTGGCTCAGGTTGGATCCAGCTCCTGGTCTTAGTCGAGTTTTGGAGCTTCTCTGTGTTCCAGTTTTTTCCCCTTGATGGTGAAATAAATTGTCTTACACCAAGTCAGAATTTCCCACCATCCAGGGTGATTTCCATCTGTCCTTCCACTGTGCACCTGGGGGAATAGTCTCTCCTCCATCTCTTTCCCTCTCCTCCTCCAGAACTCTTCATTATTTCTCTTTATTTTCCACAACCTCTCTGTTACTTTCATTTACAGCTCCACTTTTAGGTTGGGATTTTGCCCTTCTCCCTCTTTCTGACTGATCATTTGCAGTGGAGTTGCAAACTTATCCAGGGAAATAGAGGAGTGAAATACAAAACTTCAACTTGACAAAGGTTGGTGTGATTTATTCTCCTTCCCTCCCTTTTCTCTCCAGTCTTGTTCCCTCCTGTATCCCCTTTTCTTTTCATCCTCCTTGCAAGTAATTTTTGCAGCAGCTGTGCTCAGTTGTTCTGTTCTTATCTTTTGTTTTGCCCTTGCCTCTAGGCTTGTTCTTTGTATTTTGGTTTTGCAGTTTGTTTCTTTAAGCCTTCCTTGTCCTCATTTCCCCTCTCCATCCGTGGTGTGGCTCTTTGGGGCTTCTCCACATCACCCAATTCCAGTCTTGGGTATTTGCCTGAAAAATATTTCCTTTGGGTTGATATTGGGTTCATATTTCCTTTATCTGGCTGATAAACAGAACCGTAAAAATATGAAATCTAAACATTTTGCATTTACAAAATGTTAAATCTAAACAGCTCTGGGTTTTTTTTGTTTTGTTTTTTGGGTGGGTTTTTTTTTTTTGTTTTTTTTTTTTACTATAAATAAGTTAAAATTTAAGTTAAAATAAGTTAAAATTTGTCAACTCAAAGGATGCAAACACTTAATTTGATCCTGTTCTCTTTCCTTTAAAAAGTGTTTTTAAGACAGGCTCTGCTGCCATTTCTAAGTCTCTGAAGAAGGCCATATCTGAAATATTTGATCATAATAATGATAATCAGATCTTGTAGAACTTTGAATAATCTGTCACATCAAACAGCAAACTGAGAATTGGGGTTCTGTTGTTGAAGTAATAAAGCAAAACTAAATATCAGAGCATTGTGTTATTAAACATGAAGATTAATCTTATACAGCAGTGGCTTAATGCCGTGTAACTAAAATGAATGTTCCAACTATTTTTTGGAAAGAAATGCTTTGTGCTTTGCTTTCCATAGGAGAAGCAATGAATGGAGAACAATTCCATTGGCTGTGGCAATGCAGAGGCATTTTTTAAAAATAATTCAAGGAGGGTAAGAAAATGTTCTGGTCTGAAAGAACAGATTTAGAAGTGCTAAATAGCTTTATTATGTTATTTAAATGTTTTAATAATGGTGTTACACGATGTTCTGTAAATTTCATTTACATTATAATTGCTATTACAATGTTAAAATACCATCAGTGAGATGCTATTGTGCTTCCAAAATTCAATTATCAGTGTATCTTCCTTTATATCAGGCTTAGCTGTTGTGTTTGCAAATTTGAGATAAAACTCACTCTGCAGGCATCCATAGCGAGCTAAAAGGGAGAGAATAAAGGAAGTGGAAAAGACAGGTGTACTGAGAATTTATTTTTATATGGTACAGAAAGGCTGTACAAATTTATCTAAAGAGAGGAGACTTTGTCTTTGGGTGTTCTTTATGTCCTTCAAAAGGTCTGTAGGGACTTGGCTCTACCCAATAATGATATTTTTTCCCTTCACTAATCCACGCATGTATTCTTAGATTTGCAAAGAAAGAAATCAAACAGAATTACAATCTTTATTTCAACCAGTCCATCCTGAGCTAAACTCTTTCAGACTTCCCCTTAACTGCCAGGTAATCAGCAGGCACTTTTCCAGTGTCAGACCTCTCCCCTTCATGTGAATTTTGTGAAGAAAATCTCTTTCTCTGTATTCAAAAGCAAAGATTCACTGTACCTCACTGCACACTCTGCTCTGCATCCTACTGATTATCTCCCCTTGGAGCTGGAGGTGGAATTGTGCCATTTTCACTGAAAACCCAAACTCTAGTCAAATGCCAGCCTCTGTTTGTTGGAGGTCAGGTTTAAAGTCCCTTTTCCCGAAGGATTAAAGAGCTGCAGTTAAGTAGCTCTGGCAGGTGAGTTCAGTGTGCAGCAGCTCTGCTTAAAAGCAGAATGCTGAAGGAAGAGTGGCTCTGAGTTAAACCAACCTGCATTAGGCACTGATTTCCTTTTCAGAATTTAAGGAATTTTCTGCAGACCATCACCATAATGTCCCTTTAGTGGCAGGGTTCTCTAGTGGGTAATTATGTTTTAATTTCTAGGCTGTCCCCAAACCTCCATCCCGGGGGTTAAAGGAGGCTGAGCCAGGGCAGCCCAGGAATCCCAGAACCCCAGCACAAAGGCTTCTTTTGGGATTCAGCAGCTGCTTCTTCCCGGAGCTGTAAACCCATAAAACCCCCGTGTGCTGATTGCTGCATTGTCTGACACCCATTCAGCCCCGGGGGGTGGCAATCACCGAGCTCAGGCTGGAGGAGAATTTGATAAAATTGTTGTTGGCCTCCAGCAATCCCTGCTGAACACCTGAATTCTCGCTGGGAGATTCTCCTTAACTCTCTTGGCTTTTTCTTTCTCGGGCCCTGGTCATCCTCAGAAGTTATTTCTCCAGCTGTAGCTCGGAATTTTGCTGTTGGAATTTTGTCCTGTTTGCTGGGACAGCCACACAATTTCAGGAGTTCTTCCCCTTGCAGCATCCATGTGTTTATCACAGATTATTCACAGAATGTCTAGGTTGGAAGAGACCTTAAAGATCGAGTCCAACCCATCAAAAGCCTTCTGGTGATTTTCCCAGTACTTTGGTAACCAGTGCTGGTTTTTCTGGGTAGTTTGGAGCCCCACATGCAGCTGTGCTGTCCTGCCTGGAAATTCGGTGGCTTTTGCAGGAGGGAATGGTGTCCTGCATCCTTTCATGACCTGTCCATCATTCTTGGGCTGCTGAATGTATTCCAGGAGCTGGTGGGGTCAGTGGTGAACATTTCCTCATGTCTATATTGTCTCAAAATTGATGAGATTTCTTTTGCATTTCTTGGAGTAGTGGATGGTATGATTGTCTGTCTTTGCTAGAAAAAAACCCCAAGTTTTGGGCTGTGTTTTCATCTCTGTCAGAGTAGATATTTGCAGCCAAGGAGCCAGGGTTTGAAAGCCTGCTTTGAGCTGAATTAGCTTCATTTACACTTTTGCTACACATTCAGTGAATGTATTGATGTGGTATTGAATTATTATCTCAGTGACTGGGTAAGGCAGTAAAATGTTGTGTTTTGAATGCCATTATGCTTTGCTATTTCCAAGACAGCAAGGTTTGAATGCGAGTTTAACCAGAGTGTCACTGACACATGTCCATAGGGGTTGTTCTCCTTGCTGGTGGGATCAAACACATCCCAGTATTTGGAAAAGCACAGTGATAAATAGAAATGATTTCTCATTTAGAAGTGAAAAAACAAACATTGCTGGAACTTGGTTTTGATGTGATTGAGTGTTACTTGGCCAAGCATTGCATTGAAGACTCATTAATTGAGACACTCCTACAGTTTTGTTAATTGTAACCTCTGAGAGATAAATACAGATAATTAATCACCTCTCAGATTGGGTCTGACTGTAATGGAAAGAATCAAAAAAAGATAACTGCATCAATACAAACAGGTTTTCTACACAGCATGGGGAGATTTTTGGAGTAGCTACCCAGGTAGCAGGGGCAAAATTCTCATTATACTGAAGTCTCTCTGTGCTAAATTTTTCAAAGGCATAAAATAATATGGTTGCTTGCAACAGCAGGAGGCTGGACTTGATAATCTGGAAGAATTTTTAAGTCCTGCATTCATAAATTTTGAGATGCTGGTGAAAGGTATCCCTGGCTATGGCAGAGATTTGGAACTAGCTGATCTTTAATGTCCCTTCAAACCCAAACCATCCTGGGATTCTGTGATATATATGTATGTAACTATACATAAAAGTTGTAAAATGCAATATGAGGTGACAGATGCTGTGGTACCACCCTGAGGGACAGGAGAATCAAACTGACAGAGGGTGTCAGCTGAAAATCAGCACAGTGAGCTGATCTTCTAATTCATTTCATTTAAGAAAAATGCAAAATAATTATCCTGATGAGCTATTTCTTTAGGTGGAGGGCTAAAATATTACATTCTTTCACAGTGTTTTTATTTTATTTATTAATTGCCAAATCCATGTATCTATTTTTTATTTCTCATTTCTGGGTAAGGTTTGGAGAACCAGAGGGATTTTAGACTAAATGAGGAAGTGGATCAGCCAGGAACCACTGGTGTGCATGGAACATCTGAGGCACAGGATTCAATAAAAAGGGAGGAAGGGTGCAAAACACACTTGTTAGAGTTTTAAACTTGACTCTGTCTGGTCCTACAGATGCTGTGAGTCCCCTGAGGGGTTGACAGCAGACATGAACTCAAGCAGGAGAGGTTTCTGCCTGGATGCGAGGCAAAGCCCTTCCCAGGAGGGCTCCTCTGCCAAGCAGCAGAACAGGGAGCACACAGAGGTTCTGCCTCCCCTCCATCCCTTTTTCCAGCTCTGAGCTGGAGCAATCCCTGGTGGGGATTCAGAGCTGCCCCTGCTTGGAGCAGGAGTGGGACCAGAGCCCTCCCTGCTGCTTCTGTGATGCTGTGATTGAGGCAGGTGCAGAATTCACCCAAGAAAAGGTGCAGAGAGGAAGATCCCAGTTTGTGCTGGAGATAATGGGTAATTAGGGAGCTCTGGGGGCATGGGGCAGCTGCTGGATTCTCTCCCGGGCTGCAGCTCAGCAGTGTTACAGCACAGGAAGAACTCTCAGGAAGACCCTGGCCTTCAGCAACAGGTGACAAATCTCTGGAGAACAAAATCATCTGAAATACCTTGGGATGTTAAGTAAGAAAAGGGTGTTTTAAGGATTTACTCAAAGGGAAAGAAACATATTTTCAGAGCTACACATTGTCTGATTCGGAACAGAGATTAAGTCCAGATCCTTTAGATTTCAATAATTTCCAGCTGATGTCTGGAAGCATAAAGGTCACACCCTTGTGCCAGAGTGGGACTTGGGGATTCAGCAGGAAGAAGAACAACATTTGGTGTAAGAGATGGGTGTGATGGCATCCCTTCTGTGGGCTAATGGGCAGTGGAGACAGTAGGAGAACTGGAATTTGGATGTGGATTTCTCAGTGTTTGTTTCTGTGCCTGGCTGCCTCTTACCCTCCTCTGACGTGAGGCAGAGGTTTCAGAGAGCTCTTAGGTGTTTAAAATATATTTATGATGTTAGTCTTTGTCTCCAAGAGGTCAAATATTTTCAGATGTCTCCCACATTAGAGCTGGGTTACCATTGGCACATTCTTGCTCAGAATTTGATGTGGCATTGAACACATAGGACTGATTTTTTTCTTTTAATACTGATAATGATGTCCTGATTTTGCAGCAGATTAATTTCCTTTTCTTCTGCACTTTTAATGATGATGTTGGCTACTTTTGCTGGTCACCTGGATATGATTAAGTACCTGAGCTCACCAGGTGCTTCCTGGGAAGGCAAAGATCTGGGAGGTCACACAACTTTTCAGGGCTGCAGGTGGAGGACAAGATCCTGCCTGGTGATTGATGGTGCTGAAATGGAAGATCTTCATCCCTACAGTTTGCAGAGAAGGCACCATTGTCCTAAAAGTGAGCAGGTTAATTTTTATCCTCATGTTAATTCTGCCCTGTTACATTCTGAATCCTTTGGGCAAAGGAGAGCTCTTGTTTAATGGAAACTCATTTGCCCAAAAGAATGATGGCAATGCATGGGTTCAGAAAAGTGGAGAATTGTGTAATTCTGGCTGAAAAACAGAGTAGTGGATAAAACTCTGCTGGTATTATAGCAATTACTGGAATAGTCTCTAAGTCTTCAGGGCAGTGAAGCTTCCATGGTAGGGGTTTTGTGATTAGATCTCCTCTCTTCACCCTTCCTTCATAGGGAACAGTGTGAGAAAATCAGGAGTTGATACAGGATATAATAGGGAGCCCTCCTTGCTTATAATCCACATTTTTAATCAAACTCCAGCATTCAGTTTTATTTGCAGGTTACCATGAAACAGGAGATAGGCATGAGTGCCTGGATTTGGTCTCACAAGAGGCATGGATGTGTGTTAGCAAACAAAATGGGATATATTTAGTAATGGCTGAGTAAATATTAGCAAATGGATGGTGCAATTAAACAACAGGGCTGCAGCTGATAAGGTGCTGATCAAGACTGCTGGGTGGCTGAATGAGAAGCTGAAGATTCAGAGATAAGGATTGATGGATGTAATGTTATCCTAATTGAGAAGAGGAGAGCACCTAAAGCACAGAGAAATGAAATTGATGACCTGTAAAACAAGCTGAGATTAAAAAAAAAAAATCAGCTTGATGGAGGCTCCTGCAGGAGTGCAAGGGGCCAGAGAGGTCTGGGCATGTGTTGGATAAGCTGAAGTTTTTCTTAAAGATGGTCAGGATAATGTGCAATAATAGTATGGGACTTCAAACTTTAAGTATCACTTAAAACTTGTGGGATAGAATTTAGTTTTGCATTTGTTTTATGGAACTGAGGGTGTTTTTTCCTCTGCCTTGTTTGGGAGTTGTGAGTAGTGATGGAATTCTGTGTCCCTGAGCTCCCATCCCTCTGCTCCCAACATCAACCTGAGCTTATGGTGAACTGGCTCCCCTCAGGGGAGGGAGAAATGCTGCTTTGGAAGAGGGAAGGAGGATGAAAACCATGGGAAGGAGGTTTGGTAGCAAAGAGCCAGCTCTGGGGAGCCGGATCCAGCACAATTATTCCCATTTACTGGGTTTTGCTGTCCCAGCCATCAGGAGGTTCCAGAGTTTCTGTTTTAATAAATCAGTTCTGTGGATGCTTGTTACTCCAGGAATTTCATGGCTAAAGTGTTTGAAATGATGTAATTTTTGTTATTTAATGTGTGTGCATTGCTGTACAGTACAGCCTGCTGTACAGACGTATGGAGTGATGACTTTAGAGGAGAAAAAAGAGAAAAGCTATTTACTGGGATCTCCAGTTTTCTGGGAGGCATTGCTGGAGGGAAACACATCCTGAGAGGTGAAATCTGGAAAAATTCCTGCTCAGCAGTCGCTGCTGAGAGCCTTTTCTCTTGAATTTTTTCATGCTTTTCCCAGAGTGTGTCAGGAAAATCCACGAACGCCAGAAGAAGACAGAGGAGTCCTGCAACTTTATATGAATAAAGGGAGAGAGATTAAATTAAGGGCTCCTCTTCCTATATCTCAATTTGTCTTTACAAACCTTAGTTATTATTAACTTAACCCTTTTGAACAACCTGGACCATTTGAAACACACCCTGCTGACTTTTCCAAGTCTGGTCCCTGCACCAGGCATGGCAAATAAATACAGAGAACAAAGCAGACCATGACATGTTAGCCCAGTGCTCACTAGAGGTCCTCGTCCATGGACACTGGTGGCTGAGGTCTCCCAGCCTTTTCTCCCAGCTGAGGATTCCAAATCTCTGAGGTTTTAGAGACCTTGACCCAAGTGTGAGGGGTGCACCCATGTCCAGCTGTCCTGGCTGCTGTCCCTGTGCTCCTGCCTGGATGTCATGGACAGCAAAGTCCAGAGGCAATGTCTGTGTTCTGCCTTTGCAATTGTAGTTTTTGGGGAATTGTCATCATTGGCTAAGGTGGTGAAAGGAGAAGTGGATAAGGTTAAAATTCCAGCAGCAACCAGAGCTCCTGTTGGAAAAGCCAGGCTTTGTTACAGCCCTGGAAACTTCAGCAGGGAGGGGGATGTAAACAGTGAGTGCTGAGGTGGTGCCACCTCACAGAATGGAGAAAATCTCAGGTTATTCCAATAGTGGAGAAAAGTCAAAGCTGTAGGAGAAGAGAAATCCAAACTGGGAACATCCTGACAGTGTAATTCATTTATTCCAATCAATCCATTTAACTGTCTTCCCTGTTATTTATGATGGTGCTCCTGGAGATTTATAGTGTTTGCCTGAGATTGCAAAGCTTCATCACAGAAACCAGACACAAAAAGAGGGAGAAAATAAAGAAAAAGAAAAAAATAAGAGAGTTTCCCTGGAGAGGTTTTTATTAAATCTTCCCCTGTAAACACTTTTGGATTTGGGATTTAGATAAAACTGGCTGGGAGAGCCACAAAGACACAAGAGCACAAAGGGGATAAGAAAAAACAAAGGAAGGAATGGCAGGAAAACAACCCAAAAGTGATAAAAAGGGAATATGTGAAGAGAGTGTTTGCTGGATGTGGAAGGGTCGAGGTTTCTGAGAGTTTCTTGAAGGGATCTGAATAGGAAATGTGCTTTTTTAGGGGCAGACAGTGCTCTGGGGGTAGTGCTAAAACAGAGACCCCTGAGCCCAGCCACTTTCCCCTCTGGCTGTGGGGAAGGACAGCCCTCCTTGACACTGGAAATTCCAGCTCCAGAAAGATTAAAACATAAAAATAGTATTAAAGTGATTGCCCTGCAGTTTGTTGTGCCTTATTGAATCCCTGCTGAATGTTGGAATTCTATAAAATCTCCCTGCTGCCTTAAATCCACACCATTTTCTGTCTTCAGAGCTGTTATTTTGATTTAATTTTGGTTAATAATTACAGGTAATAGCTTGAAGGTAACTGGAGAGGAAGGGATAGTCCAAAATGTGCCCAAACCACATTTTCAGGGAAAAACTACAAAGTGAATGAATATATTTTTCATTCATTCCTAATGCACTCAAAAATTATGCTCATGATTAACAAGGAGTTTGATTAATTTTCCTGGTTGTCCTTGACCTATATTTTAATTTAAATATGTACATCTCGTGCAGACTGCCTAAAAATTCTCCCAAACCATCTAGTTGTTGCAGTTTCCAAGTGACTGGGCTTTGCTTAGTGCTGAAATCAAACGAGTGGGTTCTGTTCCAGTGCAATGGCTCTGCTTTGCAGCCTTGGTGGGCTGGAGGAGCAGCAGGGCCATTACAGCACTGTGGTACTTTGTTAAAATCTGACTTGATGTTTTCATTCCAGGCAGCAACACCCTGGATCAGATGGGTGTAGGATGGAGATTCCACCTTTCAACCAGGATTTAGGGTGATTTTTCCACTTGGGGCTGCAGGAGGAGTTACCCAGACCTGCAGCAGGAGGCTTTGTTGGTTCAGGGTTTTTTGGTTTCTTGTGAAAAGGGATATGCTTTGCTCTTTACCTTTCAGTATTACAAAAGACTGGAAGTTTTCTCAGGTAGGTATAAATAATCTCTACATAGAGGTTTTCTGCCTCTGAGATTATTTTTAGATGTTTTTCCTTCTGCATTTGTTGTGATTTTTGCTTGTTTGGAACTTGGTCAATTTGTTAGAAGTCAAGAAGGAAAAACTAAGAGAAAAACTTATTTCTCACTTTGGAGATGATGCCTCAGATAACTTTGATTTTTCCTATCAAGAAAGTGAAAAGATGAGTATTTGGCCCCAAATGTTGTAACTTGCCTGTTTCACCTCTGTTATTCAGATTTCTGGGTCCTTGGCACTCTAAATTTTGGAGCTCACCCTTCTCTTCAGCTTCTCCTCCTGTCTCTGAGTGCACCCATGGGATTTACAGGCACTGAATCCTCACAGAACCCTCTTGCACACAGAGTTAGATGTAAAGCAAGAAATTCAAATAAACAAAAATACTTTTTGGCATTCCCCTGAGGACATTACAAAACTGCTGGAAATTAAATACTGAATTTTATTTCTTCTCTACTGCTTCCTTTTCTTCTTCAAGACCTCTTTTGCTTTCATGACTGTCCCTTTAGTAAACAAAAAATTAGCATTTCCTACCCAACCTTGTTAATTCTCATCTTTAAATTTTCCAAGGAGATGCTTCTTTACTTCAAATCATGAGCTGCTTGTGCAACAAATTTAGCTTCAGCTCTAGAAGTGAAAAGTATGTTCAGCTTGTTAAGGTGTCTAAAATTCTTAGAGAAAATTAGGCTAAATTAATGAATTTTTGTAGAAAATATATATTGTTATATTTTAGCTTTTGGTTTTTGGAATGAAGTAGTAATTTACAGTTTTAACAGTAAAATAATCTGGTACATTTGCTAAATAAAAGCAAATTATATATGATAAATATGTAAATGATCTGAGGTCTTTTCAGATCTGTTCCTGAAAGTTATGGTTTGAGGGTTCAAAAAGTAGTTTTAGAGGTCTTTATATCAAGTAACATCAGGATTGCAAAGTAAACCACTGAGAAATGAAAAATTCAAGTTGCTTAAAAAAATTAGAAAAAAATTCAGTCCTTTCCTGCAAATCCAGCATAATCTAAGATAAGGCACATAGAAAAGGCAATCTGTTGGATAGAACTTTTAATTTTTGCTGTGGATTCTTGGAGCAGTGAGAGCATACAGGCAGAAAGATGCCCTTCTCTCCTACCTTCCCTGTTTAAGGGGACAAATTTTTCCCAATATCCAATCTAAACACCCTCTGCTGCAATTTGAGGTCATTTCCTCTCATCCTGTCCCCTGTCCCCTCCTGGCAGGAGCTGTGCAGGGCCCCAGGGTCCCCCCTGAGCCTCCTTTGCTCCAGGCTCAGCCCCTTCCCAGCTCCCCCAGCCTCTCTCAGGGCTCCACACCCTTCCCCAGTTGTTCCTAAGTACATTAAAAGCAATAAATTTAAATATGTAAGAATTAAAACATGAAGTAAAGCAGGAAATTGTATTGCTCACCTCTACAGATACATGTGGTCTTGCACACACTGCTTAAAAAATAAAATAGGGTCATGGAAATGAAAAGTATCTTTTGTCATCATGATGATGTTGGATATTAAATTCCTGAATGAACTGAATTCCAAGGGTTCTAAATGTTCAGCGTGCTCTAGGTTTTTAATTTCTCTTATAAGTGTTGTGTGAAAAGGGCAGCAGCCTGTAATTTATGGGGAATATTTATGTGTGGTCTCGTTATGTGGAAGGATGGTCTCTGTGCAGAACTGAGTTCAGAAAATGATGTTTTGCAGAGTGAGATAAAGAATGAATTTGTTTACTGTTACATGGTAATTTACAGTTAAATTGGAAACTGCTGTTATTTGATTGGGAGTTAATAAAAGAATATTGCATACTCAAATGATCAGAAGAAACCAGAATTGAAACAAAGGAAAAAGCTCTGTATCTCTTCCTACTCTGAGCTTTTGAAAAGGCTTTTAAAATGTTCCATGAAATTAAAAGGAGATAAATCTTGCTACCCTGATTAATTGCTAGCTTTTACAAACAATCTGGGAATACTAAACCCAAGGGATTTGATGAGGAGAAAGATGGTAAATATGCAATTTTCCTTTTGTTTACTGCCTATTTATTCATTTTCTTTGGTGTTTTGTACTTTCTGTTCTACTGATTAGCATAAAGGCAGCGTTGCTTTAGGCAGAGCACTCTCTGTTCCTGCCTCCCCTCTGCAAAGGGAGCTTGGCTGCACCAGCATTCCTCAGGTGGGAGGCTGGAACAGGGGGCTGGGAGATGACAGAAAGGAAGAATCAGCCCAAAAAAATCTCTCCCACCAAGATAAATTGAGAACCATAAAATACTGAGGATTTAAAGGTTGGTATAACCATAATTATTATTAAAGGTGATTTAGAAAAGGTGATTGCTGAGCAGGTAGGTGGAGGAATTTATTAGGACAGGAGTGAATTCATTACAACAGAAGTGAATTTATTAGGACAGGACTTGTGCAAGGAGCACGCCTTGGATTTCACACCCTGATGTATCCCACAGGAATTTATTTGCTTACACTGCCCTTACAGATGTAAAACCATTCACCTGCTTTCCACAGTGGAGTTTTCCATGCCATCTGCATTTCTAATCATGAAGGTAGGAAAACACCTCAAACCAGTTACTACTGATAAAACTCCCCAAAACAAAAGGATTTGATGGATCATTTGGTGTCATCTCTTGTTCTCAGATGTTGCTTGTTGTCCCATCCCACTCCCAAGCTGTAGGTCCTTTTCTGCCTGTAGAATTTTGCATCTGATTTTATATTTTTTATCTGATTTTTTTTTTTGCAAATTCCTGATTGGATGGATTCCACATTTTATGGCTGTTACCTACACTGCACCCACATTTTGCTATGAAAAAAATCACCCTGTACTACTCAGTAAGAACTTTTTTTGGTTGCAAGTAATGATATTGATTTTTATAGGATCTTTGAGTTTTGTTACCTTTGTTTCAGATAGAGAATTGGGATTTTTTTTTTCCCAGACATCTAGAAATCTCTAAGTTTAGCCATGTCTTTGATGGTAAGTCTGGTAGATAAGAAGTTCTTCTTAACTGTAGGACTAAATTCCATGTCACTGGATACCTGAGCTTGTTTTAGTGGGAATAGTTAAGAAATTTGACACGTGGTGTGGGTGAGTTGGCTGCTTGAAGTGACAGGGACACAAGTGGGTGTCCTGTATGCATGTTTCTATTTTCTATACTTTTAAGCCTGCCTAGGTTGCTCATGTTTAAGTTTATACACGTGCTAAGCTGCTCCTGTTAAATCAGAACTCCTGATACTGATAACAGACACTTTTTAGTCATTTCATGTCACCTTTCACTACCCAGAGTTTCACCTTATGGTTTTCAGCAGTTTGCAGAACTCTGATAAAATGGGAGCGTTCAAACAAGCAAACTGAGATCATGTGGCTGCTTCAAATGGAGGTAACCCCTACTCTAGATACAAAGAAATTAGTGTTTTAAATACAGAAATATGTAAAGTAGACAAAAAACATCATTTTGGTTCCCCCAGCACTGCTGGGACGTTTGCGTCCTTCTGTTGTGATTCTCCACACACAAAGCCCTGTTGTTGCTATTGGAGGTGCTTCAAGAATTGAAATACATTTGTGGAGCTTTTCCTTTGCTATTCAGCACCAAACTAAGCTGGGGTTGATCTTGGTTTGTTCAGTTTCTCAACAAACACAAGGTTGTGTTGCTCTGAGGGGGAATAATTGGGAAAATGAAATACAATGACACTTCCCTGAAGCCAGATGTGAGTTTCTACCAATGCTTTTATTTTTGCTTAAGGAAACAAAAACCACAAGCAATGAGGAAACCATTAAAGGTGATAGTCCCTTCTCCCTTGGCTTCTACTGATATTTGGAAACTGTTGTTTTTACAGGTGAAACTGTGTTCAGCAGTGCTACTGAGAAGGCACAGAAGAGATCAGGTGTAATCACAGAGCAGAGATGAACTTCTTTTTTTTTTTGGATAATCCAAGTCTATGTATTAAAATACACATTTTGATTTGGGAATTAAGAAACCCAGAGCAACGTTGTAGAAGTTTAATACAAAACAGTAGTAAATATGCAAAATACAGGTGATAAGCAGAGCGGTGAGGCAAAAGGAAATAATATAAAAGTTGATTCTTAAAATGTAATTCTTTGTAATTTTTGGCTTCCTCCCAGCCCTGGGTGTAATGCATTGCCAGTCTAATCAGGACAACAATGAGATGGTTGAATTTCATTAGCAAAGCACCAAAAAGGAGATGGCACCGGGAGGCCTGATACCTGCATGAATATGGATGAACCAGGTTGTGTTTGAGGAAAATGAGGTTAAAACCACCACAGTTTGGTAATATACAGTACTTCTTCAGTGAGAGGACTTCTCCCAGGTGGGTACATCCTCTTTCAGCACAGAGATTTCTGGAGGATCTCAAACAGTAACATGAAAACTGAGATTACAGTACAGCTGCAAGCACAGAGTGAGCCTTTGGTTACACACAGGTCACACCTTGTGTGCAGATATCAGGCACTTCACCCAGTTCCAGGAGAGATTTTGTCTTTTTACCCTGCCATATTTATTCAGAAGTTGGGTAAGAACCATTGAGATGGAGTTGTTTACACATTTCATTGATCTGTATCAGCACCTCTTAAAGAATAGATCAAAACTAAGAAATCTACATAGGACCAACAGAGCAGAAGTATTCAAGTTCAGTGAAATATTACAAAAAAAAGGTTTCCTTTTTAGGAAAACTCAGCTATGGTAAAAATATCTACTACAGTGCACTGCACTGTAATAAATATTCAACATAAATTAATAATTTACAAGTACCTGAGCAAGTATACAGAGCACCATAGCACAGCACAGCACCAAAGGCAGTAGCTCAGAATTCTTAAAAATAATGCTGTTTTAAACATTAAAAATTCTAAGTATTGTCATAGAAATGAACTCCAGCTGGAGCTGAAAGATAGTGCAAACTTCTGTCTTCACTTTTTAAAATAAAGGTGTCAGGTTTTCTATTCATTTCACATCCATAGTGTTGCTGGACCTGGATACCTGTGGTGGATGTTTGGGAGCAGGTCTGTTGGAGAGAAAGAAAACAGCAAATTGTTATTTAATCTCCATTTCTTTGGAGAAGAAATTTTGTACCTGATCAAAAATGTCAGTAATGCTGCAGAATTCCAGGTGGTCTCCAAGTGTTGTAGGAGTCAGCTTGAAATGTTGTTGCTATCAGAATATCTGACTAGAATGGGCAGCCAGGAGTTTAATCAAAGTTTCTTTGTGCAGTATTTCTGCTAAAATGTAGGAGACTATATTGATTATATTTTTAATGTTTCTGAGCACTTAAGTGCTTTACTGGTAGAAATCTTGTAGCTTAAACCACCACTTTTATCTTCCTTGGAGCTCACTTTATTCACAGGAAACTGGGGAATATTGGGTAAGAAAACAGCATTGACTAAACCCTCTAACATTGGGTGTAGTTATTCCACTTCCTGATTATTTTTTCAAACATACTTTATATTTTTGAAGTGTACAATTTCTATGCTTTTTGAATCTTTTGGGTATTATTTTCAGATGATGTCAATTAATGTTTTCTTGGGGAATCAGTGATCAGGAAATCACTTTTTTTGTGGCTGATTTTAACAGCATTCAGTTCTCCACCTAATTCAGATGGGGGGGTCTGAGGAGAAAAATTTATTATTTATTGGTTAGTTTTGTAAATATGCAGCCAGGTGTTTACAGTCAAACCTTCACAGGTATTATAAATTCTCATATTCTGTGGGAGTCAGAGCAATTGTGCTGGTGCACTCCCAGTGAGAAGCAGCATGATAAGTAAATTTAGAGATGGAAATTATGTTGGAAGTGGCTTTTGCAGCAGTTCCTTGAGCCATTTCAGCTGTGTTGCTGCTGAAGTGCTAAAATCCAGGTGTTAGGATTGATACCTTTTTGGGACTACCTAAAAACAGGGGCCAGACAAAATTAAGGGAATAAAGAGGGGGTTATATTTATTGAAGAGCCTTCAGGTACATTTTGGAGAGATGAAGCCCCCCAGGGACTACACCCAGAAATGGATGATGTGTCACAGGTTTTTACACTTTTATAAGTTTATAATAATTTGCATATTGGGCGTTAATCTTCCAATTACAGCTTCAGTTAATGAAGTAATTTATCCCAAGTTTGCTCCCCCCAGCTCACTTCTGTTTACATTTCTCAGGGCCTGGGACACTGAGGTGTCCTTGATTCCCAGGCCTGGAGAGGAATTGTTGTGTCTGCTCAAAATGGGAAAGCAGCAGCTCACACTGGATATGGGCTTTGGATTACTCACTGATGAATTGCAGGATTACTAATAGATGGGAAATATAGCTATATAGGCAAAAGCTGCATTTTAAGTACAAGCTGAAATCCTAAGGCATCAGGATGAGGACTGACCTGGCAGGGGTGGCGTGGGGCAGAGCCCTGGGGTGTCCCACGGGGCCCTGGCGCGCTCGGCCCAGGGGGTCAGCAGGGAGAGGCTTCCGAGGGGGGCTGGGCTTGGGGGGCTCCTGCAGGAAACACGAGCTGCTGTCAGTTCTCAGAGTGGGCATCAAAGCCTCCACACAGCCACAGATGAGATAAAGGCATAGAATTGTGGAATTACAGACTGGGTTGGTTTGGGAGGGACCTTAAAGCCCACCCAGTGCCACTCCTGCCATGGGCAGGGACACCTTCCATGGTCCCTGTGATGCCTTGAGAGGCTGCTGAGAACAGGATTAAAGGAATAAAGAATAAAGGTTAAAGGAATAAAGAATGATCTCTGCTAGACAGAGTTAAAGGAATAAAGCAGGGATTTTTTAAAAGGCCTTCACAGCATATACTTTGGGCAGCACAAGAATCTGGCTGGGGCTCCACCCAAGATGGATGATGGGTCACGAGTTTCCACACTTTTATAAGTTTTGGTCCATTTCCATATTGAGATTAATGTTGAAATGTTGTTGCTTTCAGAATATCTGACTAGAATGATTAAACTAGCCAGGAGTTTAATCAAAGTTTCTCTGTGCAGTATTTTTGCTAAAATATAGGAGAGTATATTGATTCTCTTTTTAATGTAGATGGACCCAAGATGGATCCTGGCCACAAGTTTCACACTTTTATAAGTTTTGGTCCATTTCCATATTGGGGTTAATTGTCCAATTCCAGCTCCAGGTGATGCAGTCCCACCCTCACAGTTTGCTCTCCTCCATTCCCTGCTGTTTGCACATTTTGGGCCTGGAGCTGCAGTGTGTCCTTGGTTGTGGGCTGGGAAAGGAGTGTTCTGTGTGAGGGAGCTGTGAGGAGAGCTGCTGACACTTTATATGGAGTTCAGAGTTACATGCTAATGCAGTGCAGAATCTGGAAAACACGAAAGCTAAAACTTAAGGCACCCAGGGTGCTCCAAGCCCCATCCAACCTGGTCTTGGACATTTCCAGGAGGCAGCCATAACTCCAGGTAAAACAGAAACATCACCCCCCCACCCCTCACAATTTCTTCCTAACACCTAATCTAAACCTAAATTGAAGATATGTTATGACCAGATAAATTTAAATGAGTAAAAAGTAACTTATTTTTAATAAGCTGGCACTCTAATTTTAAACCAAAGATTTAATACTGTGTTTTCATGATTTTTTTGTCTTTTGATTCTTTACTCTAGAAATGTAGGGTACATCTCTACTGACTCAATGCTTTAATTGGTGGTAAATGAAAACAGCAAAATTTCAATACATAACGTTGTAGAATTAGTTCTATAGAAAGGTGGGAATGCTCAACATTACTTTAAAATGGAAATTCAAATAGCCACAAAACCAAACTGCCCCAGTCTGGTCTGGATTGGGAGCATCTGTGGAATTTTTTTTCACTGTGCTTTCATTCTGTGGAATTAAAGGCTCCATTAATAAAGAACAGAAGTCATCTGCTGTCAGGCTGGGCCAGTGGCTCCCCTGGGTGGTCCCTGAGCCCTGCAAACAGGGAAACTTGGCTGTTTGTGCTCCTCCTCGTAGAGAGCTGGGACACATTAAGTGGCTTGCTCAGGGCACACAAAACCTCCCCAGTTTAGCCCCAAACTCACTTCAGATCTTTCGACTACTGGAGCTGCACAGCCACGCTCCTCCCAAGGAATGTTATTCCTTATTTTTAGTTTGCCATAAGTATCATTAGTAAAGGAAACAAGAGGAGCTTACAAGCATAATCTGATTAAAGATCCTTTGAAAGATGTGATCCAAACAAGCAATCAGAGCATGAATTGCTCCTGAATAAAGTCCAACTTTTCATTATTTGTTTTGAGCATCCCTTTGTTTTTTTTACTTTCCATGACAAATATTTGCTCTTTCAAGAAGGAAATGCAGATTGATTATCCACAGGCATTTTGATAAGGAAGAAAATACATGAGCTTAAATAAATCTCATATATAACAAGTTCAAATTTGCCACAAACTACATCTTAAATTTGCATATAATGTCCACCCTCTGTTTAATTCTCTGCATAAAAAGTACTACTATTGATGGGTACACAGGCTCAACTCGTGATTTATTTATGCATTCATTTCCCACTCAAAATGCCCTCAAGTTAAAATATCCTTAAGGAGGGAGCAGCCAAGTGTTCTGACAGAAAGTGTAATGTGGTGGCAAGCTGGTAGGAAAGAGTAAATGAAAGAAAAAATTCAAAAGAGAGGGAATTCTGATAAAAATGGAGATGGAGAATAAATGGTGGCTGTGATGAGGCAAAATGGAGCAGCACTCGATAGAAAGGAGATGCCACAGGAGCACACAACCTTAGGAACAGAGGAAAAGCTCTTTGAAGAAATAAATCCCATCCCCCAGACTGATTACAGGAGGGTCTTCGCTATTCATTCTGTGCCACAGGAGAACCCAAACTTTGTGTGTTAACTTGTGTGGGCCTTGCAGAGCCTGTGATGTGTTGGGAATCTGCAGCACAGCTCTGCTTCCCTCACTCCTCTTCCTGCACTCCTTCCCCTACAAAGCTTCAGCCCTTCAGCACACAGAGTTTATGGATGGTTTCCTTTTCCATTTTATATCCACAACCTGGCATTTAATGCATTCAGGCCCTGCTTGGGGAAGTGTTGTTTTAAATATTAGAATGAAAAACACAATTCTCACACTGAGCAGCTCCAAAGACATCAGGTGCATGAAATTCCAGGTTTTTTCCACTGATTTTTAAAGAAGAAAGTGAAAGCCCTCTGTGTCTACAGCCAGACTGAGGTGTGACAGGAAAGATATTCCCAGGATAACTGGGGCAGAGGAGGAGCTGAGCTGAGCTCAGTTTTACTGAGGAAAAAGTAAAACCACTTTTTTAAGGGGTAAAATTTTTAAGTAAAAAAGTTCTATTTCCTGGCATTAGGATGAGCTGTAAATTATGAGATATATTTTGGTAATAAGAGGATGAGAGTGTCAGAGGCAGCAACTGAATGCTAAAAGCAACGAAATCAAGAGGAAGAGATCATATCCAAATGCCTGGACTGAACCCATGGTTGGGATAAACCTGCAGTGTTCCCTTGATTCACATGGGGCTCTGCTGATTTATACTGACTGTGAATCTGGCCCATCAATAAAGACTGTTTGCCTTGCAAGGACATCTGAAAGAAGGAAAAGCTGTTTTTCAGTCAAAAGATTATTAAATATTAAACTTGGCAAGAGTTAATTCGCTGAGGATTTTCTGTTTGGTTGATTGGTTTGGTTTATTTCATGTTCTCTTTGTTTTTTAACTATTTTACTTGCAACTGAAGGAAATTTTATATAATTTAAAGCACCATCCTGCAGCACTGAGCATCTGGGTGACATCCAGAATGTAGCAATGATTTTTAAAGTCCTTCCTCTTGCTGACCTTCTGGACGTACTTCCAAGAGAGAGCTGAAGCAATACATGAAGTAGTATCTATATTTATTATCCCAAACTATTCTTAAGCTAATTTATGACTTCTAAGCTTTGAGGGGGAAAAATTAACTTAAGAATGAAGGATTTTCTCCCCATACAGTGTTTTTTTGGGTCCCTCTGGTACAAAAAGTGGCTGTTTCTGACAATATTGAGGTTATGATACAATTTTGAAAGAATCCATTCTTGCTCATTCTTTAGGCTGCCCTCAGCTGATCCCCTGTTTGTGTTCCATGCAAGGACTGAAAATGGTCATATTTTGCTTGATGAAGGAACTGTCACAATGAATTTGAGCTGCCAAGCTGAAAAGCTTTTTGGCAGTTTCAGATCTGTCAGTCTTTGCTAATGATAGTGCTGCAGGTCTGGTATTCCACCTGGCACTTTGGGTGGGATTTGGAGCACAAGGATTTAGGAACATGAGCTATAGGGGAGCACTGGGCTGCTATGATGTGCAGAGAGGCTGGGGCAGGTGCAGATGCAGCATCAGAATGACAAATGGCTCCTTTTCCTTTTCCCTGGAAAGCTTTTCTCCATCCATATTCTGCTTAAGAAACAGAAAAGCACTTGCACTTAAAATCTTCCCTATGAGTTGTGCAGAATAGAGAATACAAGAAAATGAACAATGAAACCTCTGGAGCTAAAGACAAGCAACAGGAATCAATACTGCTTCCCATTCCCTACAACATTTATTTTAGTAAGAATCAGCGTTTCTTACTCCCCTGGAAAGGAAAATGACTGGGAACACAGAAAAGGGAAGAGGAAAAAGCAAATAAAACACTGGCTGCACTTGTAAAAGCTGGTCTAACCTGAGTGATACAATGTTCAGGCTCAGAAAAAATTAAATCTAGAAACACTGTATTTACTGCCAAATAGGCAGGGACACCTTCAACCATCCCAGGGTGCTCCAAGCCCTGTCCAGCCTGGCCTTGGGCACTTCCAGGGATCCAGGGGCAGCCACAGCTTCTCTGGGCACCCTGACAACTTCTCCAGGCAGCCTCTCTCATCCCTGTTTGTTTCTGACATTTTTCCAGTCCCTTTTCAAAGCCCTGCACTCCAGCACTGTCTTAGAGCTGTCTCCTCCTATCCATCACCAGGAAAGGGTCTTGAGCAGCTCCCAGGGCTCCTGCAGATGAGAGGCTGGTGTAAACAACATTCACTTCATTTTAACCTCCTACCACACCCAGAACAGGAACAGCTGTGTGCCTGAGTGCTTTGCTTAGAGACAGTCACTCCACAAGTGCCACGAAAAGGGAGCAGCCGGTGACAAGAAAAGGCACTGTTTAATACAGACAGCTGCACAGACAGCTTCATCTACCCTATCACCCTGAGATACATTCTATTAAAAAATAAAAAAAAAAAATATTTACCATCTCTACTTAAACATTGCAGAGAAAGGTGTGTCTGCACAAAATAGTGTTTTTCAGGTCTGTGCCCTGGAAAAACAGACTGTGGTGTGTGCAGCCCTTGGCAGGGCAGAAGCACATCAAGCTAAGACACCTTTACTCTTGCACATCACATCTGCAATATGACTCCCTAAACTCCCTCTGTGTTTGGCACCTCACTAACAAACCCTGCAGCTCCCCTCTGGCTGGGCAGCTAGAGAGATGTGTTTGCCTCGAATGTGTTTGTTCTGTTGTCTTTTGAGTGGTGAAGGCAGAGTTCAGGATCCTAAATTTTAGGATCACAGCCCCACTTGCCACAAAGCAATTTTTCTACAGCACAGTTCTAAACTCACACAAAGTATAAAGGAAATACTGTGGGAAAAGGGCAGCAGGAAAGATGATAAAACACTCCATTTCTCCAGACACTGACAGAGTACATATTACACAGGAGAGAATCAATGGTTACCTGGGAGATCCTCAGTGAAGGATTAGCTGGCAGAGGTCTCTCAGGCCCGGCTTGGTGGCCTGGCAGCTGGGGAAGGGGTGGCAGGACTCTCTGGGGTGTTTTTAACGGTGGCCCCTCGTGTGTCTTCACAGGGTTGCTGATGTCGATGATCTGATACGGCAGCGGCCGCCTTGGGCCCTCTCTCTGGGAAAAACCATCCACCAAGTTACACACTGCAATCATCCACCAAGTTACACATTTCAGTCATCCACCAAAGTTACACATTGCAATCACCAACCAAAGTTACATATTTCAGTCATCCACCAAAGATACACATTTCAGTCATCCACCAAAGTTATACATTGCAATCATCCAACCAAAGTTACACATTTCAGTCATCCACCAAAGTTACACATTTCAATCATCTAACCAAAGTTACACATTTCATTCATCCACCAAAGTTATACATTGCAATCATCTAACCAAAGTTATACATTTCAAGAGCCAGCACAGAATCACAGGATGGTTTAGTTGAAGGGATCTGAAGGACCAGCATGTTCCAACCCCCTGCCATGGGCAGGGACACCTCCCACCAGGGAGCTGCAAGCCCCATCAAACCTGGCCTATTGCTACTATAAAATCCATGTTAGTCCCTTGTTTTTCTCTCCTAGAGACAGAACTATTTCTTTTCTGCACTGGACATCTCTACCTTTCTTCAACATGGAAGCCATAAATTAATTTTGAAGCCTACATCCTCTCCCATTTTACTTAATGTTAGTCCTACCTGATATGAAATTCATGTAATTATTGTATTATAATAAATCACTTAAATTGAGATCCAAAATACATGAGATCACTTTTTGGTTTTTCCCCACTTCTAAAAAAAATTATTTAGGGACTCACTTTTTGTATGGTTGTATTTTGTGGCTTCATGATGAGGTTTTTACTAACAGACATGGTGTGAACATGATTTGGCTCAGATGAACTGGGAGGTCTTGCTGGACTCACAGACCTGCAATACAAACATTTAATTGTTGAACACAGTGTTCTGCTTTGTAACATTTTCTCAAACAGGAGCCTCTTTTCAGAACGGGATTTTGTAAGGACTTTCTGCCTGGTTATAGTAAACAAGGAAAGTAAAAATTGTCTAGCACTCCTGCAAGAATAAAAATAAATATTGATTTTTTAGAAACCAGTAGTCTGTTAAATTAGCTTCTGCAATCTGTGGAAATGCAGCTTTGTAACACCCAGGAGACTATTCTAATGAATCTAACATTTAAACAGTAATGACCTCAAATAGGAAAGTTTCAGCACACTCAGCTGAGTTTAGATAAAAGGCCACGCAGTGTAATGAAACTGTTTCAGGCAAATGGAAATAAAGGCAATACTTCCATCGCTGCTTAATTTTTCATCCCAAAAGGAAAGAGGGGTATATTCAAACCAATACCTGCATTATTTACTGCCTATCAATGAAATTAAACCAACCCAGGGAAAACACTGTTGTTAATGGTGAATATTCTTTGTCAAGGCTAGCTCTTTCTAACACATTCACGGTGATGAGAATTGCTGTGTTTACTGCTTCCTTTCCTTAATATCTATTGGAATACAATTAGGGAAAATGGGCATACCTTAATTTCTCTATTGTTGTCTTCTTGCTTGTAAACAACCACCTCATGAAAGTCTTCCTTTTGAGGTACATGATTGATCCAGCAAATATAAGGCACAGGATGGTTATCAACACTCCTATGGTCAAACTCTTATTGTCTGCAAAAAATCACATGGAGTTAACTTCTTCCAAGGGCCTGCTCAGTGCCTGACCAGGGTTTCTTTGCTATCTTCAAAAAAGAAAGATCTTTCAGTAGTGAAATCATGATGGGAAGCTTTGTCATGGAAATAACCATGCTGTCATAATTTCAGTATTGCCACCCACTGCAGCATCTGGCATGCAAAGAAGAGAATCCATTTTGGTTTAGAATAGTATTGTTCATATGAAAACAGACATTGTTTCCCATCCAGATTTAGTTTATACATGCACTTGTGAGGAGACTGCTTGTCCTGTCACGTCCTCAGACATAAACCAGAAACATCTCTTTGAGGTCACTAATGTTCCAACACTCTGGGAAAAAACTGGCACTGAATAATGAAATTCTGTAAAATTAACAATGTGTAGAAATAATTCTTTCTAAGGTTGACCAATTTCCACTCTTTATCCTGAAAAAAAACAGGTGAAGCCTGAATTCCCACTGACCTGCCTGTCTGATGGGCCCACTGTCCACGCTGCCACCAAAGCCTGGCTTGTCACAGAAAGGGGGGGCCCAGTCAGCCTCACAGTGACAGTTCTTTTTGTTGTTGCAGACCTGCAAAACAAGACAAATGGCTTAACATAAAAAACATCTGAGAGCAGCCCTGGCTGATAAGGGCTTCTAATCAGACAGTGACACATCAGAGAGGAATAAAACTTGGAGAAGAAAGGAGATGAGCTGATAGCTGCCTACTGCACACTGAGGTGGCAAAGAGCAACTCGCCACAGAGTAAGAGGGATCCTAAAAACCATTATTTCTTTGGCAGGTAATCGTTGGAGTTGCCCCAGCTGACAACATCAATAATATGAGGATAATCAGACACCTCTTAAGTCTTGTTCTCTCTTTGCTTCCAGCAGCAGCATTATCTGCCTGGTAACTTCTGTTCCTCCTCCTCCCCCGAGCTCTCCTCTCCATCAAGGCCTTGCACTGGGCCCAGTGTGGATTTTTCCACGGCTCTTAGATGAAGCAGTTGCTGGAGTAACCTGTGAAACCAGGCTCAGGGCTGAGGAAACCCTCAGGGGGCTTTGATATCACACCTGCACTGTCTGTAGAGCCCCAGTGCTCTGTGCTGTGGTGGTTTTAATCTGAGTGAGGGAACAGCTCGTGAGGCCTGACCTCCCCAGGGCCCCTGTGGGATCAGAGAGCCCCGAGGGGCTGAGCTCAGCTCTAGCACAGCCTGATCCTGCTGCACACAAGCCAAGGAGCCAGCAGGCCCAGGGCTCCTCCCTCAGGAGGTCCCACGCTCCCTGTTTCCTTTTGCTGCCCCTCAAAGCAGCTGCTGTGTGGTGAGTACAGAGATTAAAGTTCTGTGCTGGATCGACAGAATGCATGGAGTCACAGATCTGTTCAGGCTGGAGAAGTTCTCCAAGATCTTCAGCCATTCCCCAGAACTGACAAGGCCACCATGTTCCCAAGTGCCACATCCACATGGATTTTAAATCCCTCCAGGGATGGGGACTCCAGCACTGCCCTGGGCAGGTGGGCCAGGCCTAGAGAAACCTTTCCACGAGGAAATTGTTCCCAAATATCCACCCTGAGCCTGCCCTGGCCCAGCCTGAGGCCGTTCCCTCTCCTCCTGTCCCTGTTCCCTGTGATCAGACCCCGACCCCCCCGGCTGTCCCCTCCTGGCAGGAGCTGTGCAGAGCCACAAGGGCCCCCTGAGCCTCCTTTGCTCCAGGCTGAGCCCCTTCCCAGCTCCCTCAGGGATTCTCCATTCCCTTCCCAGCTCCCTCAGGAATTCTCCAGCCCCTTCCCAGCTCCCTCAGGGATTCTCCAGCCCCTTCCCAGCTCTATCCCCTTCCCTGCACACCCTCCAGCCCATCCATGTCTTGTCCTGAGAGGCCCCAAACTGACCCCAGGATTTGAAGTCACATTTAGGTGCTCAAATCCATTTGTAAATAAAGATTTTGGGCTTAGGGCTTGTTGTCAATAAGGCCCTTAATTCTGTGCTCACCCCAACCATCACTGATCTGCCACCACCACAGAGGACCCACAGCATAGATTAATACATGAGTTTTCAGTAAGACACAAATCAGTTCACAGGAGTTTGGGTTATTCTGAACATGCAATATTCTGGCCAGGTCAGCTTGGCAGGCTTTCAAAAACGCTGTGCTCCCTGTGTCTGCAGAGCACTAAAATATTCAGAGAGCTCAGACTGGCTGTGGTCATGTAAAATTAAAAAAAAAAGATTTACTTTTCAAAGACAGCAAGATGATTAAAAATATACTTTGTTAAGCATTATTTTTTAAATTAAAGCACTGCAGGAATTCCCATTTACAATTCCACAAGGTCAGTTTTGCCACTGAGGAGTCACCAGAGGTTCTTGTTTGTACAGACATAAAAAATGTCAGTCCAAGCCTCTGCTCATTCCAACTCAAAGATAAGAGGCAGCATCATCAACACTGCTCAGTTTTGCAAATTCAGGGTGATAAAATAAGTTAAAGCAAATTAAAATTCTTCCTCAGAGAGGACAGTGAATTTCTATGGCTCTTCCAATGTGGCTGCCACAGCTTTTCAGAGAAACAAAGAGCTCATCAACACATCAAGGTTAATAAGGCAAAGCTTGACATAATTAACATTATCACAATATAAACTGGGTTTCAAACCACTGATATTATTAAATGATATCATCACATTTTACATTCTGTTCCACTTTCATGCTACAAAACTCCTCAATATGGTTTTACTTTAATGTTTTTGGAAATGCTGTTTCATTTGCCTCTCAATCCAAACGCTTCCAATGCTCAATTCAAAAATGTTAACTTCTTTGTATCTATGGAGAAATTGTATTTTTGATTTTTAATGGGAATTCTTCATGATAGAGAGTCAGACTTCAAATTGCTTTGAGGATTACAAGATTCCTTTGTATCACAGGCTGTCAATTAAGAACAAGATAATTACTGCCTGATAAACATTTCTTTGTCAAATACAAACAATTTCATATAAGGGACAGTGGAAATGGAAATACATAATAAAAATGTATTGCAGTGACTCTGACTGATCTATTGCAGGCAATTATAGATCTCAAAGCCATTACAGAAAGTGATTTCTTGTCCAGTGGTTATTGAGTGATTGTAAAGAATCTTCTCCTAGGATGCTTACCCCACGTCCATGGCACTTGGTGGCACATTTGTGGACTCCAAAAACACTGGTGTTCTGGCACCGGCGGTTCAGGCAAATCTGCAAAACAAAAAAAAGGACTTTGGACAGGGACAGAGCTGCTGGGGCTTCCAGGGCATCATAACTCTTCTTTCAGCAGTTAAATATTTCCCAACACGCAAATATATCTCATTATATGGATGCAAAAACCACTAGGATTGGGTGACTTCTTCTTGTTTCCCTCAGCCCCTTTAAAGTCCTTGAAATCCAAATCTGAGTAAGTCAAATTCTGCTCTCCTGGTTCCACACACAGCTCACAGTGTTGGAATGCTGAGTTTGTGCAAGCAAACCCTCACATATCCACTCAAGTGGAACTAGTGGGGAGACCCTGGGGTTTGGGAGGTTTTAAAGCCAATTTAAAAATCAGTAATTTGCATTTTTTTCAGGACTAGGAGTGCACTGAGCAGGATTCCTTCAGGTTCCTGCTCTGTCTGCCTTTGTGTCTTCACAGCAGCAGGTGATTCCTTGAGCAAAGCTTTGGATCCTCATGGTGTAAATAATCAGAGTTTTGTTTATATCAATAGTGAAATATTTTTCATTCCCCTACAGAACCTGGACCCAGGGTAGGTGAATATTTAAGTGAGGTCATTGATTTTTATGGGCTCATCATTGTTTTCCAGGAAAATCAAGATCTTTCTAAGTTTTTCCACGTTAAACAAATGTTTTTGGTGTCAAATATAAACCAACCCTATTTAACATTTAATATTTATAGGAAATGGAAGTAAATAAATAGCATATGCACAGGAATAAGATTAAAGTTGTTTTTTGTTTTCCAGTCATTGCAGATAAACTTTACTCTGCCAATGGAGCTGAAAATTGAGGTTAAGCAAGATTAGTGCTGAGTAATAATAACATCAAACAACCACACAACTGATGAGCACGTCAGTAATGAGAAGTTACCCTGCTCCAAACTGAAAAAAAGAAGAAATTCAGACTGGAATAACTGTTCCTATGCTATGTTGACAACAAAAAAGGTCAAAAAGCCCCACATTGCACATTTTTGCTCATGTTTAACTGCAGTGCAGTTCAGTAGTACTAAAAGTCAGTCACAATAATTAGCATTAAGCTGGGAATGGTGTTGAAGGAGGCGACAGGGATGCTTAATCAGGGCACTTATCCCCTGGGGAGAAGGAAAAATGGAAGGGAAATTAGAGTGAATTGGCATCAACATGCAGGCATGGAGAGAATATGGTCTGATTACAGCACTATTCACAATTCAAATATTCACAGTGCAGCAGCTCCCAGAATTCTGATCACATTAAAATGGCTGCGTTTCAAATTGTGCATCTCCAGTTGAGAAAACCCAAGAATATTTGAATTCATATTCTTAATCCATAATACAAATGCACTAATGTCCTCAAAGTAAAACATACAATTTCAGAAGTATTAGCCTGTGTATTCTATAGTGTGGATGTGTATGATTAGATAGATTAGAAAGATTAAATACTCATTAGTAAAACATAATGGGGTGCTTTCTCAGTGCTGAGTTGCCTTTGAAAAGACTTTTTATAACAGATTGACTTAGAAATGTTGTAAGGGTTGTTTTCCTGTAGCAGAGCTGTGGTTTCACTGGGGATGGATTTCAAACCTGTTCCCAGCACAGTGAGATAATCCAACGTAATTCAAAAGTATTCAGAAAGTCAGAGGCTTACTTGAATTTACCACAAATTATCAAAGCACTTGTTTTTCCTCCTTTTTAAAAGCAAGCAATCCACTGAGGGGATGGAAACCTCCTTCATTTCAATAGCTCTTGGACTGCTTTCCATTCCTCCTCCCCCTGTAAACTCATGGCTGCCTCCCATCTTTCTCAGTTGCTTTCCTCACACAAGAAAAACTTAGAACAAGACAGCCATGTGAAATCTGGGCTGCCTTCGCAGTGGATAAATCACAAAGTTCGCAAAACACAAATGCAAAAATCGGTTTTGGTGGCTGAGCATCAATGGGTTTATAGTTTTCTAAGAGTGTATACAGACACAGGTTTTCCTGCATGAAAAAAAAGAACTGGGGAGTTATAATCAGCAAATAAAATACATTTTGAAACCTAAAGTGAAGATTAATGACAATTTTGTAGTGCCAGAGATGCTGGGAAAGGGAATACATTGAACTCAGGAATTCATTAATAAGCCTGTAATGTATTTTGCTGTACTTATTTTGCAGAAAACCTCAAGCCTCCATGGGCAGATACTTGGGACTGTCTTCAAAAAAGCAGTCATAAACTTAAGCAACTTGCATTGCCCAGAATCCCAGGACGGTTTGGGTGGGAAGGGACTTTAAAGCTCATCTATTTCCAACCTCCTGCCATGGCCATGACCACCTTCCACCAGATCAGGTTGCTCAGATTTGCATCTGAAAATCCATAATCCAGAACAGTGGCTAGAAGGGAGTAAAATTTGTCTCAGTCTGAGCATGAGAAGCAATTATTTTGTGGGGAAAAAAAAACCCAAAGAAAAAAGAAGTACAAAACACTTGGCAGAATGACAGTAGTGATGTTGCCCTTGTCTGGGAGTATTCCAGAAACTTACTTTTCCATCCTCACACTTGGTTCCTGCCAGGACCAGCCCGGGGTCAGGCATATCATCCCCCAAATACACGTGGGTGCCACGGCACAGGATCTTGCCACCCTCCTGGAGTGGGATGTTGGTTTCTATGGAAACAGCATTGGTACCAATTACGGGTCGGTTTGCTCCTCCTTGACACTGGATTTTCCCACACTTCGCGTCCCTGATGGAAATAAACACAAGCAAGGATTAGGTAAATAATTTGGAATGTTCCAAGCCCTCTCCCAGCACCTGTTGCTGTGTCTGCAGGGAGAGGCCCTACCTGGGTTCACATTTGGCAAAGGAGCTTTTGGAGTCTTTCCCGCAGTTGCCGTAAGGGTCTCCGGCAGAATTGACTCTCTCAAAGCAGATCCCAGGAGCGGGTTTCGCACCTGAAACAAAACCTAATCAGAACTTTCATCTCATACAAGGTGGTTTTAATAATTTCCTTTGAGCTCTGCTGGTGCTTTAGGGGAAAGGGGGGATGTGAGCTGCATGCTGATGAGGCAACAGAACAGCACTGCTGGATCCGCATGCTAATGGAGAGTTTGGATGGGTGGGATTGCCGGTGCTTGTCTCTCTTGGCTGTGCTGAGCCACAGGCAATGCAGAACTCCTTTTCTTCCAGGATTTCTCGAGGTCAACCCTCTTGCCAATCCTCCTAGGACACCAAAACTTCTCGGAAATACCAGACAGACAAAGGTAAGCTGGAAAGTTAACTCTCTTCTTTTGCAGGAGTCCATGTTCTAGTGAGACCCTAAAGAAAATTCTTTTCAAGAAAGGCCTGTTTGGCTGCAATTGAGAACGAGACAACAGAGAAAATCCAGTCATAAACTGGTGTAAAGATATGAAGACCTGACATGGCAAAGGGAAACGTGCTGATATTAACTCAGGCTGAAGGGCTGGGGAGAGGAAAGGAGCCCATCCCACCTTAACCCTCAGGACATCCACTCCTGAGAGGAAAGACTGACATGGAAGAAGGAGCATTTCTGCCATAGTGATAGAAGTGGGAATCTGGGAGTTCAGGCAGCATCTGGTTCTTATCTACTGTGGTCTTTTCTGATAGAGACATATCCTAATGGCAAAGGAACTCCCTGGTGGGAGTAGGGCTGGAAAAGCTTGTGCAGGCAGATTATTCATCCCTGCACTTCAGAAGTTCAAGGGTACTATTAGAACTTCTCTTCTAATGTTTTATACACACAATCTCCTGCTCATTTCCCTCCAGATTAGAATAAATTATAGAATATATTCTAGGGGAAGATGCATCCGTTCATCTGGAATGTTGAAGAGGCGAAGGATCTGCTTCCCTCGTTTGACTGCTGCAACAATTCATTAGTCAATGTACTGGAATTTAATCCCTTTGTTCTACAGTGAAGTGTGGCTTTCACTTCCAGCCAATAATTGCTGCTTCTTGCAGACTAACAGGCCCTTTGTTAGGGCTCTTTACTACTCTGGATTTTCTTTCCATGAAAATAATTAATAGCACCATCAAGTCACCACCAACATTTCAACTGCTCCAACAGGGAGACTGGCTTTGGGCAGAAACAGAGCTGAGGAGAAACTCTGGCTAAAACTCTGATCAGAGACCTGCTACCTGCATTTCTGTGCTTTGACAGATCAGCCAAACCAAAGCAAAAAGAACTTGGCAGCAAGTGTTGTGATAGCCCAAAGGCTGAGAATATCCCATTTCTACAGTGCTCCTGATCTTTACCAGAGACAGAATATTTTAACTAATGCTACATTTTGTCAAATGTTTTGAGCCACTTCCAAGTGTCTATGCCTCTAACTGTGGGTAAAGCATTGCATTTATTTAAGCCAGACTGAAGATCTCATTTGAAAGACTTCACAGAGGAAAATGTTCTTTTTTTTTCTTTCCTTAAAAAGAAAAAAAAGGGGGTCAGATTCCTGGAGAAGAAAATACAAATATGATTGTAAAACTTTCAGCCAGTGTGGATCTTTTCACTAAAAACTCAGAGATTAAAACTTCAATTAATTATCTGCATTTCATAGTCAGAAGCTTGACTAATACTATATACTGCTGAACAGCAATCTAATGCTATTAAGGACAAAATATTAAAACTTGGAGAGGCTTAAGATGGCACCCTCTTTTCCTTCTAACATTTTTACATGCTGAAACCAGAAAATTCAGAAAGAAAGGCACAGAAGGAACAGAATATGAGCTGATGGTTCCCTGGAGAGAAGGACAAGAGCTTGAAATTCTTTGAAAGATTACGATCAAGCTTGCTGAGTTCAGAATATTTTTTCAAATCTGGAACTCTTAAAAGGGACTCACACAGAATTCTTGCAATTATTTTTCATTAAAGTTCAAGCAATAATAATTAAAAAAAAAATCAACAAAAGCATCCAGACAAGGCGTTGTGCAGAAAAACTAAAAGTTAAATTTACATTTCCAGCATGTGGATCCCTCCTCATCTTTCCAGGGTGGGCACACTCCCTGTTCAGCTTGAGACAAGCATTACCATGTGCATATTCTACAGCAGCTTTGGAAGGGCTGGGGAGGGAGGAAACATTCTGGGAGCAAGAGGCCAAGGAAAGCTGCTCCATCTAAACCTGCTTTTTCTAAACCTGCTTTTTCTAAACCTGCTTTTTCTCCCACATGTGCAAGGACCAGCTTATGCAGCCCTGGTCGTATGCAACTGCTCTGGGTCTTGTTTTTGGCCAGGAGCCTGAGCCCAGTTCAGCTGATGCCCAGCTGATGGAATTGCAGTGACTGGCTGCTCCTTTGGAGCTGTGGCAGCAGCAGCCCAGAGCCCAGACACGCTGTCCCCTCAGTGGTGTCCCCTCCCAATGCTGCCAAAAGCCAAAAGAATGCTCATGTCCTGTGCTCTGACTGCGAGGGATGCAACAAAGGCTTATTCTAAAGATGGTTTTAAAAAGGGAATGCACTCACTGAACGTTGACAGTGTTTAAGGTGTTTCTCTTCCTCTTTCACCTGGTGAAAGTTTTTTTTGGTGTGGCTGATTTGCTGATTTTTTTCCCCTGAATTCAGAAGCCAGGCATTGCAGAGATGATGGAAAGCAGCCCTCAGGAAGGAAAACACATCTGCAGCATCCTTGCAGGGCTCAGACACTGAGCTTTAACTCCAGCTAATAACACTTGACAAGAAAAAGGATCTCATGGAGCACAAAAAACCACTTCCCTGGCAGGCTGGGAGCAGTCTGTGTGTGAAAACACCTGGCACCCAATGATCATCTGCAGCCTGGAAACCAAAATCCAGCTCCAATTTCTGCCTTTGGTATCCAACCAAGATACACTGTTGCTTGGGATTCAGATGGCTGTTCCCTCTCCCCACTGGCTTCTCACAATATTTGTACTTTTTTATGGATGAAAACATATCAGTGTAAGATGCTGAACAGATGGAGCTACCAAGTTAAAAGGAGGTTTTCAGAGAGTGCTTAAGGAAGAGAATTGTAATGTTGTGTTTCTGGAGGAAACCCATTTATCACGACTGCACCACATAAACTGAAGCAGAAAGTCCTGTCTTCCTCTACTTTCTACCTCTGCAGGCAGAGGCAAAATGATTTGTGAAGGATTTCTGGTGGTTATTAAGTGGTTTGAGCTGGATGAGCAGAGTTTATTTCACTTTGCTATTGGTAATTATAGTATCATGACCCTGTAATTAAGGTCCTGTCAGCCTTCCCATGCCAAGCCTCATTCAAGGGATTAAATCAGTCCTTGGAAGCTGCAGAAGGTCAAAGCTCATCCCTGCAGCTGGCAGCCTGGAGATTGTTGTGGGTTTTTCCTCTAAATGTGTATATTGATGAGCCCACTTCTTTCCTTATGCAGTTGCAAAAGAATAAAACAATAAAAAAAGAGAAGTTGCAGGGCACAGAAATGCTGTGTCATTTCAGACCTGCTGCCAAAGGAAAACACCAACACGGCCTCTTGAAAGGAATGAGGGAAATTTCTGACCATGGTGCTGCTTCCATGCACACAAGAAACAGCCTCTATCAGGCTGACAGCAGAAAAGGAGGATATTTCAGTTCAGTTCCCATCTGTCTGTGGGTGGGGAGAGGGGAAAAAAACAACCTCTGAGTAACAGGCTGGAGTTCTGTGGCTCAGGCTGTGCCAGCCAGCACCACGAATTACTGTGCAAATAAATAAAAGCATAAAAACCACAGCTCTCTGTCGTGTGATCTGGGTTTCAGCTCATTAAATTTGTTTTTGCTGCAAAGCACAAGTTCCACAAGCTGCCTTTGGCCTCTCTCCCCATCCTGGTGATCCCTGTTCTGTCTGGGCAAGAGCAAGATGGGGTTAAGCTTTTTTTTTTTGCATTTAAGGAGGATGATGTCACCACTCCTGAGAATATGATTAAATATCTTTCCCATCTCCAGAAGAAAAAGGCCTGGTCATAAATCTGTGATGATCAAAATAGTTTGATTTCACTGAATTCAGAAAATTGCAGTGCTTGGACAATTAGCATTTTTTTCAAAAGCAAGTCAGAAATGGTTTGGTCAGATAGCTGAGGTGAGCAGCCCATTTATTTTGTGTCTGTAGGGTTCTACCTGGCAAAACCTGCAAAGCTCTCACACAGTAACAAACATTGACATCTAAATTAAGAATGTTCCTGCCTAAACAAATGGCCATGTCCATGCAACCCATTTAAATGTGTTCTAATTATTAAATCAATGCCTGCCATTGGCTCCCCAAAATCATTGTTTTTTTCCCCACTTGCAGAAATACAGGAAAACAAGCTGACAAACTTCCCTAAAGAATCATTTTCTTGTCAATGTGGAAAAAGCCACGAGTTTAAAGTTGAGAATCTTTTGTTCCTTGGTAATCAATGATTTCTCTGCCTTGAGCAGCTCTATCTGTGCATCTCTTTCCCCTGGAAAATGCCACTGGAGTCACAGACACCACCCAAAGCATCACCACTGATGGATTTTTCAGTCACTGCTATCAATAGGTCAGATCAGTGCAATCTGGTATTTTTGAATATGGACCAAAAAAGGTCACCAGCAGTTCCTGCTCTCCAAGGATAAAAATGACATGAATTATGGAGAGAGAGAGGATGGAGAGCTCGGGGTGTTCTGGGAGCAGACTGGAATCAACCTGGACTCTGAGAGGAATTCATGGCTATTTTCAGAGATTGTCCCCAGGAGCTCCTCCCTTCTCCTTCCCACCAAGCTTCCCATGAAGATAAGAAAGAGAAAAAAAAAAAATCCTCTATTTTATCTGAACCACTGTGTTGAGAGTAACAAAAACAACCCCAAGGAAATGGAAGTGCTTTTCTGGAAACAGGTTCCTACTGCTCAGCCTAATGTAAACAAGCTCTGACAGTGTTCATCATTTTCCTTTAAATAGATCTAAAAACATGAAGATTGACATTTATCATTGGGCTTCTGGACATCTGTAACCTGATGAATAAAGAAAGATGTACAAGGGAAGACATTAATAAGGAATTCAATATACCGAATATTATTTTAGGAAAAGTTATTGTATTTTGTTCTGCATGGATTCCTCCTACTGGGAAGAAGAAAATAAGGAGAGAATGAAAATGAATTGTAGTATGTTTTTTTCTTTAGAGGGGAGAATTTTCTTTTTAAACCACAAAAACACTCCAGCACAGGCTGTTGTTAAAAACAGCTCTAATCAGACACAACAACCTGGTAAAAGGTTCCAATGTATATTTTTGATACAAAGCCCAGAGACAACATCTTAGAATGTCAAATCTCTCTTTGTGCTGCAAGCAAGGCTGGAAAGATGTGTAGTTTTTTTAATCTGTACCATCATATTTTTCTAACTGCATGAGCCACCCTCCTCTCTTCTTATTCCACCCCAAATCTGCCAGCTCATCCTTCAGCCAGATGTGTGATAGAGCAGTGGATATTCAGTGGATATTCACACCCCTAGTCTTTAAATCCAGAATATAGGCATTATTTGAAGTGCCCAAGGCCAGCTGGACAGGGCTTGGAGCAACCTGGTCTAGTGCAAGGTGTCCCTGCTCACAGCAAGGGGTGGAAAGAGATGATCTCTAATGTCCCTTCCAGCCCAAACCATTCTGGGATTCTATGTTGATTTTTAATTTATACTTCCAAAAACGTGGCAAGAATTAAGACTTTCAGTTCAGGTTTGGTCATGTCCCATCCTCCTTATTTCAAATCTTTATCCTTGGGCCTTCCCAAGACAAAACCAAAGGGTATTCCAGCCAAAGTCTGTTTGAACCCTGTTCTTAACACAACATCTTTCTCATAAACAGACTCCCACAGCCTGGAGCCTCCAGTGCCCATATTGAACAGTCCCAAGAAGGAAGGCAGGAAAGAATTAGGGGATCCCAGGGCTGTGGTGGAATTGCTGTGTTAGGAAGCAGACCTGGCAAGGAGCTGCAGCAATTCAGTTCCCTGACCTTTAGAGGAATTTTTCTCAGCCACTGAAACCACGAACAGCCTGACCAAGTAACTTTCCACGGCATGGGAAACTGGTTCAGGAGGAGATTTTTGCTTTCTACAAGAGAAAATGTGTCTGTATCCAGGGATTAGAAGTCCCAGTCTGACTAAGGCTGGAGGCTATAATTGTCCATGGCTCTATGAGCTCATATCGGCTCTACGACGCGCGTGGGATTCGGGGAGTGGAGCAGAGGCACGCTTTGTTCCACGTGAGGAGTTCCATCCTGAACTGCAACTCCTCCTGAACGTGTTCTTATACCCACGTGGCCAAGCTGACCTGCTGTCTGTACCACTGGGGCTGGTTCTTGAGATGCTTTAATGCTCTTTTAAAGAGAGATTGCAAAAAGTCCATGTTCTCTGGGAAGGAAACAGATAAATCCTTCAGTAGTGTTCTAGGGAGGGTTTTGACCAAGGGAAACATCTGTGTGCCATTATATTGGTACAGAAGTTTTGGAGCAGAGTTAGAGATACTGAATTGAAAGAAGCTGGAAATATTAGTTTAAAAGAAATAATTACACTTATCTCTAAGTAATGCTTCTCCTTAGGAGAGGTAAATGTTTTTCAAATTTGAGCTAGAAGGTCAGAGATGCTGAAGGAGACATGATTTGGATTCATAGCAAAATGCTGAGTTAATACTTGCATTGCAGTGGAAGGGTCACAGAGCTTTATAGAAAGGTGAACAGCTTTCCTGGGATAGATGTTGAGAACAACTCAAGAACTCATGTTACCAGATTTCTGTAAAAAGGGAGTAAATTCCCACAGGAGAATAAAACTCCTTTCTGCTTCAGTGCATACCCTGCTAAAAGCACTGTCAGGAGGCAGTTTCCAGGTGACACCAGTTAATAAAACACACACAATGATCCAGGAGCCTCATGTTAGTGTCAAAAGCTGAGCCCTGGCTGGATGGAGCAGACACATCTGTTTTGCAGATGAGCTGTTTAGAGCACAGGAGGAAGCTCACACAGCAGCCTGAAAAGGGCTGTGATTTCAACCTGCCAGGAGCGTTCAGCATTTTGTGGGGTGACATCAGGCCATATCAAAGTCAGGAGGAAATGATTTGTCTAAGTTCACCTATCCATTTGCAGTATGTGCAGCACCAGCCTCGTTACCTCCTGCTGCAAGAAACGAACAGGACAGCAAATCAAGGCTGGAATGAATCACCCAGAGATTCCCTCATTATTCAAATAGCTACAGACTAGTGCTGCATCCTCCAGATCCTTATTCCCCCCCCCAGCCTCTGTCAGACCTGTGTCCCTGTGCTGGTGATGCCTTGTGAAGGATGACCTAGAGCAGAGGCTGGGCAGAGTTCCAGAATAAAGCAGGGATTTATTAAAAGGATTTCCTCCATGGATCCACCTTGGGCAGCACAAGAACCCACCTAGGGCTGCATCCAAGATGAACCAAAATGGTCCCAAAATGCATCTTGGGCAGGGGGTCTGTCACTGGGATCAGTTCTGCTCCATTTGCACCTTGGAGTTCATTGTCCCATTCCAGCTTTAGCTTCTGCACTCCCATCCTGCTTGTTTTTCTCTCTTCAGCCCATGTTGTTTGTGCTGTTGGACCTGAGATTTGGCTCATTTGTCCTTGGTCCCCAGCTGGAGCAGGAATTGTTTTGTCTCCCTGCTCTGTGCAGAGAGCTCACCATCCCCTGATACAAAGCTCAGACCCACACAGTAAAGCAGCACAGAATCTGAAAATACAAAAGCTAAAACCTGCAGCATCCCTGGCACTCACCTGGGCCCCAGAGGGTGATGCACTGCTGCTCGTGGGTCTGGCAGATGCCATTGTAGCAGTAGCCATCCACCCCGTGGCACGCGTGCCCGTCGTGCAGGTAAACGTTGGCCGGGCACTGCGGGCTGGCCCCCGTGCAGAACTCGGGCAGATCACAGGAATTGCTCGACTCTCTGCAAGAAATCCCCGCTGGTTTGAGCTGCAAAACAAACAGAACTTCAAGGCCGTGCCGTGGCTGGGCCAGCCATGCAGCACAGGAGCAGATCTTCTCTCCACTGGCCCGGCCCCAGCTGGCTGCAGAGGACAGGGCAGGGACTGCACAGCTCTGAGTGCACTGGGAGGGTTTGGCAGGAAGGAGGCTCAGCTGAAGCTGCACACACAGCTTACATGGCTCAGGACAGAAGGCAACCCCAGCCCTGATGTTTGCAGGTGGCTCCTTCATTGTGCCTGAACGCAAAAACTCTGCAAAGGATGATCTGGAGCAGAAGTCAGATCAGAGACTTTTCCATCCAAGGCAGCTGATCACAGCACACTGTGCTGTGTTAGGGCTCAGGAAGCCACCAGCCCACTTGATTGTGGATTCAGATGCCCAACAATTCCCAGCTTGGAAGGTTCAATTCAATGATCTTGAACAGATCTTGAACATTAATGAATCTATGGAGTTACATTTCCTCATGGAAATGTTGTTGTGATGGGCATCAAGATCTCTTCAAACTTAGTTACAAAACTAGTCCATATAACTGTTTCTGTCCTGTACCAATTTCCATGGAAAATGATATTTTTTTGGAACTGATGGTGGAATGTGCCAGTCTGAACATTCACATCTCAACAGCAGCCACAAAATTGGGTGTGCTCTGGGAGCAGCACTGAATTTTAATCACATTGCCTTTGGGAAAAATCAGAGGACACGAAGATATATTGATTTTTGCTAAAAAGCAATTCCTGGCTGTGGGGATCTCTTGCTGGTCCAAGCTTGTGGGTTGCCACAGACACGATGGCAACTTGCTGGATGCTTCATTAGCCCACAGGCAAGGGATGGTCTGAGAATTCAAGCAGGTAAAAATGTGGTAAGTTGGCTTTTATAGAGTGTTAGAAGACCACAACAGCTGATGATCTGCTATTAAAAATACATATGCTGTTGATAGAATTAATAATTTAAGAGCCTTCCCCCCCAAAAAGAGGGTTAAGCATTTAATGACTGCTTGCCATGTAAGAATGAGAAAAATTAAAGCACACAAAAGTTCGTGAAAAAGTTTTGCATGAGCAACTGAAGGGGCCACAAAAGCACAGAGACAATTTAAAAAATCTGTTAATCTGCTCCTTCAATAATTTATATTTGGGGAATTTTTTAATTGCCCACATGACATCCAAGTGTCTTAATGCTTATCAATACCAATTTACTTGTCCTCCATCCTTGCTTACTGCACTGAAGCAGGGAAAAATGCAGAATTCTGCCCTCCCCACCCCAAAAAGAGACATTTCCCGTGGTTCACCTGGCAGTCCTCGCAGCAGAGCCCGTGTGCACACACTGCTCCTGGGTTCAAGGCACAGGTGGTTGCATTACAGCACCGGTTTGTACATTCCTGGATGAGTTTGGAGGGTAAATTTAGAGCAGACAACATTCAGTCACAATGAGCCGTAAATCAAGAGGCTGCCTATAGCTCTGCCAAGAAAAGCTGGGCATGAAATCATGAATTATGCATGAAATTCGACAACCTGATCCAAACAGCCTTGTCTGCCCTCAGATTCAACAAGCCCAATAAGTGTAGTAAAACCAGAGGAGCTGCTGAGGAGAGCTGGTTTATTCCAGCTATGGATCTAATCCCAAATATCACAAACAACCCAAGTGTGCTGACACCAATCCCGATAGAGCACTGGGGTGTTTTATTTCCACAGGAATCAGTGGAATGACTCCACTGCCTCCAGAGAGGATCCAGGAGCTGCTGCAGTTGCTGGGCACCACGACCACAGCTCTATTTTGTGACAGCTGCTGGCCAGGCTCCTGTTTGGATGGAGCTGGGGCTGCCACAGAGGAAGACGACGACACGATTCCATGTAATCCCTTATCAGAGCTCACCAGTAATAGAGCTCTGAGATATGGAATGAGCATGAATTGCAGCCTCACTCACTGATACATCCCAATTTCACACTTGTGGATTAGATGGTGCCATGTGTGGGCTCCTGGAAACTTCATTGTCAAGTAGAACGAGCTCGTACGGAGCCTCAGAAAAGAATGGATTTGTTTTTCCAAGATAATGCCCACAAGCTGCAAGTTACACCAGCTGAGCTGGAATCTCATCTCTCTCACAGAAATAACAGCAGATAAAATTGCTCTTCGGCTGTGTTAAGTCTGTTTGACTTAGCAAGGGATCACTGACAATAGAGGGAACACAGGAAGAACGAGTGGGTTAGAGTGATGTTCACAGCCTCTTGTTACTTCACTGCCTTCTGAAAGCTTCCCAACTGGAAGGCAGGGCTAGCACTGACTCACCAGCAAAAACCAGAAGAATTCTCAGCATTTCACTGTTTTTTAGGTATTATCTTCCTGGATGTACAAAGCCAACTGTGCTCTGAAGCAGAGGAACAGCTTCCTGCTCCTATTTTTGACCAGCGGAAAGCAGCAGGCTATGGAAATATTTCTGTGCAGCTGCTGCATGTCAGGAGCAACATTCCTCTGCACAGAAGCAGGTTTTATAAATTCACTTCAAAAATAATCTGAGATAAGCAGAGTGGAGTGTCAGTCCCATTAAGGTCCTTCTGAAACAGTCAGCTGCAATACCCCATCCTCTGGCCCCAGAGCAGCATTCCACAGGCAGACTGGGATAAAGACAGCTCCTGGAGTGGTGTTTGAGCAGCCTCTGAAATTTCCAATTGCTACCTCACTTATTGCTCATTGTAGGAGATGAGCTTGGTAAATAGTTTTTGTGCCTGGGCTATCAAATTGTCAGGAATGATTTGAACATAAACAAGCAAAAAACCAAGCAAGGCTCACCAGGCTTTTGGAGGATGGAAGCTGCCACTTGAAATTACTGCTGTGCTGGAGTTTGTTGTTGTTGTCATTATTATTGTTAGTTCCTATTGATAACAGTAATGATGAGAGGAGGTTTCTCAGTGTGGCTCTCCTGGCTCTTCAGAGGAACCAGAGCAGCCCAACCCCAGAACAATTCCAGCACCACCTGTGTGATGTCAGGCTCTGTCCCGTGGACAGGACACCTGGTTTTCACCCTCTCTTTTCTAAGAACACAGGACAGACCCCACTGTGTCAGCCCATAACTCCTCTGTCCTTGTGCCCCCCTGAGAGCAGCCAGCAGGAGATGTTAAAGGACACTGACACCTTCCCAGGCTCCTGCCTTTCCCTTGGTTTTCCCTCAGCTCCATGGGCATTTTTAGCACCTGTGAGAGTCAGAGTAAAGGAACCCACAGGTGACCAACACAGTCAGGGGAGCAGCTCCTTCTGCTTGTTTGAAACCTGCCATTTTCTACCTTCATCTGCTCATTTCTCATGGGGGATGATCTCTGCTCACTCACCCTTTCCATTCCCCTCACCATTTTATCAGCTTATGCTGCATTTTCCTTCACTTTCTTCTTTTCCAGACAGAGCCCTTTCAAAACTTTGAACCACCTTATTGCTTTTCTTTCAATCTTTTTTCACTCTGCTTTATCCTCCCTGGGATCAGGGAGGGGTAGGGAAAACATGCACAAGCAGTTTCAGGCACAGCAGATTTATAGAGGGCTGCTGGTGCTTTGTTTTGTTTTCCTATTTCTCTCCTAGTACTTTCTAACAGCCTATTTACCTTTTAGACCACTCCTGAGCACTGGGCTGACATTTTCATGAGACTATTTATTGCAATATGAAGTCTTGTTCCTCCATGGTCAGAGTCAGCTCAGAGTCCATCATCTTCTTTGTGTTTTTGGAATGTGCATCACTCCTCAGTGAGTCCCATTTCTCATCTTAATGCCTGTTCCAGCTGCCTCAGAAGGTTTCTCTGCAGTCCTTCACAGCCAGTTTTCATCCCTAGCAGCCTAACTAATATCATCAGCAAATTAAAGACTATTCCTCTTCCCAGGCTGTTCATGAAAATGCTGAGTTGTGTAGTCCCAGGACACATCTCATGGATACAGCACAGCAGATCTCCTGCCACTGCATGGAATGGGTGATTTACACCTGGTTGTATTTCTTATCTTTTAACCCAATTTTTGCCCATGCAGTTTTCTCTCCTTTACAGCTGCTCAATCTCCCAGAGAAGCTTTGGTCCAAAGCCTCTCTGAACTCCTCACAGACTGTAGTGACAGCCCTGTCCCTTTCCATCCACTTGTTGAGCCCTTCAGAGCACTGGGATGGATTTGTAAGCCAAGATTTTGTAAGCCAAGACTTTGTAAGACAAGAGTTCCTGGCACAAAAGCCGCGTTGACTTGTCCCTGGCACAGTGGTTTGGGCACTCACTCCTAATTACATTTGGAAGTAATTTGTCTGATTTCTGAGTTAGCACTTTGTAGTTTTCTGTTCCTCCTTGCAGCTGGTTATAGAAGACATATTTTCATCTTTCAAGGACCAAGGGTTTTTACTTCTCTTCATTCTTTTATCTTTCCATCTATAATCTACATTAACCCTCCTGCCACACGCACTGCAGCACATCTGGCATTTTTGGTCATATAAGCTAAAATTATTAGGATTATAAAAGCATAGAATGGTTTGGGTTTGAAGAGACCAAAAATCATCCAGTTCCTCCCCCTCCCATGGTTCCTCCAACCAGGTTGGTTCCTCCAACCTTCCACTGTCCCAGGTTGCTCCAAGCCCCAATGTCCAACCTGGCCTTGGGCACTTCCAGGGATCTAAGGGCAGCCACAGCTGCTCTGGACACCCTGTGCCAGGGCCTGCCCACCCTCCCAGAAGAATTTAATCCTAATATCACTCATTCTTGGGGTACTGCAACACCATGGACAGAACTCAGCTGATACAAATAACTGGGCAGTGAATTAGTAACTAATCACACAGGTTTTCTGGAACCACTCAGATTAGAGCAGTAAATCCCAAATAAATTTAATTGCATCCAAGCTGCATTCTTTCCAGTATAACTAAAAAGGCAAAAAAGACAGAAAGAAGAGGCAAATCAAGCTAGTCTTGCTGACATTAAGTGGCTTTGACTTGAAAAGGTATCACTAACGTTCAGAAATGAAAACAAGAAAGATAACTGGGTTAGAAAGACATTTGCAAGCTGCCTGCACTCTATTGACTTTAAACAAGGAGATAAGGCTGCTTCCTCCAACCTGGTTACCCTCAAGAGTGAGTGAACTGTCAGGAAACCCTCACGGCTTGGACAAACCCAATACACTCCACAGGCAGGATGCAGCAATATCTTGCTGTTTTAACTGCCCCCATCTCTTTTGTCTCTAGGTCCCTATTTATCACAGGAAACAAATCCCTGATCTGCTGCTGCCTTTAATTCAGATAATCAGAGAGAAGTTCAATAAAGCCAATGAGGACGGGATGTAAAAGGGATAAGGATGCCAGCTCGGATATTATTTGACCCCCAGGTTTTGCCTATCTCCTGCTGATCTGAGGAGTCCTCTGACACATTCACTAAACTAAATGGAACAATCTTTGAAGCAGCAGCCATCTGTTTGGGAGGCAGTGAAGGCTATTTCTGTTGGGAGGTAATTGGCTAGAGGGAAAGAAAAATCCTACAGTGAAGGAGGGAAAGGTCTTGTACTTAAAAACTGAAGCTGCAATGAAAAATACCTGGCCAATATTAATACTTCTATTTATATAGTGTTATATATGTGGATAATGAGGCCCTGGCATAGGTGCCCAGAGCAGCTGTGGCTGCCCCTGGATCCCTGGAAGTGTCCAAGACCAGGCTGGACAGGGCTTGGAGCAACTCTGGGATAGTGAAAGGAGAATATGAGATTATCTTTATGGTCCCCTCCAAGCTAAAGCACTCCATGATTGCACAGCTTCTATGGTTACATCGACATAAATATAAATATAAATATAAATACAAATATAAATATATGAGTGACTTCTCATTGACAGAAACAAACCTTCATCTTATGCACATTTGCTTGAGAAATTCGAGCCAAGTTCTCATACTTCTTTTGAGTTTAGCTGATTAGCTAATGCTGAAAGAACTTCTAGGAACAGGAGGTCACAGCCAGTCTGCTGGACAAGCCAGAGTTTGCTCTCTAAGGATGAACTGAGCACATCCTTAACCCAAGCCCTGCTTAAACTCTGGCAACTCGAATACACTCGAGACTCCCTGCACTTCTGAGCTTTGAGCTGATGGGGTGGGAGCAGAGAAGGCAGAGCTCTGTTTTACACCAAACACACCAAACCAACCCTCCACTGTCAAAAACCTGCAGGCAGGACACGAGAAACTCCCAGGTGGTGTCTTACCTCAGGCTCCCCGCAGTCACACTCCTCTCCATCTTCCACATAGCCATTCCCACACTTCTGGCCACCAAAGGACTCCTTGACTTCAGGCAGGTTAAAGAGGCACATTCCCACTCCCTTCTCCAGGCTGTTTTCCAGGTCCTTTCTACTGCAGCTACTGAAGACCATGGGGAATGGATAGCTGGAGAAAAGCCACATGGAGACAAAAGGAAAGTTGTTATACGAGATGGAAACCTCTCTCCCCTGTCACACTGGTGACATTTTAGCCCATCTGTGCCTTGACCAGAAGACTGTGTTCACTTTTAATCACACAGAATTGAGATACAACAATTAACTGTAAAATTGAACACAACCCATTAATAATATTAATTTCTGACTATGAGTAAGGGAATTTTCACTTTTTCACTTCAGTTTGTAGCTGCTGTTAAGGACTGGAAGTGTTCCTATTTGAAATTCCTTCTACCTCTTTTGCATATGGAGTTATAATGCAAATTATGATTATGAGCCTAAAGAAATGCTGGGTTTGCAAGTAGTATCCTGCATTTGCAGGACTGCAGAAGATCCTAATCCTTCTTGGAAAATTCAGCCTCAAATGACAAAGTCATTCATCCTGCTCTGCAGAATGGCAAACTTCCTGCTCTTTTCAGGAAAAAAAAAAAGAATAAAAGAAAAAGCCCACTGTTACTTGATAAGAGCCTGCTTCTGCAATTCATCAAAGCTGAGCTTGGGAACTGCCTGATTAAAGCAAAGACAGTTCCTATTTTAAATCAGCAGGACTGTAAGGACACTGTGCTGAAAACATTCCTGTTTGGAATTCCCAGGGCTGAGTTCAGGTTGGGCCCTGCTGTGCAGACACATGCCAGCTCCCACTCCTTCTGCTGAGCACCCAGACAGTGCAAAACAAACCAGCCCAGTGCAGCACAAATAGCAGCAGGTATTTGGTGGTTTTCTCTGGCAGAACTCAGGTGCATGGCTGCTGCTGAATGTTTGCAGCTTGCCTCACAGATGAGAGGCCAGTGACACCCAGGCCTGGCCGAGGGCACGGTGTCCTTGGTGCCCCAAGGAGCTGGAACAGAGGCTACAGGGAGCTCAGAGGAATAAATGGATTTTTATTGAAGTGCCTTCAAAGGCCACGCCCTGGCAGTACCCGGATGGCTCCAAGATGGAAGCAAAAGAGATCTTGGTCACATTTTGATAAGTTTTAGGCCATTTGCATACAGGAGTTAATTGTCCAATTAATAGCTGCAAATTATGGAGTTTCATCCTCCTTGCTTGCTTGCCCACCCTCCTTTTTTCACGTTGTTTATGCTTTGGGCCTGAAGTTTGGAGAGATTGTCCTTGAGTCTCCAGCTAGAACAGGATTGCTTTGTCTTCACCACCCTGTGAAAAGATCCTGGTAACACTTAATATAAAGCTGAAAGCTGCACACCAAAACAGAACAGAGAAACTCAAAAACCCAAGGTATCGTCCTAAGGGCTGCTGTGGCTGCTCTGTGCTGAGATATCATGGAACCAGAGCCATGAAACAGTTTGGGCTGGAAAAGGACTTGAAGACCATTTCATTCCACCTGCAGGGGCACCTTCCACCATCCCAGGGTGCTCCAAGTCCTGTCAGCCTGGCTGTGGACACTTCCTGTGGCTGCTCCATCCACAGCTTCTCTGGGCAGCCTTTGCCAGGGCCTCCCCACCTTCACAGGGAACAATTTCCCCAAACATCTCCTGTCCACATTGAGTTGCATTGAATCTGTGTCACAGACCCTGTGCAAAACAGCTCCTCCCCTCAGGCTGGATACCTTTGTCACTCCCTGGTCCAGCAGCAACTCAACATTTCAGCAGCTCAGGAGCCAACCTGGCAATTTCACTTTGCTCACTGAGTGCTTTGTGTCACCCACGTGTTACTAGGATTGTTATCTCTGCAGACAAGCAAGATAACAGACAGAAATTCTGCACTGCTGAACTTCAGACTTCCATTAATCTCCTGGTGGTTCTGATATCCTCAGATGAAAAGCTTGTTCTGGGAATGATGATGCCCGTAGGTCTTAGAAAGGGATAATTTCTATTGAAAAGAAAGAAATGTTTGGCAACTACAAATGCAATAGAGCTTCCTATGTTGACAAAAGAAGTTAATTAGGATCTTCTAGAAGGTTATGGATACATTACAGAACAGAATATATTTTGTGCCTAGTTAAAATTACCTCTTTTACAGTTTCTTTTGCAATAAAACAGCCAGCTCATTGGAAAAGAACATAAACATGAGTCTGAAGAAGAAAATAATTTTCCAATATCACTATAGGGCTTGTCAAGTTAAACCAAACAGTTTTGAGTTTCACTGACATATGACTTCAGAAAGCTAATAGGCATCTCCATGTAATAAGCTGATTGCTGGAAAATATCAGTGTTTCAGCAAAATGACAGTCTAAGATAAATAAAGAAATTTCAGAATAGCAGGAGGCAGGAGCCAGGCTGTTAGCTGGGCCCCAAGGGAGGACAGGGAAGGTACTCAGAGTAATGGAACAGAAAATAAAGGCTCTTGGAAAACTACTGACCATTTCTTATTGAGCAATTAGAGATGTTCTTAACAGGACACCACAAACTTCTGTCCTACCCTCAGTGTGACTGGGAAGAAACCTCACAAAATTCTGTGTACATGACTGTGAACAAGTAGATGAGTGCACATTCCTGCCAAACAGCAGGAGAAAACAAAGAAACCCAGACACATCTGACTGATAAATCCTGATGAGGGCTTGATCAGACCTCATGTCAAAGTGTGAATAAATGAATATTGCATCATGCAGGCAGGATCCTGCACTTCAGTGGCACAGGTTTACTTTGGGTGAGACAAGGAGAGACACACATCCCACAGGGAATGGAATCCATTCAGGAGCACAATTAATGCAGATTTCCAGGTGACACCTCTCAGCCACACACAGAGCACAAGGACAGCTCACCAGTCAAAACTGGCACTGTTTTAGGGCTGTTCCTTGGCACCCCTGGATTCCCAGGGTCATTGGCATGGATGGGAAGTGTGTCTGTCCATCAGCAGGAGGGCAGGGTCCTCTCTCTGTGCCAGAGGTGAAATTGTGTCATTGCTGATGAATGAGCTTTATGTTTCCCTCCTCAAAAGGAACTTCAAGCTGTTTCCTATTTTGAACTCAGAGATCCATTCATCTTCTGGCTTTTCCTGCTCCTGACTCCAGTTTCCTCAGCTGACATCAGTGCAGCACATGGCACATGAGGACATTTCCTGAAACGCTTCTTCTTTACCAAGTAATCCCCAAATAAAGCAATAAAAACCCAGAAATAAAGCCAGCTGGTGGAAACAGAGAAACTTCAGGGTAACCACACCATGCAAGAGAAGATCCCACATCAATTGGTGCCAATTGGTATTTCACTGGAAACTTGATTCATCTCTAATGTGATATTCTGATACACAACCAGTCTTCTTTTCTTGACCAATAAAGCTCCATGTAACAGCCACAGCACTTGATTGTTGTGATTTCAGGCTGTGTTTTGTCTGTCTTTGCAATTTTAAAGCTGTTTCATCAGAAGAATGAAATGCCTGGCAGATGGGATGGGAAGGGAAGTCACAGATATCAGATGTCAGGGACGCTCAACCAGTGTTTGAGTGGATCTGGAGCTTGTGAAAAATGGTAAAGGAATGGTGATGTGAAAGGAATTCATCCTCTGAACAAATGCAGGAGTTCCCTCCCACTACCCTGTGAAGAGGTTTCTGATCTCACCTGGAAGGAGACGCCTGAGGGTGGGAGAAGGAAATGGGGTCTCCACAGTAAAGTCAGCCCTTGACCTGTCTCCATGATTTCAGTGATACCTAAACAGGGACGTCTGTGCTTCCTGTGGTAGCTCAGACACTTATTCTGTTGGAAAACCAGCTCATAAATGCCGTGAGAGAACATTCCAGAGGTAAAAAATTCATCAGCAGTCTTTATACTCCATTCATCTCCACTGAAGACATTTTCTGTTACCGATCCTTATTTTTTTTTTACAGTTGGAAAGAGAAAGGACACTTTAGTCCAGCCTAACTCTTATTCCAAAATCCTGTGACCCATGTGTTTTTTACACTGCCTGAATCTGTAGATTTAATACACAATGGATCGTTTTGTCAAACTGTTCTGGCTGTGGGTACAACTCTACAGAACTCAAATTGTTCCCAGCACTACCATCAGTCTCCTCAGTGGCTTTACAGCAAGGAAAATCACTTCAGCCTTTCTACCCTCTTGAATCCACAGCATTCCTCAGTGTCTCCTTGGTGCTTAAAAGATGTGTTTAATCCCCAGCAAAAAATATCCCAGTTTCCAACAAAAATAGCTTTGCCTGCTCCTGCAAATAAGACTTTCACAGTCGTCAGAGGATCCCTGGTAATCGATTCCTTGGGAAACAGAGCCTGGGCTTGTCCCATTCATTTATAATTCAAGCACTCCAGCCCTCCAAATGCCAGGTTCCTTTAGGCAGCTCTGCATTTAGCCTGTATTAGATGGCTCCTTCCATTAACTAAGTGAAGTGGCATCAGCACTCTGTCAAGTCCCATTTAAGAAGAGAGGATTCCTTGTACCAGCACCTCGTTGCCCAGCACAGGCTTTTCTTTTTTTTTTTTTTGCATGAAATATAAAAGCTCATCTCTATCATCTCCATTTCAGAGGAATTCCCCTTCCTCAGGGGCTGAATGACAGCAGAGTACAAGCACAGGAACAGAGCCACTGCCCCAGAAAATTACAGGCTGAGGAGATGAGACAGGCAGAGCATTGAGGAGAGATGCAGTGGCTGCTGATCCGTGCAGGTCACAGCAGAGCAGCTGCACATGCAGCACTGGTGCCACTGCTCAGGCTGCTGGCACGTTCCCATTCCTGTCCCTCCCACTGCTCCATCTGGAATACGCCTGGAGGGGCACTGCCTTGAGCTGCAGGAGACCCAAACCCCTCCAGCTGCATTGCAGCAGCACCTGGGGAAAGGTGGAACTCCTTTGGTTCCTCCAAATCCTGCCTGTCTACACCTCAGAACCTCGGGTCCACCTCCCCTGAGCTCCTCCACCATAAAACACCACAGATTTGTCTGTTTCCCATCACTGAAGGGGTAACACAATGATTCTGGGAATTCTCTATCCATTGCACAGGAGGATAAACCACAGGCTCACCATATCTTGAAAACATTTTGATTATTATGATTATCACTATCCAATCTCACTCTTCATTTCTTATTCAAGAGCTGCAGGATTTTTCTAAAGGAGCTGTGTTGTTCTGTCCCAAATGTGGGTGTACACACACACAGACACTGTATGTACATACACATCTATTTACAGGGTTCATTTCTTCCAGTTCACATCACGACCTGATTATTCAGCATTGTGGCAATGTTTACACAGAGCCTTTTACCAAAAGACCCTGAAGTGTTTTACAATTATTCACTCAATTAAAATGCACAAGAGCCCCAAAGAGCTCTGTTAAGTACCACCGGACCTCCCCCCCTGAGGTAATATGATAATTAGAGATTATATTAATTTTAAAAGAGACATTTTGGGTTTTTGTTTCAAGCATGCTTATGGAAACAACTGTTGGCTAGCTAATTTCCAAAGGTACAGAAAACTGGGACTGAACCTTGCCCAGAATTCCTGAAAACCCAAACCTGAGGGGCCATATCTGGAAATGGCTCTGGCACCAGCTGTGCTTTTTAGGAGCATGAAGGTGCTCAAAGGCAAGAGGGGTGCTGAGTCAGGAGTTTCCCTACTCCAACACCTGAATTTCCAACATTTTCCATGACAACACCTTGTCTGAACTGACCACCACAGTGACTTTGTGTTTGTCTCTATCCAAGGACCCTTTGAGATTCAAAAATATGAATATTTACTCTCCTTAATCTCCAAAATTCCTGATTTTTGGTTCACAACTGGAGGGGATGAACAATGCAGACCCTTTTAGTGGAGTATGGAGATGTGAGTTTGAGCTCTCCCTTGTTCAGACTCTGGAGAATGCCTGACACAGAAATATGTGAGTTTTCTGTTGCATATCCCAGTTCTAGATAAGAACATAAAAATGAGGAGAGGAGGATTAAATTGAAGAGCAGGAACAGGGTTGTTTTTGGAAATACAGTGTAAGTAATTTTTCCATGGAAAAATGGCAGCACCAGAGGGGGTAACCCAAGAATAAACCTCTAGAAGGCAGCATGAATGTTTCTAGACCCAGGGAGGTGTTGATTTCAAGGAACTGTGACAATTTTCCAGCCTCCTCTAACTCCTGATCTAATTGATGTAATTCTTTTGCACTCAAAAGCATCCCCCTTGGTTTTAACCTTCTAGACATTATTACTGCTCTCCAGCTTTTGAAAACAACTTTTTATGGACTCCTGAGAGAGATGAGCCTACCAGAATAAAAGTGAATTTGCTATTAGATGACATTTTTTGACACTCCAGCTCTTCTGTACAGCAAGTATGTTAATGAATTAGTAAGCATAAAGAACTTCACAGAATTAGGTGTCAAGCAGGAGATAAAATCCAGTTGTCTTTGATATTGAAATAGGTGTTCAGATACTACAGATCCCTTCTTGTATCAAGTTCTGTCACTACACGTTATTTCCTACACCTCACGTTTTAGTAGCATTTGTTTAAAATTAGACAAGTGCCATAATGTGGAAGGACTTTTTAATCTATTAATTAGACAAGTGCCATAATGTGGGAGGACTTTTTAATCCATTATTTAAACAATGTCTTAATTTCTAAGTACTTTTGAGGGAGAAAGGCACAAAAGCAGCTTTTGACCCCACCAGCAAAACAAAGGGGGAGTTAAAGGTATCTGCAGATTGTTTCACACCTAAAGCTTTTGCAAACAGCAAACTGGGAAAATTAGGAGGAGGGGGGAAGCTGGAGGAGCCTTTGGGCTCTTGGAAGCAGCACATGACAGAGCTTTGCCCAAGATACCAGTCCCAGAGCTGATGGGGCACATCTTTTCCAGGTGATTTGGAAGGATTTAGCTAAAAATGTAGAGTGGTTTTATCTACAGATAAAGTATTTAAACAGGAAGTTTGCTTCAAAAGGTAGAGGATGCCTGACAACCCACACTTATTTTTCTAGCCTATTTTTCACTCCCTTGCTCCTGTTTTAGAGTTTTAATCCCTAGAGCATCGATAAAGTAGAGCACAGAATTGGGCCATGTAGTTAGAGATGACATCAAAGCTCTTCTGTCTGAGTTTGTGGTCAGTGACTTCAAAACAAACCCAGATTTCTGCCCCAGCTTTTGCCACCTTCACTGCCTGGTGGCTGCTAAGCCTTCCAATAAATAACTGGGGATGTATCACCCTGGTGGTTAATTTAACTGATGTCTGCTTGGATGGCTTGCTGTGCTACAGTGGAATTTCCAGGCTTATTGGAAGCAAAGCCTTTCCAAGCAAATGTTTAAACTTTGCACACAAATGCCTTAAGTTTGTTTTAATTTTCCCCTGGGGACGTGCAGATTCCCAGAATGAATTCCAGCCATCTCCCTTCAGGTGCCCAGATTGGATTGACACAGCCCCAGCTGAGGCTTGACCTCTCCCATTACACAGAAGGTGAAATTTTAACTACCTGGAATATTCAAAAAGGCAGATTTATAACGCTGAATGTGGGACTTCAGGGCAGAAAGCAGTGACAGAACAAATGCCTGGATGGTTCCCAAAAATCCATTCTGCAAGGGAACAACACTTAATGGCTTTATACAGTATAGACTGTTGTGGCAGTCACAAAACTGCCAAATAAAACATTATTAGCAGTTACTTTCCCTTTGACAAATAGATGGTCAGAGAAGTTTTTTCTTGGAGGAGAGGCCTGTTGTGACTTTCCTTTGTGTTCTGGGGGTGAAGCAATACTAAACCAATTTATCACCCCTGACAGGATCCTGACTCTGTGCTGGAGTTATCTGCATTGCAAAAGCTCCATGGGAATTGAACTCAGACAACTGTTCTTCCTGTTGGAAACCAGACAGCCAAGGAAAGGAGCTGCAATCAGTTTGAATTTGCCTCTGGCTCATCTTTTGCTCTGTTTCCTTTTAGACCACTACCTCATTAATAAAAATTTGCTGGATTGCTGAGAGTTCAGGTTTCACAATCTACTGCTTAGAATTTGAGGCTAATCCAATGCTGACTACAGGAAAAGTCAAAAAGCAAGACAGAGCAGGGGGAGGGATGAAAAGGCCAGGTCAGGTCTGGTCCCAGGTTAAGGAAGAGCAGGATGCAGACACCCGGGGCCTGCCAGCAGCTCCTGGCAGTGAAGGAAAATCTGGATAAGGAGCACAGCCAGAGTGCCCTGAGTTGAAATTTTGTCACACAAAACACAACATCCTCAGCATGTGAGGAGCAAATAAAGACAAATAGTCCAAACCAGTGCTGGAGATCAGCTTCCTGCTGATTTCTGATTAGGGAAAAGGTGCTTTGGTTAGTTCCCAACATGATTTTACAATCTGCTTTTGTTCCAGGCAGTTACATTCTAATTTTCTCCCTTGAAAAACTTGGGAATTGATTTTTTTCAATGGGCCAGGAGCAGACAGGAATGAAGAAAAAAAATCTGACTTTAGGAATCAGATTGTTTGAAAGACCAGTCATAAAGAGGGCACTTAGGCTTAGGAGATAGATTTGGGTGAGGATGGACATCAGGTGAGCAGATCAAGCGACACCAAGTTAAGGGAAGTGGACTCCAAATAGGTCTAAATCCAACCAGGAGAAACCTAAGCTAGGGAGAAGGGATTTCATGGAAAATCCTGAGTTGGAAGGAACCCACAAGAACCTTGATTCCAGCTCCTGGCACAGACAAACCCCAAGGATCAGCCCTCTGGATGGAGCACGTGGAGAAGCTGCTCCCTGGGCAGAGCAGGAGCAGAGGATGAGGTGCATGGAAACGCCACTGGGTGAGATGTGGGTGCTGCAGAAAAGAATCTGAGCCCTGCAAAAAGCTGGGAGTAATAAATACCTGAGGGACAGGCTCATATTGATTTCACTTAGCAGCTGTACTACCCAGGCTCTTAATAAATCAGGACTCCAAGACAGGAGGATCATGGCTCAATTTTTTGTTCTTTGGGAAGATTCAAAGGAAAGATAAGTGAGGAAAAACAGTGCCAGGAATTAGTCTGAATGTCCCCAGCATTCCCACCTTCCCTTCTTCTGTTATGAGAAAAAAAAACCTCTTTATCCCATTTCACCTAAAGCAGCTCAGATGAGTGGAAATGGAATTCTTAAAAAAATCCTAAATACATAATAACAAGGAATCACTTCTTCTACCTTCCCCTTTCTTTTTCACAGAGCTGGAACAAAGGAAAACTAGCAGCCACATTGTATTTATTTCATTATTTCAAGCCATGAGGACAGGATGGATTCAGCCATGATCTAAGACTTAGGGATCCTTAATGAGCAAATTAAAACCTTCACTCACAGGAATGAAAGGCTTTGGATAAATGTGAAAAAAAATAAAACAACATATGGACCCTGATGAAATTCTGGCCTCATTCAAACCCATGGGAGTTTTCCTCCCAACTCTGGATTTCTCACCTGGTCATGGTTGGCTGCCAGGAGAGCTCAGGGTGGAGATGAACGCAATTTCCATGAAAGAGGCAGACAGAAAGGCTCTCCAGGACACCAAAGTCATTTCACCTCTTCATTTTCAGTGCCCTGCTCCACAACAGGTGGTTTCTTATCTGACTGCATCACTGAGCTGTGTCACTCCTTTGCCAAGGCTGCAATGGAGCCTCCCTGCACTGCTGCCACCAGAACCCCCCAGTAAAAAGTGCCCAGCACTGCGTGCCAGGCTTTGACATTAGAAAAGATCAAGAGTGACTTTGCAGGAAGGAACTGGCAGGGTAAAATCTTCACCATTTTGCACATCTATGCCAGGCACAGAGGGCTCTGTGATCCCTGTGATAGCTGTGGGAAATGCAGCTTGGGCACCAGTTAATCACAGGGCTTCAGCCTTCCAAGTCCACATCAACTCCTTCAAGTGCTCCTGGGCACACAACACATGCTCAAAAAGGAGCTTTCATGTGACCTTAAGGATTTGCCCTTTAAGGCATGTTTCCATTTTTAAGCCAGGAATTTGGAATTTATTAACACCAATTAAAACTGGACACTGGGCACTTAATTCTCCATGCACTGCTCTGCAGATTTATCCCTGCAGGTTGAAAAGTTTTGGGTTTTTTTTTTGGTTTTTTTTTTCCTTGATGAACCAGAAAGCCAAGATAAAGGGAAATCTCTTTGTATGATTTGTTCTCATGGGTCATGGCAACAGCAGCACCGCAGGAGAAAAATGTCCCTCTCAGAGCTATATTTCCTATGGATATTACAGCAACAAGACAAAAGGCAGCTGAGCTCTCTCATCCCAGCATCCAGGCCAGGAAAAGTGGATACATATCGTGGCAGAAACCCCTGCTTGTCCTTAAGTATCTGCTATAAATAATCACACCAGGAGTAAAATGTGTTTTCATTTGAGAAGTCACCTCTCTCCTTGTCAGCTTCACTTACAGCAAAGTCATGCTGTCAATCTGAGCGAGTTCTCCTTGAGAACACACCAGCAAAGCCAATTATTTTCCCTTCTAACAGCTCATCTACTGAAATGGGAAAGACTAAACTAAATAAAAAGCAATTATCCTTTTTCTTTTTCTTGCCCCGTAGTTCTGTGGGCTAATTGTTAACAGTGACCCACTCCTGCACAGGACTGGGAAAAATTAAATGGATTTCAAGCAACACTACTAATTCCTCAACCCAGATCTTATTTATCACAAAAATTAAATATATCTGCCAGGCATGGAAATTATTAACAAAAAAAGAAGGCCAAATGCACTGCAGACATGGGGCTATTTGGAGAGAAGGGAAAGACTGACATAAATCTATTCTGTAATCTCGTGGCTGTTTCCTACTAAAGGAAGGACCAGAATGCAATGTGCTAAATTACTGGGGCAGAGGGATATGTTGCTTTAGGTTTTTTTTTTTAAAAAAAAAGCAGTTGCACTGCTGGCACAACAGACCTAGCTCTGTCGCAAGTAATTTATTACATCAGTATATCAACTTTATTAAAAAAAGAAAACGACAACAAAGAAGTCTGTCTTTGTGCCGAGCTCGGCTCAGCCTGGTTTGGAAACATAAACAGCTTCAGAGTTTAATTAGGAACTGTTTACATCTGAAAGATAATTTCATTTTCCTCAAACTGTAACAGAGGTAATTCCAGATAGTTCTGCTGACTCCAGAGTTTAATGGCTCTAAGCTGCCAGACAGAAAAATGCAAAGTGAGGTCTGAACAGCTGAAAGCCAACTGAGAGGGGTCAGGGAATTCTGTGCTAACTACTAATGGTTTGATTATCTAACATTTAACAGCTCTGCAGCTACGAGATGCTGCAAGACGTCTGCAAGAAAAAAAGATAACCACTCAGTAAACTGAAGTGTCCTTTCCCACACTCTATTTCTGATTTCTTTCCCATTTCACTCTGACCTTTTGTCTTTTTTTTTAAGCTCTATTTATTTATTTATTTCCAAATCTGGGGAAGTGCTGGAAAAAATGTTTTTCCCTTCAAGTTGATGTTGTTTTCAGGGCATACCTGGCTGTGTTCTGGAGCAGTGTGCTGGAAATCTCTGCAGGGTGTGTATTTTCACATCTGGAGACTCCAGTTCAGCCTCTGAATGACCAAAATGAGGGTGACCTTATGTTCTGCTTCCTTGAGATCATTTTTCAAAAAGGAGAAAAGTGCTTGAAACTAAGACTTCATACAACAAATGGCACAAGTGATTAGTAGTTTCCCAACTTGTCCTTAAGAGATTTTCACTAAGTTTTATTTATTTAACTACATGTTTATAAAGTAGTTAAATAAATATTTTTTCATGGCAGTTCAAAAATCAAACAAAAGCAGATGACAAGATAAGAAGGCCCCTCAGAAAACCCTTTAAGACCCAAACCCACTGAGCCCAGCAGCTCTCCAGGAGCCCTCAGCCACCCTCTAAGATGCAAACATTCACTTGTGCAGTGTAAAATCAGCACTGGCCTGCTTTTGATGTGCAGCCCTAAAGCTCATTAATGGTAATGAGGGATCCAGAGGGAAGCACAGACCTTCAGCACCATCAAAGGACAGCAGCTGGGAACACTTTAATTAGGGGTGCAGTTCCCCCAGACACTGCCCCAGGGGAGGGATGAAGGAGCTGCTGAACCCCCCAGCCTGACCCAGCCCTGCTGCTCCTCCACCCCAGCTCCAGCAGGAGAGCTGCACTTCCAGACAGACAGACAGACAGATCCCTGAGGAATCCTCATTAATGTACATCCTCCTCCTGCCTCCACAAACCTTGCTTTTCATTTGGGTGCCTGCCATCACCTGGATTTTCACATCTCTCCAGAAATGCTGCTCCAGTTCACCAGAGATGGAAGCAAACTGCAGCACAGGAGCAAACCAGGTTGGGGTTTGGATGCAGAGGCAATTTCTCTTCTCAAACCCATATTTCCACCAGAAATATCAGATGTTTTGGACAGAGACCCTGGACACAGATACCATTCACACACCTGTGATCTAACAATTAAGGAATATTCACTAATCAGGTTGTGACACTTCAGCATCTCTGGGTGATGCCTCAGGTTTGAGCTTTTCTATTTTCACATTCTGTGCTGCTTTAGTTTGTGGGTCTGAGCTTCATTATCAGGATGGTGAGCTCTCTGCACAGAGCAGGGAGACAAAACAATTCCTGCTCCAGCTGGGGACCAAGGACAAATGATCCAAATCTCAGCCCAAGAGCACAAACAACGTGGGCTGCAGAGAGAAAAACAAGCAGGATGGGAGTGTAGAAGCTAAAGCTGGAATGGGACAATGAACTCCAAGGTGCAAATGGAGCAGAACTGATCCCAGTGACAGAGCCCGTGCCCAGGCTGCATTTTGGGACCATTTTGGTTCATCTTGGGTGCAGCCCTGGCTGGGCTCTTGTGCTGCCCAAGGTGGATCCATGGAGGAAATCCTCTTAATAAATCCCTGCTTTATTCTGGAACTCTGTCCAGCCTCTGTCCTAGCTCAGCTTTCACAAGGCATCATGTGGAACATTCCAGATGCTTCCTTGGAGCCCAGAAGTTTCTGGAAGAGGGAGTTCTGATGCTGGACTCCTGCAATTACAGCTGCACCTGAATGCCAAAGCTTCTGCCAACCCTGCCCCTGCACTGACCACAAACTCCAGAGAAATCTTCCAAGTCTGAGCCCTTACACCAGGCAAATCAGCAAGACCTTCCACAGTATGGAACAAGCACGAAATGGGAATGAAGGCAGGAAGAGAAAACAAATAAATACCTATTTTAGAAGTCTCTGATAATATATTTGCTACCACAGAGGTAAAACAAAACCAGCTTTTCCTTGCCAGCAGAAATAGGTGTTTATTTACAAAAAAGCACAAAATAAAGTGTGACACACCCCTCCTTGGCCACTGAAGCTAACACATGAAAACAAAGCATCAAATGAACTCTTCCTCACTTGCAGCCTCTCAAGAAAACCTTGGGAATTGGCCTCTGGAGAACAAACATTTCCTAAGCTCATCCAGGGATGCCTGGACCACTTCTACAACAGATCCATGGCCCAGCTCCTCCCCAGGGAGGCAAAACATTCACATTTGCTGTGTCTCCTGTGCAACTCTTGGTGTCACTTGGAGCTCCTCACAGACACCTGGTACTACTGCTCAGGAAAAAGTCACTCTGTTTCCACTTCAATCTTTTCTCTTACCTTAATTACTACTGATGTACTCAGTGCTCAGTGCAGAATATCTAATGGCTCCTGGAGGGAATTAAAACCCAGTAAGTGCCGAGGCTCTTTTTCAGTGGCACCTGGAAGAAGCCCACCTGATGCTCCTTCCCATGGTTAATTTTCCCCATCTCTCCTCAGCAGTGCTTAATTTGAGTCATTAGATTAATTTGGGACTGTCACTCAGCTGAGTCTGAGCAGATCACCTTTGCTCTCACTCTCATTCACAAATAGGCAGCTTCCCATTGTCTCTCTGCTTTAATTAGAACATAGAGGTTTGAATTTTACTTAAAAATTTACTGATAACAGCAGGGGTTTTTTGGGGTTAGAAAAATGGCTTCTCCAAATTAAAACAGTAAATGAATATTTTTCTAGGTATGATTTCTGCTCTGTGCTCTTTCTGGGTTCCTGATTGGTCTCCTCCCCCAGACCCTGCCTCCAAAACCTCAATAATTAAAGTGAAATTGTGTACTGAAAGGTGATTACTCAAAATTAGCTGTTCTATTTTTTCTCATGAGGCACCGTTCCATAAAAATCCTCTACAATAATAATCTATAGCTGAGAGGTTAAATTGATCTAATTTCTCCTTTTTTTTCCACTCATGGTCATCACTACACAAACCAGGAATTTCCACCAGCAGTGTCACAGCCCAAGCCCCACTTCTCTGTAACACTTACAGCCATATTTATCTGAGTAAATTCAATTAAAATCTGAGAGAGAAAGAAACAGAGTGACTTTAAATCCTAGCTGTGAAAATTGGAAATGGGAACACAAGATCCAAGATAACAACAGAGGGGGAAAAGGCAGGCAGAGGGGTTCAATTGATTCTTGACTTTTCAAAAGGAGCATCACACAGAAGGAACAAGACAAGGGAGAGTTGTTGTGTGGGGAAATGTCCTAAAGAAGCTGCTTGCTCCTTCCTGTGCCTGGCCAGACCTTCCTGTGAGCCATCCAGGGCTGGAAATCAGAATATGCCTTGGAACTCTTGGAAAAGAGGAAAGCCAGGTCAGCTAGGGCCCTAGATTAAAATAAAAGTTTCCCAGGAGATGTTCTTTCATTCAGAAGTTTGTTAAGCAAATAACAATAGCCATGCTCTCTCACACATCAGATTTTCCACTCCTTGAATATCTGTGCTCATTACACGTCCTGAAACAATAGCCCATACAGAATTTATATTTTCCTGAGTATTTTAAATTATTTTGCATTTATTTAATCTTTTCTCCATCATGGGCTTTGAGGAGAACCTTCCAGATCAATGTGAGGTGTTCCATCTCATAATAAATGTACAGAGAAAGCAATGGGCTGTAGGGCAGTAGGACAGAGCTGAGAAAAATCCCCACCATTCCCACACCCAGGTACAGAGGGGATTAGAGGGGAACACCACAAAGCAGCCCCTTCCCCATTTTCCTCCAGCTTGTCTAGGGGAAGGCAAAGAGAGCTGGAACAAAGGGCTCTGCCCTGGGAACCATCTCCATCAGCCCTGCCTGGGATGAGCCAGCAGCAAAAAATGAACCTGGGAAGAGAAAATGCTTCCACCCGGGGCCAGTGACAGAGGATTTTGTTATTGCAGGTATGGGCATCCCAAAGGAACAAGGAGATTTTGTTATTGCAGGTATGGGCATGCCAAAGGGAAAAAACAACTGCAGGATCAGCATCTGAATGGGCTTGGTGGAACTGCCCATCCCTGGAGGATTCCTGCTCTCATCAAGCTCACCCAGGAAAAGGAAAGGCACCAAGGAGCACTCCCTGTGAGAGGGAAGGAAAACAGGTTTCCCTGCAGAGCAGTTCCCTGTGTGGGTCACCTGCATGGAAGCTAAAGGAGCACAGCACTCAAGGGCACAGGAAAGTGGGTGAGGGGAACTCAACCCTTGAGTTTACAGGAGGGGAGAACACTAACTTCATCACTAACTATCAGCATTTTGCTTCCCTTAAGGCTGGCAAAAAAAAATCTCAAACATATCTGAAGTCAATATTTCAGCTTCTTAGTGGGAGCTCACCTGGCTTCAAAGCCTGTGCTCAATTTTGATGAAGAAGGATGTGTAAAAATTTCACTTCCAAAATGATTAAATAAACAAGTGCTGCTAATTGGCAGCATTTTGCTCTGCAGTGCTAAATTCTGCTCACATTTGCAAGGGTATAAATCCAGCTCAATGCCTTGGGCTGCACCAGAACTCTTTGGTATTTATCTACCTGGCAGGAGGAATATTTTCATTCCTAAGAGGGGACCCTGTAGGGAGGTATTTGTGAAAAAAAGTGGAATACTGAAGTGGCTTCAGTGGCTCAGCCCAGTTCCTTAGTTTCCAGATAACAAGATCTCAGTAAAAAAATTCACAATCCTCTCTAATATTCCTTCTTTGTCACTTGCAACTGTCCATGTACAAGACAATTAAAAAAACCCAGAAGAATATCATTACAACAGATGCATAAAAAAGAGGACAATGTGTATTAAATATTCCTTACTGATATGATTAGTATAGATATTAAATATATTTAAATATTCTTATTCCATAGTAATAAATACTAATTTTAGTACTAAATATTCCTTATTGATAGTATTTTATAGGAACCACCCCCATTTCTACAGAAGGATTTATGTGATTTTTATAGCAGGTATTTGAATCTCTCAAAGTCCTGAACTGACACAAATTTGTGGGGTTTTGTGCTTGATTCCACGTTATAAAAATTACATTTTGCTAATGTAATAGGTCTTTAGACATTTGTAGCTCACACACAACTGCTGCTCATCTTGCTGGTATCTTTTAAGAATAAAAACTATAGGAAGCTGATTAAAGGATAGATCCAACAGAGTTTAAATTCCACCCTGATCCCTGGAGGTTTTTTCCCACCAAGACACAATTTCCAAGACCTCTTCAAAGACTGAAACAGAAGAACAGAAAGAAATTACAATAATTGATGAAATCCCTTTTAAGTCAACAGCCTCAAAACATTCCCTTTTGTGCATGACCACACCAATGACTCCAAAGTTAAATTCACAGGGGCCTTTCTGGTGTAACTTAGATAGTTCCTATTTTTTGTAGACATCAGATATGGACTTCTCAGTGCTTTTTACACTAACTTCAGCTAGATTTTTTTTTTATTCCACTCATTAAATCTACCTTAAACCAATTAGAAAAGCACAGAGTCAGTGCAGTAAGTACACTGAGAGCAGGCTGTCTCTAAATGGATGTGGGATTCTCTTAGTTTTGATTTTTTTGGCTATTTCCAGAGTGCATTTGAGATAAGGAACATTCATTTGGCCTTCCCTTAACAGACAAGCACTTCCAGAGAGGAAAACTTTTCTGTGTTCCTTCAATAATGGCGCTCGAGGGAATATTGCTATTGGTGAGACATGCTGGGTAATTAAATATTCAAAGTGTTAATTTGAAATTGGTGAGATGCAGCTTGGCTCAAGGCATGAAGTGCTCTCCAGGAATATTTATCACAGATTGACAGCACGGTGTCGAGATAGAGCCTAAGGCTACAAACCCAAAGCTGAAGTTTCCATTTCTAAGTCAATAATCAGTGCAAACAATCAGCCTGCTCGGGGCTGTGAGGGCACAGCTCCTCCTCAGGCACAAGCTGAATGCAGAGTTTGGTGAAAATCCAGAGGGCATTACAAGGTGGGGCTGACTCCCCCTGCCCAGACCTGTGGGGTGCTGGGGTGGACAGAGCCTTCAGCCTGGAAGGTGCTACAGGAACCCCAACAGGGAGCTGAGCTGCCTGGAGCCATCCCGAGGGATGAGGGATGGAATATCCAACTCTTCATATCCTGAGGGATGGAATATCCAGTTGTTCTTATCCTGAGGGATGGAATACCCAACTCTTCATATCCTGAGGGATGGAATGTCCAATTGTTCTTATCCTGAGGGATGGAATATCCAGTTGTTCTTATCCTGAGGGATGGAATATCCAACTCTTCATATCCTGAGGGATGGAATATCCAACTCTTCATATGCTGAGGGATGGAATATCCAGTTGTTCTTATCCTGAGGGATGGAATATCCAACTCTTCATATCCTGAGGGATGGAATATCCAATTGTTCTTATCCTGAGAGATGGAATGTCCAATTGTTCACATCCTGAGGGATGGAATATCCAGTTGTTCTTAACCGGAGGGGTGGAATACCCAATTGTTCTTATCCTGAGGGATGGAATATCCAACTCCTCATATCCTAAGGGGTGGAAAATCCAACTCCTCGTATCCTCAGGGATGGAATGTCCAATTGTTCATATCCTGAGAGATGGAATATCCAGTTGTTCTTATCCTGAGGGATGGAATGTCCAATTGTTCTTATCCTGAGGGATGGAATATCCAATTGTTCTTATCCTGAGGAATGGAATATCCAACTCTTCATATCCTGAGGGGTGGAATATCCAACTCCTCCGTATCCTGAGGAGCCCTGAGTGGGCACAGCCTTGCTCTGACCTTGCCCTGAGCCAGCACAAGCCCAGTGTCTGGACTGGCACATCCAGCATCCAGGACAGGGTCAGACACATCCAAAGGACTCCAGCATGAAGGAAGAATGAGGAAGGAGCTGTTTAATGTCTCTCCCACCAGATGAGTTCAGAAAGAGTCCAGAAATTTCTGTCCTGAGAGCATCCCTGTTTATTGCAAAGTGGAGCAGCTGGATGCAGAACCAGTAACTCAGCTGAACTGACAGAAGCTGGGATGTTTCCTTGAGGAGCTCAGAACCCAGCCCTCCTGCCCACTGCTCAGCACCTGAGCTCACAGCCCAGCCCTCCTGCCCACTGCTCAGCACCTGAGCTCAGAGCCCAGCCCTCCTGCCCACTGCTCACCCTCACCCGAGCTCACAGCCCAGCCCTCCTGCCCACTGCTCAGCACCTGAGCTCACAGCCCAGCCCTCCTGCCCACTGCTCACCCTCACCCCAGCTCAGAGCCCAGCCCTCCTGGCCACTGCTCACCCTCACCCCAGCTCAGAGCACTCTCCCACTCCTCTCTGTCCCCAGAGTGTGCACAGAGCCCTGACCTGCACAGGATGCAATTCCATGGGGATGATTACCACCCATTGTCTCAGAAGAGCTGAGTTATTTTTCTTTCCCAGACTGCAGAAATCCCTCTCATTCTCCTCCACTCTCAAACTCTCTTTTGTTTGTCTCTCAACTTGCTGTGCTTGGCCTCTGGCCACAAGCCTGATTTCTGCCCCGATGGAGGGTGACAGCTTTGCCTTTGAAGGAATTCCAAGGCTGCTGTTGGGCTGACCAGCAGGGAACAGCCCTGCCCAACACTCCCTGGCCTCTCCCAGACTGCTCCCCTTCTTTCCCAGAAACCTGCAGTCTTGGAAAAGGCAGAGGGAGAGCTGATCACGATTCCCAGAAGAGGTTTTTAAGCAACAGATGAACTTTAAGCACACAGGGTGAACGCTGGAGCTGGAAGGGACATCAGAGCACATCCAGACCATCCTCTTGTCCTGAGGCACATCCAGCTGTACCTACACTGCTGGCAGATACTGCCTCACTGGTTCTTACTGGAGTCCAGTCACAGGCAGTTTAATTGGCAAATCTTACTTCAGTTTAATCCTTCCAGTCCTAGTCTGAGCATGGACATGGAGAACTCATTCCTCACATCCTTCAGTTTCAACAGGCATTTAAAATACATCCCTGCAAGCTCACTCTGCCCAGGGTGCCTGAAATGTCAGTGTGTACAAAACCCTCCTGTCCTTGGCACAGTGCCTTGGCCATCAGCAGAGCCCCCCTTCAGAACTGACAGGGAGTCAGGGAATATCCTGAGCTGGAAGGGACCCACCAGGATCACTGAGCCCAGCTCCTGGCCCTGCACTCACAGAAGTGACCACGGGTTCACTGCTTTTTCTTTCCCACATTTCTAATCTCTTTTCTTGGAAGATCTCCCTCTGGACACAGAACAGCCTTAATCCCACTGACCTTGCAGGTTTAATTTTCTCACACGCTGACAGTGTTCCACACTTGCAACAAAAGTTTGTGCAAAACCAAAAGCCTGTTCTGCACAACACAAAGAGTTTGCAGAGAGTCTAAGAGAGCATTTCCTGCATTACTGAATTTCCTACCCACTCATCTCAGTCTTGGCTCATTTCCTATTGTGACTGATGCTCAGCTGGCAAGATGAGAGAAAGTGAAATTCTGATTTAACACTTGCAACACAGTTTGTTTGGTTGTGGATTGTTTTTTTTTAGATTCCCCAGTTGCTTACAGCATTTTTGTCTCTCACATTGTTAACCTGGAAATAGAAAGGTGCAATACTACACGTTGTGCTCTGATAACATTTCATTTTTTCAGCTTGAGGAGAATAACTGCAACGAGATTTAACAGCTGTTGAAAAACCTTTTCTTTTTTTGTACCTTTCAATGTTCCTGAGGCACAGAATGAAGGCACAGCTGTCCCACTTTGTGCAGCTTGCCAGTCTGAGGCTGGCACTTACCCAGTGGAGGGGTTCATGATGCAGCCCCCTTTGTCAGTGGATGCTCTGCAGTTGCAGCCCCTCTCCAGTGTGTCGTGATTCATCCCAAAATTGTGCCCCAGCTCGTGAGCCAGCGTCACTGCTGCCCCCAGAGGGTTTTCTGAGTGATCCTTCAAAAAAAATCCACAGGAGAACCAGTCAGTTCAGCACATAAACCCAGCTCAAGGCACACATTCCCCTCGAAGGTCCTATTGCCTGTCCTCTGAAATGTGTTATAAGTCTAACAGCTGAAGTTACTCTGCTGTTAAATAAACTCAATTTTAAATCCATCCATGTATAGGGCAGAGTGGGAATTTCAGGACAGCCTTTCTGGCCACCCAGTTTCCCCACTAGACCTTTGAAACCATTGGGCAGCTGTGAAAATCTCTTTATTGGGGCTGAAAATTCTGCTGTTCAAGAAATCCCCGAAGCTCCTAAGTGCCAGCAGTGCAGAGAGAGGTCACCAGACACGGGGTGTTGGACAGGGCAATAATTGATGGGTGAGGAGGAGTGTGGTGAGGGAGAAGATCCTTCATGTCAGGAGGCAAATTAAAAATGCAGCAAGAGATTTCACTCAGTCTATTTCATTTGCTTCAGACTGTTTCTTTAATATCAGAATGTCCAAGATTTCACAAACCTTTTAAGAAAAAACCAAGGACCTTTAAAAATCTCCTTTTTAAAATGAAAGGCCAAAGCAAGCCAAAATCTTCCACGGCCTCTTTTTAACCTATAAATACCCTAAATGCTGAAAGTGTCAGTTTGAAATTTTAACATTAATCCATGTTTAAATGCTGATTTTTGGGACAATCATTTCTGAGAAATTCACTGCATGATTTTATTACAGGCTGCTGATCAGAATGATGTTTTGGCTTAACCACAAGTAAGAGACCTTTCCACACTGATCATTTTCCTTGAGGGAAAAAAAGCCCACTACACTTGTAAGAAAGCTTTCCCTGAAGGCATAAACATGTAATATAAATGCATATCCACTATTTATCAGTCAGTAAATGGAATTACTGTGTACAGCTGCCTGCTCTAGAAGCGTGCATGAATATATTCACTTTAAATAACTCTTCCAGCATCATCTAAGCCAAACTCCAGACTGAAAAGAAGTGAAAGGTAAAACTGTCTACAACATTATCTACGTACTAATGGAGGCCTCAATACATGACTTGGGGTAGATTTAAGGGTTTCTTCTTTCATCTATCTGGATTAATATTTTTAGTAAATCATTTCTCAAACAGCAAACAAAATCAAGGTGAGAATGGCCATTCTGGACACACCAAACTGCTCCTTCTGCAATTGGAATCAACTCAAAAGAATTTTATCTTTTCACAAAATGCCTCTTCTTAAAAATCTTTTTCCTGAATTTTGAAATCTTGATATAAAAATCTTGTGACAGCTGGTTTGTGTGCAGTTTGTCCTGCACAACACCTACATAATGAGATATCTTATCTAGATACCAATCTGATACAGATGGATTTATCTTTGTGCACACAGTAATTGATGGAATAGTTAAGAGAATTCAGTGTAATTGAACCTGATGTCATAAAAAGAGCACAACCTCTCACTCAAATGGAAAAAAATGCAGGGCTGAAGATTAAGAAAACAGCAAAATAATTCCATATAGTTTACCACTGACTCATTGGGTGATGCCTTGAAATTAAGGCTATCTGGTCAAGGCAGAAACTTCTCACTGAGCTACACAGACACACAGCAAATTGAGCTCAAATTCTTTATTTTTCCAGTGTCTCCTTCACTTACTGAGCAGTGATTATATTTCTCTGAATACTCTGAAGCTGTCAACTAAAACTAAAACCAAGGATTCACACAGTCCACTCCAGAAGTGGAGCAATAAATGATGTGAAATGTAATTTGGGACTTGAACAGGCAAACAATTATTCCAGCCCATGCGGTTCTCATTACTTGCTCAGATCCACTTGGAATGCAATTTTATCAGCTTCTAGAGAGGGTTTTTAGAGGGAGGAATGTGATGCCTCAGCAAAAGAGGTTATTTGAAGACAGCATAAATGAAGATTATCAAAACAAACAGTGACATGTTCCATTTGATACTGAGACCATTTAAGTATCACAAGGACTAAAGAAATGAATAGCAATGTGACTTTGATTTATTCCACCAGGGTCTTTCAAAGTTAACTTGAGCAGTAAAAGTCATTACCAAACACATTTCACAACCACTGAATAAGCAACCATCTACTGTTAAAACATTAGAATCTGTTGCACAAAACATGCAGCTGCTTTCAGCTGAATTCTGCTTCATTCCACTGAGATTTAAATCAAATCCTAATCATTAAATACTGTCACCTACAGCTCCACCAGGCAAATGCCCTGCTCCTGCTACTTCCAGTGTGTGTTCACTCAGTTCTTGGAGTCACAGAATGGACTGAATTGGAAGGGACCTCAAAAATCATCCAGTCCCACCCCAGCTTTCACTGTTTCAGGTGCTCCAAGCCCCAGTGTCCAACCTGGCCTTGGGCACTGCCAGGGTTCCAGGGGCAGCCCCAGCTGCTCTGGGCACCTGTGCCAGGGCCTTAGACCAATTTCCCCCTAATATTTAATCTAAATCTCTCCTCTGTAAGTTCAAAACCCTTCTCCCTATCACTATCTGCCCAGATAAAAAGTCACTTTTCTCTTTTCTCAGAAATGTTTTACTTTTAAATCCATGAATTCAATGGGCAACCTTTGGAAACAGAAGAATGAAGACTGAATCACGTCAAAGACTTGCTTTAATGTCAACTTCTCTTTGGTTTTTCTATGACACTACAGAAACTTCACAGGAAAATGAAATGATAAAGGTCTTGTTAAAGCTTCTCACTCACATGGCTGCTCTCCCTTCTCTGAACTCCTCTGAAAATTAAAGGGACACAGGGTGTCACCCACTGAGAGAGCTCAGCCCTAGAGAAAAGAGACAGGCAGGCTCCCAGGGGGCATGACAGAGGAATTTAGATCATAAAGTAGAGCTGACTAACTGCCAAAAGAACCAGGAAAATCACATCAGACAAGAGTCACTCCAGATTTTGTATTCAAATGTCATTTCTTACGCAGTCTCTCATTGTCTTTTCTTCCAGAACAGGTTTTAGAGTGTGGGAGCTTTTGGTGTTGAGTGCTGGGGATGGGATGGGTGAGAAATTGGCTGAATTATGAGGTTGGCCAAATGTTCATTTGGGCAGTGTCGAGACACCTGAGCCCCTCACCCTCCCAGGCTGAGAGTGATTCATTCTTTCACAGAATCACAGAACTTTTTAGGCTGGAAAAGACCTTTAAGATCATGGAGTCCAACCATTCCCAGCACTGCCAAGGCCACCACTAACCCATGTCCCCAAGTGCCACATCCACAGGGCTTTGAAATCTCTCCAGGAGTGGAGACTCCACTTCTTCTCTGGGCCAGGGACCAGGTACCAATATATATAAATATGTTTTGTCTGTGCCTGAATCAGCCATCCATAACTCAGGGGATGGTTAGGCAGCTGCACTTTTGGGTTTTGGGGTGAGTGTTTGCTTTGTTTGGATTTGGCTCCATTTTGAGGATTTGTTTCTGGTTATTCTATGCAAGTTTCAAGTTAATTTGCACCTCAAAAGCTTAAATTCACCGAGTCTCTGGGTAACACAGTGCTCCCCTTCATGACAGAAGCTTCAGCCTGGCCCAGGATTCAGCCACAGAGCCTGGGTTTCTCCTGGACATATAAATCAGCCCCCACTCTATGAGAACATTCTAAAGAAATGCTGATTCTTGTTTTCTTGTTACTGGAATGAACTATTTGTAATTATTTCTCTTTAAAATGACAGTTTCCAGAGCGAAGAGAACTAACTTGGCTGTAAATTACACTGTGGAGTGTTTTAAATCTTACGCTAAAAATTAAAAGGACAAAAAGTCATCATTAAGGGCATCTCTGACTGCAGATAAAGCCAAAGCAGTGACTGCAGGGCTGAGTCAGATGGGTCAAATGGGGCTGTCTGCCTCATCTGTGCCTTTACCAATGCTTGGGTGTGCACTGGGAGACTCCTACAGCTCTTTCTTCTTTTTTTTCCTCCTTTTCCTTTTGTACCTCTCCCCCAAGTACCCAGTGAATAATTGTTACAGACAGCAATTACAGACTCAGCTTCTCAAGCTATCAAGAGCCTGAAGCCTTTGTCTTTTCTACAACTTTGACACAACTTTTCCCAAATTGTGTGATTTGATCATCCTATTTTAAAGCTTCTTCCCTCCGCCTTAGCACAAAACACCGCAAAACTGAAATTTAAAAAAAGAAAAAATCAGAAAGAAAGTACATCAGAACTCCTCCCAGAGACTGGATAAGATGTTTGCTTGTGTGCTCACCATGTCTTGCATCTAACAACAACAGCAATACCCTGGGAGAGACTCAGCTGGAATAAATGCTGCCATTGTTTGTTCTCACTGTCTGGCAATGCAATAAAACCTCTGCTGCAAAGATGGAAAATAAGGCCTAACACAGGAAACTCTATAAATACAGAATAAAATCAATATAATAAAAGATTCAGGATAGACTGCTGCTGCCTGTAACACAAGTATACCCAAGTGTATAACAAATACATCTTCTGGTTCTCTTCCTTCACAGCACCTCAGCACCTGGTTCAATAACAATTAGAGGTATGAACTCCTTGCAAAGAGGCCCTGCTTTATTTTAATGCAATATTTTGGTTTTTTCACTATGGAAACTACCATTTACAAGCAATCTGAACAGGGATATAAACAACAGAGAGATGGAAAATGGGGCAAATGGGGCTGACTTCGGGGTTCAGGAGGCAGGGCTGCAGGACCTGTTGTGGTGTCAGCCCAGTTGGGCCAGTTTGAGTGGTTCAGTGCTTGCCTCACTTACCATGACGACCCCTCCAGACTGCTCTGCTGTGCACATGCTCATGATGGGAGCCATGCCAATGGTTGTCCCCTGGAAGTACACCCCGCTGCAGGAGGGGGAGAGGAGACACAGAGCCACCAGTCAGTGCCAAGATACCTCCCTGTTATTCCCAGTTCTGTGTTTCTGCCAGTCTCAAACAAAGGCCCCGTTTCTGCTCTGCACATTTGCAGGTCTAAAGCAGTGGGAAGCCCAGATGGGCTGTGCTGGCTCAGCTGAACTGAACCACAGTGTCCCAGCTCTAGGAACATCCATTGGATCACCCCCAATGGATCACCCCCCATTGGATCACCCTCATTGGATCACCTGCAATGGACCACCCCAAAAGGATCACCCCCAATGAATCACCCCAATAGGATCACTCCCAATGGATCACCCTTATTGGATTGCTCTCATTGGAACAACTTCATTGGATCATCCTTATTGGATCACCCCCACTGGATACTCCCATTGGATCATCCCCATTGGATCATCCTTATCGGATCACCCCAACTGGATCACTTGCCATGGATCACCCCAAATGGATCACCCCAATAGGATCACCCCAATAGGATCACTCCCAATGGATCAACCTCAATGGATCAACCCCACTGGATCATCCCCATAGGATCACTCCCAATGGATCACCCTCCTCTGTTCTTACAAACCCCGCACAACAGGCCCCTTCTTCCCTTTCTTTGTTTCCGCTGACTGAAGTTGGGAACAGGAGTACAAGCATAAAAATGATGTCTCTAACTCGAAGAAGGGTTATTGTAATGCAGGGGGAAGTTTATGTGCTGCTTGTGATGATACACAGCTTGAATGTAATAATTTTGAACAAACTGTTATTATACATATAGAGCAATCAAATATCTCAGGAGGGACAGTTTGGAAAGGCTCAATTTATTCTTATTCAGGTAATGTAAGAAGTAAATAACTCCTTTTAATTACTGACACCTCAGGTGTGTTTATCTGCTCAGTATAAAGAATAGTCAATTGATCAAAATAATACCTATCCAACACAGAGATGTTCCTCTTACCTTTTTTTTTTTTTAAGAGTGCTTTTACTTTTACAGAACAATAGACTGGCTTGGGTTGACAGAGACCTTTACTCAATTACTTTATTCCAAGAAAAAAGCAGCAGGGTAAAATATGTTTATGGTTTAATTTTTAAATCCTGAATGCAGATGAATTTTCTAAATTAGACAGCATTTTAAAGCATACAGAGGTCTTTCCATTAAGAAATAGGCTTCACATTAGGGTCAGAGCAGGACTGTCTTTTTTAGTGACAGTTTAGGCTGAGGCCAGTTTAAACTGGTTGTAAATTTACACCCTGAGCATGCAGCAGCTGATTACAACCTGCTGCTCCACACGGGCTGTGCTCAGGACAGGCTTTGAGCACCAGGGCTGGGAAAGGAAACTCACCTGGAGCATCAGCTGCAGGGCCCTGCAGAATGTTCTTGGGTTTGGTGTTTGCAGGGGGAAAGGCAAACCCTCAGGAACACATGTGCTCCTTCCAACAGCTTAGCAGCTGGGGAAGGACTCAGCACAGCTATGCTGAATTCCCCAAATCCCCAGAATCCTGGTGGGTCTCAAATCCAGAGTCCAGCCTACCTGATCAGCTGTGCATTGTCATGGGCTTTCCGAGGGAGGAGCTTGAGCTTTCTCCAGTCCAGAAACTCGTGCAGGCTGGTGAAAGGGTCTTGGGAAATGGAGCACTTATCCATGTCATTCCACACTTCCACTCCCACCAGGGCCACTCGGATGTTTAGTGGCCTGTAGAACTAAGGACAAGAGAAAAGTAGGAAATATGTGTCTAAAAATATTTCAGACTAGAATATTTCAATAAAAATATAATGAACCTTTCTCATAGAGGTTAAAACAATTTCTTCTTCACGGCAAAGCACCTGGCAGGACTCAGACAAAGTATTTCCAAGAAAACAGTTCTGACCCAACTGAGTAGCCATAAGGCATTCAAAGAGATCCAGGGATTTCCTGCCTCTCCCTGTCCTACCCAACCCTGCACTCCCTGCCTGTGTCCTTCAGCTCTGAGGGAGCTCCTGGCCATGGCAGGTGAGTCCCCCAGGGCTGCCCCACCCTGGATTGCACAGATCCCATTCCAGAGGGAGAGGAGCTGTGCTGTGCTTGTGGCTCTGTCATAGCTGAAAACCAGCCAGGGTCACCAAGCCTTGAGCAGAGCAGATAAAACCCAGAGATTTTATCTCTTCCCCCACCAGCAAATGCCATTTTTCTGCAAGAGGGGAGCCAGAGCTACATCAGCAGAGCCATGACAGCAGCTCTAATGGGAGAGAATGTGAGGAAGGAGTCAGGGATTGATCAAGTCCAGATCTGCCTGGCAGGCTGAGGAAAACACCCAGTAGATCTTTGTCTTGTTTCTGTGCATTCCAGTCATTTGCAGAACGCTGGCGTTTGCTGAGCATAAATTAAGCATGAAACAAAAAATATATTACAATATGCAAAATTAATTTTCAGCAGGTAACATATAAACACCTGTCCTCTGGCAATAAGTCAGCAAGACAATTATGGATGAGGTAGAGGTGTCTTCAGCAGCTTGTTTTTAATCAGGAATGCTTCTCCTTGAGCTACTGCCCTTGAAGTATCACTTGATAAGTTCTCAGATAAATTAAGGTGCTCTCAGTTATAATTTCACTAGTAGAGTCCTAATATTTTCTGGCCATAGAGCCCAACAAAAATAAACTCTCATTTGTTCAAAAACCACTCTAGAGGACTCTTAGACTTTATTGTTTACTGTCAAGGAATTATTTCAAGACCAAAAAAAAATCCAGTGTATGTGTCTCTCTTATTGCTCTCACTCAGCCATCAACTCTGCTTCCCTATTTTTAATTCTGCCATTTTCCTTGGATTACACATCTTATTAACTGTGTTTTCACAGGCCTTTGTTGGCCTTACAACTGGGCCTTCCCTTGTTACTGCAAATGACTTTGTTCTCCAAATTTCTCTTAAAAATAATCCACTTTTTTTCCATAGGCTGTTCCATAGGTGATTATCCCCATCCTCTTCCCTGATGAATAAGGTGAATAAAATCCTAGGGCTAAATTGGGCTTTTTCTTAGGAACAGATCTTTACATCCCATATGCAGCAGAACAGAGCTCATGGCTTTGTGTATCAAAAGACAAATGGAAGGTTTAAATTTGCTTTTCCTGGTCGAAGAGAAGCTTTGCTCTGAAACACTGGAGCACCAGCAAAGCTGCAGGGTTAGCTCCTTCAGCATGCTACAGAAAGTGTGCTAAGGCTGGGGAAAGGGAAACAATCCTCATGTTCTTACCTTATCAACGTAGTTTGCAATTTCTATCAGCCTCTGCTTAATTTTTTCCACATCTTTGCCTTGTCTCTGAAACTTGGAATAGAAAGGATCAATGTAGCAGCAGCACAAATGTCACAGAGTTTCCCCCCAGGAGCCAGCACGTCAGGGATGTTTGGGAATTTGGGTGCAGCCAAATTCCACCAGCAGACTCCTGCTGGGTTCACAGGACCACAGTCTACCCCTAAAGAAACTCAGACAGGATTTTGGTGCTTGTGAAAAGATTTTAAAATCTCCAAGTGTTACACAGGGGTCTTTTCAGGACTGATGTTTTGGGAAGAAGTTCTTCTCTTAGCAGGTCTTGCAGAGAGTGATTGCAGTTCTCTAAGTAGCAGTGTTCAAGGAGGCAAAAAAAAAAAAAAAAGGCAAAATAATTCAAGCCAAGATTCAGGTCTTTGCCATTCAGCTCACTGGAACATTTTTACAGCCAGGCTGGTACTTTGCAGCTCCCTTTGCAAACCATCAGGAAGGCAGTAGTGCTCCATGGAATGGGATAGCCAAGCCCTGCTCCAGCAGCACTGACAGCCCCACCGAGGGCACAGTGAATGGCAGTGAGGACTTCACTTGCTCAGGGAATGAATATTTGCCTCTCCTTCCACACTGACACAGTTATTTCAGAGTCAAACTCCTTCTGAAGTATTGTGGGAAATTCTGCAACTGAGTGTCACTGCTGTCCTATCTCAATAACCCTTCCCTTGCTCAGCCCTGCTTAGGGAGGATGATTTTCCTCAGGAAACCACGGTATTATTGTCTGAAGCACCTTATTTGCAGCACCATGGTAACTGAACTGAGCTGCCCCTTTCCTGCTCACAGAACTTTTCATTCTGCAGCTCCTTACCTCACGATTATCTGCCACAATAACAAGCTCCACGTACTTCGTTGTCTTCAGAGTCTCCCTCTTGTACTGTCAAAAAAACCATCAAAGTCTTATTTTGTTTTCAGCCTCGATACAACAAAGTGCTTGCAAGAGGAGACACGCGGTGTCTCAGGTTTCCTACATTTTACTAAGATTTTACTACACACAGGTTTGCAGTGTGTTCCTCCTCCTCGTGGAAGTTTTTTCCTTACAAAACCCCTCAGGATTTGATCACAGAAAGCAGGAGAGTGGTGCAAAGTCTCTCTCAACCTTTCAGCTTTCTGCAGTTGAAACGTTGGAGTTCTCTTTCCTCACAGGGGAATATCCCCTCCAGCAGAAAGACCTCTGCAGTTTCCAAGGCACGTTTAAAGGAGGGATGAGGTAACTTCTAACAAACATTTCACACAACAGACAAACTGGTTACTAAGAAAAATGAGAGATAAAGGGATATTGAGTGAAGCAGAGAAGAGGTCAAGCAGTCAACTGATAAATTATGTAGGAAGACAAAACCCAAAAATAAAAAAAAGCAGAACCAACTGTCAGTGTCTGGGGAAACAAATTAATACTTGAAAAATGGAAGGCACACATTTAATTAATAAATATATATCCACAATTAATACAATATAATAATAATTCATATAATAATTATAATAATTCATATGATTCATAAATATAGACTTGCATATTCATATAAAATGCAGGTATAAAAGAATCATAATGCTTAACTGAGAAAATAAAATCACTGAAGAAAGTGAAATGATTTTGTTAGAGTACAAAACATGTCACAGCTCCTTTGCTACCCTAAATTTAAGTGACCTATTAGTGCCTGTAAAATTCTGTGATTTGCAGCATCTCTCCTATCATTCCTTCCCTGTGCCTGGACTAGGACATGCAGGGAAAAGAGCTCTCAGCAGAATATCTGATTTTCCTGCCAGAACTCAGAGGGCTTACACAGATGTCTGACCTCCCACTGCCCACGATGTCCTGAGCTGCAGCAAAGCTCTTTAACCTCAAACATGACCAAAGCTTTCCAAGGAAAACTGCTCCAAGGCAAGCTGAGAGGTCCCCTAAGCACAGCCAGTGCTGGACATCTCCTTCCAGCCAAATTTCACTAAGTTTTCTTCACATTATCAAACTGTTCCTCTTCATTATCTTCAGATTGATGATTTTGATGTTTTGCAAGAATCAGAAGAAAAGTGAGCGATGAAATCTCTAGTATCTGACTTTCAAACTAATATTTAATAGTGTTGCAAACTCCAATAACTTGAAAAAAGTTTCATTTGGGCCGTATTTATGGATGGACAGAGGAGTAAAAGCTGCTGTTAATGAACTAAACATCAAGGATGCAAAGACTTGACAGGATTACACTTACTAGGGGCTCAGGCAAATGAGCTGAGGTAGATTCTTTTAAAACTCCTGGTGCTGGGGTGTGGTGTCACTCAGACACGAGTGAGGTGCCACAAAAGGCAAAGGGCCACGTGGCTGCTGTTTGTGGTGGAACTGATCTCTCAGACACTAAAACTCTCCCATCCTGAAATTCATCATGAGGTCCTAAAGAGATGCATCTCCAAGGTGCCTCTCATCCTCCTCCAAGAGAAGAAGAAAAGATGATACAGGAAAATCTGAGTTCAAAGGAACAAGGAGAGCTCTGTTACCTCAGTCAGTTTAAAATGCTTTCCCTCTTACCAAGAGTAAAACTGTTTGGACTGGAGTGAGCTGGAGACAAATTGGCCAGCAGGTATAAAAATCACATGAACCTCTGGTGACTGACTTGCATAACAAATCTGTTCCTGAGATTTGCCCAGAGGCTGTGTGAATTCCTAGGATACAACATTTATTTGTGAAATATACCTAATTATGGCTTCTTTCAGCTTGCTCTCTGCAGCCAGCTGCACCAATGCACAGCCCCTTTGCTGAGTTAATCCTTCAGAGCTGAAATGAAGAGTCAGTGACACAGCCATGGGAGGTGGGGGACAATGGGCTTTGTTCCACTGACCACTGTCTCTCTCCTCTGCTTCCTCCTCACCTGATCCTGTCCTAAACCTGCTGTCCCAGCAGCTGTACCCCTTCCTCAGCCTCCCCTGCCTGGGAATTGCCATGGCTGGGATGGACACTGCAGTGGTGCAGCCTCTCTCTCCTCATGCTCTAAAAAATCTCCTGCCTGGTCGTGGGCACCAGCACTTCCAAAATGGCTTTTTTTCCTTTGTGGCCACAGAAAAAAATCCCTACTGCAGGAGTGTCCTGCACACCAGACATTCTGCAGGGTCCCCTCTCAATGGGGCTCAGCTGGAAAATGCTCCTTGGTGCAATCTGAGGGTCCAGTGGGTCAGGAAATGAGCCAGCAGCCACAGAGACCCTGCTGCAGCAGGGACAGCCTGTCTGTGACACCCCCTGCATCTCCTGCCCTGCTCCACTGAAGCTCCTGCTTGGATCTGGGAGCTGACTCTGCTGCTTGTCCCATCCTTCATCTGCACTTGCATCCAACCAAAGCCCTTGGTGATATACTGATCTCACATTTCAGCTCTGCTCAATAAGAATTTTGTGTAGGTGGCTGAGTGAAGAATCAGGGAATAAAACCAAACAAAAATCTTCCCCCAGACCTGTCAAGAAGCCAAATATTTTAATCATGCCCTGAACCTTAGACCAGATTTCTGCTTAATTCTGTCACCCAGTGTGATTTGGAGCAGCTTTATGTCTCCCCACTTTGCAGGTCATCCTTATTTGACGTGCCCACTGACAGACTGCTTAGTGACAACTCTGAAATATGAAAACTCACTCCACACATGACATTTGACAGCTTTCAAAATTCCTACTTTAGAAGCTTAACCAACTTACTCATTAAATATATTGTACCTATCCATATGATGTGACTGCTGACAGGTTTTATAATTATGTCCACTGAACCACAGCAAAAATATTTTTCAGATATTTAAAGTGAAATTTGAGATGCAGTTGAAGCCAGCAGCAAAATGGAAGAACCATAAGGGTAATAATAAAATGGCTTTGCTTGTGTCAGTTTGTTACACGCACACATTTTATTTCTTCATTACAATGACTACTTCAGTGGAATTCAAAGTCACAAATAATTTGGGGAAAACTTATTAAAGCTGTATTTCCAATGTTTTCCACCCACACGTGCTTTTAGAAATACACTTAATTCTTATAATGCTACATGCAAAGGCTAATGCTCTAGATGTAACATTCCTAAAAATGTAAAATAAATTAATTCCATTGCATAATTATTTCAAGAGATGTCACTTAGATTGCTTTCCTTAACAACGGACCTGATGCAAAGCCTGGGTTGTACATGCAAGTACAAATCCCCATATGTGACATTCAATAAATGCTGGTGGCAGATTTGTATCATGATATAATTCCTGAAGACCTAACCCAGCCTTTCTACAATCCTTAGCCAATATGCAGATGAATTTGTTACAGCATTTCCTATTCCTGGTTTTTAGCTTATTTAATTTTCTGATTTCCTTTAGCTAGATGCCGCTCACATGAAGTAAATTTCTGCCAACATCAGAGCAACTCGAATAATACATCTGTAAAATAATATGCTGAGAATTTGTTTTGTCTGCATAAGAGACTTTGCTACTAAAATATAAAGGTTCCAAACCTGGTATTAGCAAAGTATCTCAGCTATCATGTTCTCTTTCATCTTGGGAGGGCAAGAACTTTTCCAGACAGGGCTCAGTATTCTTAGGGAGCCTTAAATTCTGGTTATAACCAAACAAGAACCAAAATATATGACCATAATATGGACCCATAAACTTTTCTGTGTTGAAAAGGAAGTGAAAAGCAAGTTATGCGTGGAGAGTCCAGGAAAAGTAATAAGGCTTTAACAAGTAATTTCAAGGCTGCACTTCAGCAGATGGCACCAAGGGAAGTCGATGATGTGGGTTAAGGTTTTGCTCAGTAGAGACTCTTGTGGTGGGCAGCAACATGTAAATGCTGCCAACCAACCCAGAAAAGCACATCAGCCACCTACCCTGCCAGCTGGAGGATGCTGTGACGTGGCACTGGCAGCAGCCCCTGTGGCAGGGATGTCCAGCTGGTGGCCACAGGAGCCCGGGGCTATTCTCAGATTCTCCGCTCGGTAGATCTTGTGTTCACTTGTAGCACCTTCCAACGGCTCCAGAACGTAGCTGTTGTTTTCAAACACAATAATTCCCCTGGGACACAGGAGAGCAGAGTGAGACACCTGGTTTTCAGGAGTTTATCTACACCAGAGTTACACCAAGATTAATAATGATGGAGTATGAGAAAGCAAAACACTGATTTACAATGTCACGGGCGAGCGGAGCAGGAAACATCAAAGCTGTACATTTGTCATTGCAGCACACACTGTACTTTAAAAGAACCAATGGCTCACAGAAATTTGTCTCTTCTGAAGTGCTGCACTGCAGAGCAAAATGATATTTGTGCTTTATTTGTTTTCCATCCTCCTGGTGATGCATTGCCGGCGCCGACGGAGCCGCGGCAAACGGGAGCGAACCAACGCCTGGAGAAAGGCTTTGGGAAGGGAGGTGCAGTGGGAGAGCCTTCATCCCAGTCTGCAGCTCCATCACAGCTGAAACCAAACCCTGACTGAGCCCGGCCCTGCCAGATCAAAGATGTCAGGATGGATTATTAAATACTGCACAGCAGAGGGAAGCTCAGACGCAGGAAGAGTCGGTTCCTGTTTCGCTCCTTTTGCTGCCCAGAAGAATAATTTGGACAGCAATACCACCTGCTCCCTGAGGAACTCCCAGATTTTGCAGTGAAAGCTCTCTTGCTGAACTCTAAGCTAGAGCCTGTAAGAGGAAAGAAAGAAGGTCCTTGTGCTGGGTCCTGCCCACTTGTCCTGAGATGCCACAGCAAGACAAAGGTGACAAAAGGGTGAACATGTGACAGGCTGGGAGAGCTGGGGGTGTCCAGCTTGGACAAGAGAAGGTCCCCCTGGAGCCACTTCCAGGGCCTAAAAGGGCTCCAGGAGAGCTGGAGAGGGACTTGGGACAAGGGATGGGGTGACTTTATTTTCTCAGTGTGTCTTCCTGGTGTTTTAGGAGTGTCTGCCCTTTTTATTTCTGTCTGTGCTGTGACAAAGGTAAGATACAACAACCACTGTGAGACCAGTGTCGCTGTGCAATCTTCCAGAAAGTTAAAAAAAAGAAAGATAAAATAGGAGAAAAACGACCCAAAAGCAGGTTAATGATACTATGAAGGCTGATTTAAAAATAAAATTATAATTATTAGGAAAAAGCTACCTTAGTTATCCTATTATTAGGAAGATATAATGAAAAACTCAAAGCCTTTGGTCTGCTAACAGATTAACTGAAGTATTAATTCCAAGCTGGCTGCACAATTTTTCTTCAGAGCACCATTAACAGCAGTTCAGCCAAGCCAAGAGACATTTTACTGGTGACTGCAACAGCTGAAAGCCCAAGAGAAAAAAAGCAGCCTGCAAAGCCATGATACCAAAATCTGTCCAACAGCAGTCCCAGGAGCTGTTTTACTGACCTGAACCAGGGCTCAGGGTCTGATAATTCATCTGCAGCTCCCTCAGTGCCCTTGGCAGAGCAGGTGAGACACCTTCAGCCATCACCAGCAGCTGGGAGTGATGGATCAGGGCTGGAAAAGCTGGGCTGATTTATCCCAAAACCCTGCAGCTCCAGCCAGGATCCCAACAACCCTCCTGACAGATGAGACACCTCGGGCAGGTCACCCTGTGATTTCAGACACCTCACTGCTCACAGCTCTAAATTAATGTCAGAGCTGCCTCGCTCCTTGGAGGATTTAGGAAATTAGGACAAAATATTTGCTTTTCTCCAAAAACCAGCAGCCCTGTAATCAGCACAATCAAATAAGGATTGTTGTCTTTGCCTTGTGCAATTAATCATTTAATTTTGGAGGCAGGAGTCCATTAGTCACTGTTTGAAATGGGCCAGCCTGACCAGCTCCCTGTGTTGACAACTCAGAAACCACAGAAAAGCATGAAGGGGTTTATTTTTAATGCTAAATTTGCCCTTCTTAGAACATTCACTTTCAAAATTAGGAGCTTGAACAACTTTCTTTAATTACTTACACTACAAAGGGAGAGACTTAGTTGTATCCGCAGTAGAGTTCTCTCAATTTTAATTTTTTAAAAAATATTTTAAAGTGAGCATCTTGTTTTCAGGAGTTCATATCCAAAATGTCCAACATCAATGCCACATTTCCAACGCATCCCTCATGTACCCAATGTCTGAAAGAACTAAATAACCATTTTTTAAAATAGAACTAAATAACCATTTCTTTAAGAAGAACTAAATAACCATTTTAAAAAAAATAACTAAATACCCATTTCTTTAGGAAGAACTAAATAACCATTTCTTTAAGAAGAACTAAATAACCATTTTAAAAAATAAAACTAAATAACCATGTCTTTACCCCTCATTTCCTTTAGCTGCTGAGGGCATGGACAAATGGTCAGGTCCTAGAATGATTAATTTGGGTTTTTCCTGAGCATACCAGTCTGATTCCCATCCAAGGGACAGCGTGGGCCTTTAAGGACAGTTTCACTTTGCCTGTGGAGCAATCCCAGGACAAGGAAAATCTGCAGATTCGGCATAAAGAAAACCAGACTTTTCATTTAAGGCACACTTATCCCCCCAGTGCTGCCTACAGGATATCAGCACTTGGCTTGTGACCATCTGTAATAAGATAATGAATATCAAATATGAATTTTCTTGGCAAGCTCTCTATTTTTGACTAATTTTCTTTTCCTACAATTGCATTTTTCCCCCGTCGTGCAGTGCCAAGCACAGCACCTCAAAAATGTAACGAGTCAAGAGTTATGGTTCCTTTCTTTTTTTCTGTGTGTGAACAACACCCACCAGTCATTCAGGACTGAGAATTTGAGGCACATAAAATAAATCCACAGCTACTGGTTCCTTCCACTCTGCTCAGGTGTTTCCAAGAAGCCTCTGTTACTCCTCCACCGTTTCTGTCTCCCTCTTCAGCAGGGTTCTCCCACACTCCTGAGTCAGCTCATGCTCCCAGAAACTCTTCTATTTTTCAGGAACCATTAATGTTAAACAATGTAGTGTTTTCCAGTGTGGCAAATAAAATATTAATGTGGCAACTGGCATATTAAACTACAGATCCCCAATCAGAAATCATACAAAGAACCCCAAAGAGATTTCAGGAAGTCCTTAAGACCAGTCTGTGGGATTTCTATCAGACAAAGGCTACCAGAATTCCTAGGATTATAAATGTTTGAGGGGGAAAAAAGCAATATGAAGCATTCAAATTTTAGTGTCAGGTGTCTAATTCTGTGTTTTCTTCGTCCCAAACTTACAGATGCTGGGAAGTCAGAAAGATTTGCAAAGAAGTCAGGCAGGAAAGCCAAGAGACAACCTCAACTCTACCTGAAATTCTCTCTCTGTCTCCTCCATCACTGGTAGCAGAGAGGGAGAGAAAATATCCATCCCTAGAGCCCGTCCAGACATCAACTCCCAGGCTCCAGGCCAGCTGGAAGCTGCTCCAGTGTGGTCCTGAGCCTGGGTTAAATCTGACTCCAGCTCTGCACAGGGCTTGGTCCCTGCTGGTGGCTGGGGTCAGCACCAAACCAAGCACATCCACATCCCTGGAGATGGAAAACTCACAGGGGTTTTGCCTCCTGTCCTCCCTTCTGAGCCATGTGGACACCTGGGAATGTCTGTATGAGACGGGAGAGCTCTCCCCATCTCAAACAGGAATTAAAACATCTCAAACAGAAATTAAAACTCACATAATTTCACATTGCCAGGAATCTCTCAATCAGGGAAAGGCAATTTAATGGAATAATTCCACTTTTAAAACTGCCGATAAAATCAAGTATAATTTTTTTTTTCCTTTTAAAAAGGAAAACCAAAACAAAACCTAAAGCGAGGCCAGTCGTATTTCATAAATCAACAGGCTTTAGGAAATCTCAAAATATAAATGGGATTTTTCTTTTCCAACTTGTCAGCAGAAGCAAAGGTCCTGCCAACATAAACCATCAACACATACTTGTCTGAGAAATTGTGATGCTGAAGCAAAACTTGGCTGGGACAGCACTATATGAAACTATTATATATTATTCTGCTGTACTATACAGGGGAAATTAAGAAAATTGATAAACCTGAGATCCGTGAGTGCAATTAAACATTTGGTTTTAATGAAGCTCAAAGTTATACTCATTTCTAAACAATAATAATAAAAAAAAGCTCTATTTCCACTGGCAGAGGAATGCAGATGTCCTGAGTTGGTGAGAAATGAATTAGAGAGCAGTTGTGCTCACACACTAAATACTCACCTAAAGTCTGTCCCTGTCCCAGGCACTGCAGTGCTCCTGTGCCACCTGAAAACCTCCAGGTCCTTCATTCCAGCCAATGTTACAGCTTCAGACAGACAGGGGCTGATCCCACAGCTCTTCCATGGATTTCAAGGAGGTTTTTTTAGGTGAGAAGATACCAGAATTGGAGCCCTGTGACCCTGGAGTGCAGGGCTGCTCAACAGGCACCACCTCAGGGGGTGATCTGGGCACTCAGAGGGCATTTTTCTTTATTTCTGTTATACATTCTACATTCCCAGGGCTCTGTATAACAAATTCCCAGGAAAGCAAGCAGGCAAACAAACAAAAGGGGAAGAAAAATGAAGTGGTGAATGAGGACTTCACTTTTAGGCTGTTTTAATAAGTTGCAGATGGATACTATGGGGGTAAATGAGCAGGATGATCTATTGACTGTTTTTCTAATAGTGCTGATATTTAGATATTTTTCAAATGGTTTGGTCATTCTTTAAGGGACTGGGAAATACAGAGAACAGGAGTCTGGAGGCAGATGTGCTCCTGTTTCTGCCTCTGCCCTGGTCACCTCTTTTTGCAACAGCTCCTCACCTCTAAAATGGAGGAAATTTAAGTATCCACAAAAAAAAAAAAATCTATTGATGAAGAGCACGATAGGAAAGACAAACAATCCCATTATCCTACTACACTGCACAGCAGGATTCTATTAAAATAACAAATCTGACCCAAATCAACCAAGGGCAGCCTCTCGAGGGGGTGGAAGCAGCAGCACCTCTGGTTTTACATCTCACAGGGTGCTGGAGGTGCTCTCACACAGACACATCATCACTCACAGAGCTTCTGCTCCAGCCTGTGCCTCTCATGAACCCGAAAATACATTCTCTAAATTCGAATTATGGCCAGAGCCTCCTGCAGCACACACTTCATCCTTTCTCAGTGCAGCACAGATCTGTCCAGAGCGGGTGCAGACCGAGCTGCAACTTTGGTTCCTGGAATTCCAGCAAGGATTAACTTGAATGGGAAGAGAAAATGTGATTTCATGTCCAGCATTTGGGCTGCAAGGGACATGTAAAGTAATGGTGTAATTGTGTCATATGTGGGGAAAGGAAAAGAGAAAGGAAAAGAGAAAGGAAAAGAGAAAGGAAAAGAGAAAGGAAAAGAGAAAGGAAAAGAGAAAGGAAAAGAGAAAGGAAAAGAGAAAGGAAAAGAGAAAGGAAAAGAGAAAGGAAAAGAGAAAGGAAAAGAGAAAGGAAAAGAGAGGAAAGGAGCATTGGAATGGGCACCAATTTAGTGAGCACATTTTACAGCACCCTGCAGCAAACAGACAGACAGGAAAAGAAGATTCCAGCTTGCACATGCCACCAAATGCCAGAAGCAGAGTGGATGGAGATGCAGATGGAGAGTGGAGCAGGCTCAGACACCTGGGTAGGGATCATCCCTCATCCTTGTCCTGGCAGTGATCCCTGGCTCACTGTGGTCCAAGGCTGGTGTTCATCTCAGATCAGAGGTGACCCTGGAACAGGCAGGCTACAGAAGCCATGAAACCCCAGAAAGTGAATGGTTTTTAATGTTGAGCTCAAAATCCTTCAGGAGTTTCCTGGTCAGATAAATTACAAACCATGCAGGATGTTTATATGAATTAAAAGCTCTTCAGAAAGTAAGGAGGAAAAGCTCACATCCAAACCCGTGCTTTCCTCAACAGGGATTTTCTCCTAACTGAACTTCTGGATGAAATCTCTTCTTCTGTGGGGAAATGGTGCTGGAGGAGTCGTGAGGAATTTACATTTATTTTTCTCACTGGTTTCCTACTTCCATTCCTTTTTTAAATAGTTGATGTCTGGAGTGTCACATTAAATCCCCTCTTCACTGGCTGTGTCTGGGCTGCAGTGAGTTCAGCCAGACCATTTGAGAAATGGTATTAGCAGCCTCGGGTACCATAACTCTGTAACCCCAGTGAAAATGAGCATCAGTTCCATTCTGGGCCCTTCTCCCCATGCCTGCCACTGGAGACACTGCAAATTTCAGCTGCTGCTGAGGCTGGACAATGACTGAGCTCTTTCTGCATGTGTGACTGGGTTCATTACCTAACAGCTGGGTAAAATATCTGAGGATATTCAAGTGCATTTTGGTGTTTCAGAAGGAAAAAGGCTTCCTGGGAGATTTCTATCCTTAGGCTCCTGAGGAATTTTGGGGAGCACCTCTCAAGCTCCCCCCATCTAGGAGCTCACTGCAGAGGCTTTTGTGGCTGCACATTGCCATGCCAGAGTCCTCTGCCAGCCCCTGGCCCAGGGAGGTTTGTGCCCTTCTCCAGGCTGCAGTTCTGGTGTATGCAGCACTCACAGGGAAAGCAATCAGGGAAAAATCATTCAAGTCTAAACAAATTTATCACAGAAGATGTGAGAGGTGGCCACAGGCCAAAATTATTTGCTAAAAACTTGAAGAGCCTCCAAGCTGGATAAACAGAAGGGTATTTCCTGAGGACAGGAAGGAAATGGATCAACTCTGTCATACCTTCACCTTCCCACAAGCTCTGACTGTAATTGGCTTTCTGACCCAGACGGACACACAGAAATCCTGATTAGCCACTGTTCCCTTTCCCTGCACTCAGCATTTCCCGAGCCCCCTCTGCCATTCAGCTCCTCCTTCTCAGAGGAGCCAGCAGGATACAGATCAAGGCAGGATTATATTCCCTTCTAACCTGTATTGTGGGCAGCTCTCAGTGTCAGTGCCACAATTTCTGCCATTGTGCTCCTATGTGAGGAGAGGAGCTGGAATGTGACGTGTGTGAGGATGAAACAGAGCTGAAAAATTTGTGTTTGAGAGAGCTGAGCCTCCTCCTCCTCTCCTCTCACCCCTCTATCTGCCTGAGAGACTTACACCAGACTAACCTCACTTTTCAGACTTCACACAGTTCTTCCTCATCACAGAACAATCAGGAGCTAAAATCACATCTCAGCTGCTCAGCCACATGGAGAGAAGACCCTGATGGTTCAGTGAGGTCAGAGCAAGGTTCCTCCAGCTCAGCACCTCCTCTCTGGCCTTGGCCAACAGCAGCGACTCAGGGCTGAGAGATGAGAACAGAACAGCTCTGAGAGAGCAGTGACAGAGACATCTCAGGGTCTGACAGCCCTGCAGAGGCTCCCTGAGCTCCCTTCCCAAATTGTCACATCTTTTTGGAATCCATTGATACTGTCAGTGATCCACTGGCACCCACCAGTGACAGCTCCAGCATTTTGTTACGTGAATAAAAAAAGTGCTTTCCTTTGCTTTAAAGTTTCAGTTGATGTTTCCTGATTTTGAGGCTAGGAAGAATATTCAGTAATTGTCCCCTCTCCAGGTGACATTTGACCTTGTTCCATCATGCTCCTTTTCTCCGTCATCGCCTTTCAGAAGTGACAAATCCTTGTCTATTTTCTCTCCCAGGATAAAAGCTGCTCCACACCTTTGATCACAGCTTTTGCCCTTCTCTGTACCTTTTCTGGATATATTGCTTCTTCCTCTTCTGAGATGGAGCAGGGGAGGAGAAAACAAGAACTGCATGCACAACTCAAGATGTGAGCGCTCCGTGGATTTATAAAGCGGTAATGAGGGTTCTTGTTTTATCCTCTATTTCTGTCTCAGTAATTCCTATGATCCCTTTTGCTTCTTTGACTGCTGCTGAGCACACAGGCTTCAGAGCACACTGAAATGTGGAACCTATTCTTTATGAGTAGTTTCATGTCTTTTAATGAACTCTGCTGGTCTGGGTTAATGCACAGCCCCTGCCTATCCACACCTGGAGCAATGCCCAAGGTGCCTGTCTGGTGGGAGAGGGAAGATATTGGCTCTCCAGGATTTCAGAGGGCTGACAGCATGCACTTCCTCTCATTAGATGTTTTTCAGGCACTGGAACCCCAGCTCCACACAGCAGCTGTGTGAGGTAGGTAAGAATCATTAAATGGATTTCACAGATGGAGAAACTGAGACAGAGAGATTTGTCTGATTCACTTAGAAACTGTCACAAAGCCAGGAACAGACCCTGAAAACAAGACCTGGCCTCCCTTCCAAGAGCTGCTGCAAGTGAAAGGGCTGCTCCAGGGACTGTCCCCACCTGGGGCTCCATGGCCACACAGTGCCTTATGTCTGCTCCTGCAACTTGGAGTCTTTATCATGCTGTGGAAAAACAAGAGTCCCTGCTTCAGCAAGCTGGTGGCAAGTGCATTATCCTATCCTATCCTATCCTATCCTATCCTATCCTATCCCATCCCATCCTGTCCAATCCTATCCAGATCTATTCTTTCAAGCTAGCAAAGCTGCCAGCCAAGTAAACCAAGAAGTTCTGGACTGTCTTTTTTTTGCAGCAGCCTGGTCTAGTGCAAGGTGTCCCTGCCCATGGCAGGGGGTGGAACTGGATGAACTTTCAGGTGCCTTCAACCCAAACCATTCTGTGTTTCTGTGATCAAGCACAGGCAATATCTGGAAGTTACTGCTGTGTGGGAGTTGTTGCTGTTGGTGGCTGGGCTATGAAACAGGTTTGGTGGAGTGAATCAACAGGCACAGAACTCTTATTACCAACTGTTCCCACCCATGGACACTCTCAGCAGTTCACCAACCTCAGCAGTGAAACGGGCACAGAATCTGAGATTTATCCTCATCTGATCTCCTACTAGAACAAAGCATGCACTGCAAAGGAAATTTCTGCAATTTTGTACTGAAAAAGGTGCTGCTCTGCCTCCCTGCAGAGCAGGAGCCTGATCCTGTCCGCTTGCACTTTGGGGACTTGTCAGGAAAATGTCCCTGCCAGCATCTGCTGTCTTGACACGTCTGAGCCACCTAAAACTGGGAAACGACTCTGGGAGCTCCACAGTTGTAAAGAGAGCACTTTGGAGAAGAAAGAAAAGACTTCTAACGTGGAGAAGGGCATTTTCTCTTGTGAGTGGTTGATTTCCAGGTAGCTCTGAACAAGGGCATCAATGCAGACCCTGTCCCACGAGGCACAAATCTTCCCTGTGGAGCTTGCAGCATTGTGATCCTTTAACTAAAATACTGAGAGCTCTGCATTAGATTTTTACAGACAGTTTTAAATTCTGGATCTATTTTATAGTGAAAGGACAGATAAATGCTGACTGTTCATGCAAGGGGTTTATTCAACTTTTGGAAAATGCTGGATCCATAGTGAAGCATCCAGAAAGCCCCTCTGTGTGTGGGAATGAGCCAGAGGAATCCCATCCACTGCAGCAAATGGGTCATTCCCAGGGGGAGAGGGGTCCTGGGATCAAACTCTGCTCTCTCTGCTGCTGTCTGTCCCAGAGCTACCTTACAAAAGCCTTGACAATGCCACTATTGCACAAAATGCAAAATTCAGGGGAAAGAATTCCAGCTACTCCTGCTGTTTGTAGATAAATTAAACCCAGAAAAGGCTGAGACAGCTGGAAATCTGACAGGAAAACTGGGTTTTCCAGGGAGAACTCTAGAGCCAATTTACAGTTAATTACTGTGATTTGGAACAGCTCTGTGAGTAAATACCAGTCTCTGATTGTCCAAGTAAGAAAGATAATTGTTTCCTGAACTGTGTCTGTTGTGTACTCGAAATTTTGTCAGCCCATTCCTTTGTGAAACTCCAAGAGGTTTGGTTTTCAGCAATGGGAATCTGCTACTCTGCTGTTAACAAGCAGCTCAAACCCAAAAGCTGAGCATCTTACCTGCCATAAACACAATTACTGAGCTCCACCACCACACATGTTCTCTGGATCACAGAATGTTGGATTCTCTGATTTCTGAAGGCACCTCTCCTAATGATGAGGCTGCTGGACAAGGAGTGATTTCACAGCTGGCAGAGCAGTGCTGACAGCACTGCTGGAACAGTTTTGAGGACAAAGAGGCCTGGAAAGGCACTGGGCACTGCCAGCGTGAAAATGTGCCAGGTAATGGGCACAGAGAGGGACGGGCAGCAGGACAGGAGGGATGGCTCTTGGAAAACCCCAAGTTGTGTTATCTATTCTTTTGTTTTTTCTCCTCAGAGCAGCTAGAGGGAGAATGATTTGTAGGGATTCATCCAACATTTGAAAAAAGAGATAGAATCATAGAATTATTTCTGTTGGAGAAGCCCTCTAAGATGACTGAGTCCAGCCATCCCCCAGCCCAGCCAAGGCCACCACTGCCCCGTGTCCCCAAGTGCCACATCCACATGGATTTTAAATCCCTCCAGGGATGGGGACGCCAGCACTGCCCTGGGCAGCTCTGCCAGGCCTGGACAAACCTTTCCATGAAGGAATTTTCCCCAATATCCACCCTGAGCCTCCCTGGCCCAGCCCGAGGCCGTTCCCTCTCCTCCTGTCCCTGTTCCCTGGAGCAGAGCCCGATCCCCCCAGCTGTCCCCTCCTGGCAGGAGCTGTGCAGAGCCACAAGGTCCCCCCTGAGCCTCCTTTTCTCCAGGCTGAGCCCCTTCCCAGCATTGATTCATTCCCTGAAAGCCAAACCAAGCTCAGGAGCCCCAACCCTGCTGCAGCCCGGGCTCACCTGAGTCCCGAGCAGGCGCTGAGGCTGACGGAGGAGCCGGGGAAGCCCTGGACGTGGCCGTGGTAAAAGCAGTGACCCTGTGCAGGGAGAGAAAACATCTCAGTGCTCACAAATGCTCCTGGGTCTCCAGCCCTTTTATTTCAAAAATAAAGGTGATGATCAGTTTCAGGCCACAGCATTCGGAATCACACTGACAGCACATTTCCTGTCCCACCAAATATTCTCTGTGGCAAACATTCCTGAATGGAAAACTTGGTGCTTCCCAAGCCCCAAAAGGTTATAGGAGGTTTTTTGTTTGGTTTTGTGTTTTTTTAGTTTTTTTTTTTTAAGGATCAATAATGTTAAATTTGTATTACTGACCCCCTTTTTCTGTGTTATTTATTTAAAGCTACAATATTGAATATTTCATAGTATTTATATAATTTTAATATTATATTATTTTAGTATTTTTTAATAGTTCATAATATTTTATAAAATAATCAGATTAACAAATCAACTGCTGCATTTTACTGTTTTCTATAGAGACCACTATTTTTATTCAAGGGCATTTAAATCTGTGTATCCCTATAGGAGGTAGGTATGTGAAAAGAGAAGTATAACAAAGCCAATCCCAACCCTGGAACTTAGAAAAAAAAATTCACAAAGCAAATGAGAAGGGAAATAGGTTGGAAAGGAAATTTTTTATTGAAATACTCAACCAAGTAGCTGCATGTTATTAAAAACAACCAAGAATAAAAGGGGGGCTCCTATTTTGAGAGACAACAGTCCAATTTCATTTTGTGCCTAGGTTATTATATTTCTTTAATAATCCACTGCCTGCAAAAGGCAGCCACAACAGAGGTTTCTAAGCACATCCACATATCTGTCTGGAATCAAGGCTAATTTTATTGTTGACTAAAGGTTATATTGCATTCCCAATACCACCTGGAAAGTGAAAACTCTGCTGTAAAAGGTTCCCATCTGATTAGTGCAGAGGGAAGATATCAGTGCTGCAGCCTAACAGTCAGCTCCCTGGGCCTGCTCATGCCTTGGTTCATTATTGCATTAATTGACCTTTCCAGGCTGGGGCACAGTTTTTCTCCCAGCAGATTTCTAAAAAGCACCTCGATTTTGGTGAAGAAAGCAACACTTGGGGCAAGATGGAATGATTCAGACAGGGATTTTCTGCAAATAATTTTATGCCAGGAAAAATGTTTGTTTGATTTCCAGCACAAGCAAGTGAACACAGAACAGGCAGCTCTGATTTTCTAAACACAAATCTCAGTGGAAGAAATGACAGAAACAGGGTGAGAGTGTTCTGCTCTTGGGTATTTTTATCATCAATCCTCACAAAGAGTCAGTAACACATTAGCAAAGATAAAGCCACAACTGAAGGGAGTAATAGATTTAATTTTTTGGGGGTGATCACTTCAGTCACAATTGCTATGGATGTCAAACTTTTGGTGTGGCTGCACTATTTCACTTTATTTCAGTGTTATCAGTTCCATGCATCCAGTTGATAGAAGAAAAATCAGTGCCCCCACCTCCACTCAAGCACTGAATCTCTCATATGCTAAAACCAACAATAAAATACGTTTATTCTCATTGCTTAGAGCGAGCATGAGGCAGAGGTGAAGTTCAGAGCTCCTGAGAAGGAAATCTTTGGGTTTGTGCATGGCCAGAGCTGAGCACAGGCACAGTGACACGGGGAGGGGAGCCAATATCTCACCCCACGCAGCTGCTGCTGTGCTCCAGCTGTCTTTATCTGAGAGTGAATTATGGCAAAGGGCCTGATTTCTTTCCCTCTCCACATACAACTTGTCATTTTATTAACTCTGAGCTCCTGGTTGTGGCCCATTTCACAATTTCTCTGAGATCCAGCTATGTGATGCCAAAGTTCAATATCGAAAATGTAAACTTAGCAGAGCATGGCCTGCAACGGGACGGGGAGAAAATTGATTTCTAGCTCAGTAACTCCACTGAATTGCAGGATTTTTTTCTGCTATCAGATCTTTTTTATTCCTGCAAACTAGTATATAAAATGGGTGACCCCTTAAAAACAAATAATTACCAAGGCTGATCCGTCATACTTAAAACAGTATTCTACACTTGCTTGAGCACAGTTAATAAATAGCAGTTTTGACAATTTTCCAGGTGCTATAAATTAAGAAATAACCTAGACACTGACTCGTGTGTTAGAGAGCTGCCCAAGTGACAGCTCCACAAAACTGCCTTGCTTTGACCTCCAAGCAGAATTTAACTAAGCAACTTTTCAGTGGGAAATCGGATTTGGTTTGAACTCCAGACTGTATTGATGTCCTCAGTGAAGAAGAGATATAAAAATAAAATCAGAGACTTACCTTTTCTCAACCGTACTGCAGCATTTAATGAAAAATGAATGCACTGAACTCTCTTTTTTAGGCAGCAAAATGCACTGTCATTACTAACCATGACTTACTTTGCCATCATGCAAACAGATATTGCATTTCAGCAAGGAAAACCTGTCATTACCTGTACACATACTCCTGTTAACTCAGGTAAATCTCTAAAAAACTCATGTGTTTCATTTATTTCCTTTTACCTCCTTCAGGAGTCCCTGCAGCCTTCCTGCTCCTGAAACAAATGACTATTTTCTCCCGAGCTGATTTTGAAGGAGATATGAGCACCCAGAAAAATGAAAGGGCTGCAAGCCTCCAAAATGATTGCTTTACTTGGGGTGTCTGCAGCTGTAATGAAGATGCTTTTTCACAAGTAAGATGTTATGCAGAGAAATAATTCCTTGCCCTGATCCCAGCAAAGCCCATTCTGGATGGGAACACAAAGCATGGTGTCTCTGCCGACAGTGTCAGTGAGTAAATACCAGAACATAACAAATACTTTATGGGACTTAGGCAGATAAAAGATAAGCTTTGTAATTAAAATGGCTTGCTGCATTATTTCTAATTAAGGCATTCATGCTGTCAGAGGACAAAAAACATTCCTGCCTTAGAGGGTTTTTATTTGGAAAAAGCAGGTTTTAACTGCTTATTTTAACAAGCCATATTTTGTATATATCCATATTTATACATGTACATAAATATATACATACATACACACAAATACAAGTATAAAGTACATCCACAGCACACTTACAGCCTGGATTTAAAAACAAACCCAACCAACACCCTCTTCCAAACCCAATCCATAACTTCCCCAGTGAGGAAAGACACCCAAGCCTTCCAACCTCCGACCTGAACTTTTGCACTCTGGAAATCAGATATTTAGGGTTTTTTTCCCCCCCAAACAGAACCAGGGCTTTTCTTCATAACTGATCAGCCATGACTGCCATAATTATCAAATTTTAATGGGTCTATTTCCAAGAAGCTGAATAAAACCTCACAAATGTTAAAAGGCACGTGGCTCAAACCCCAGAGCTCGCCTTTAACGGCTGCCTCTAAAAACCCATGTGTAGGATCAGAGCAGGCACAAAGACACTGAAGGCAACAGTAAAAAAGGCACACATTGAGCTGTTTCATCCCAGGCTCAGATCCTGGCAGAGAACCCTTTGGATTTTGAGGACGAAGCATCATCTGTGCCCACGACAGCCCAGCCTTACCGTGCGATTGCGTGTGAGAACCACGTCAGTGCCGTCCTGCAGATAATGGGTCTCTGTGAAGCCTCTGGCCAGCAGGCCCCTGCAAAAAACAGAGCACAGGGAACATTGAGGCCACCTCACCTTGAATTTATCCTTTAGTGGTTCTGTCTGAGACAAGGATCAAAGCCAGGCATTAAGGATTCAACGGCCACGGGGAATAAGGGAAAATAGAACTCCAGATATTGAAGCTGCAGGACACGAACACTTCCTGTGGTAATGGTGAATAGACTGCAAGTTTCCAGACTGTTTTCTCTTCCAAATGAGGACTCTGTGCCAGAACATCTCAGTGTTGAATCTTCCATGTAATTTTTAACACATTTTAGGTTAAGCCTAGGGAGATCTGGGGTTTAGAGTATTGTTAAGTAATGGTGGTTTATTGAAAAGGAAAATGTTTTCCCTGTGTTCCTTATTTTTCCATCTAATCTGTTGTAGTCATCAGCAAGTGACCACCCAAAGACTAATTTAGCACTTGGTGAGTGAAACAAACCCCTCCTATTGACACTCCAGGGGAAACACTGCATGAACATCACAGAATTTACAGCACTGGATTTATCCTGATATTCACAAATGGAAATTTAACGATTTCACAGGAGACTCTGCAAGATCATGTCTGGGACGAGGCAGTTTGTTCCCATTCCCTCCACACTTCCCCTCCTGCCTTTGGCAATGAGATAAAAAATTTGGACTTGCAATTGTCCTTTTCCAGGAATCTCCAGGGAGGAGCATGTGCATGACAACCACAAAAACTTCTCTTTTTGTAGGGAACTCTTGGAAGAGAGAAAGCTGTGTCTGCCTCTTTCTAAAAAAAAAAAAAAAAAAAGTCTTGCTATTGATCTGTTTTCAACTCCTTATCTAAAGAGCATTTCTGACAAAGCCAGAAGGAGGAACACTCATTCACATTTACTCCTAATGTAGCTCTTGAGTTGTGCTCCTCATCACAAACACCCTCGACAAAAATTTCTGGTGAACTGCAAAAGCACAGTAGAGAAAGAGCCAGGGGATAAATGCCACATCACCTTCAGAAAACTGGAGAGTGTAGAATTTTGAAAATCCCTGGCTCTACATTTCACAATGTTCACTCTGTTCCAGTTCAAAGAGGTGTTTCTCCCTTGGCTTGTTCATTTGAACAAACCAGGCCCTTTATTTTGTTTAAAGCTGGTTAATGCTGCACCCTTGCAAATATTGTGGTGGGAACCATCACACAGTCGTGGGACACATTTCTTGTATTTGTATAAACATTATAATCAGAGCATAAACACACACTTAATTTTCATTAGTGATTAATGTGCATCACATTAATATCCAGCGGCTCCATCAGGATCTGGTTGTGCTAGGAACTCTACAAACATTTATTAGGGAGAAAATCCAACTTTAAAAGCCTCTGTCTTGAGGTAGGGAAAAAGAATGAAACAAGACCAAAAACAAAAAAGGAAAAAAAAGAAAATAAGGAAGTGGCAAGGCAAAAAAATGAAGCCCCAACACATTATAGTGAGCATTCAAGCAGAGATTCTCACATTTAACTTTTGAATTTTTCAGCTTGTGTGAAATGTTATCATATTAATAGATAGGGAATGTTAAAACTCTGCAGCATTTGGTGGGTTCATAGGAACTGGATCTCAGGCAACCAGCACAGCCACAGGAGGATTTGGGTGCCCAACCAAACATCCCGTGTTGATTCAGACACACAATAATAAATATTAAATAATAAATCGCACCCAGCTCCACAGGGACAGCCCTGGTGCCTCAGGGGACACTGACTGCAGTGCTGATCTCACCTCTGGTGCTGCAGCCTCCACAAACCCTGCCAGGAGCACACTGGGCTCTATCCAACAACCATGGAATGGTTTGGGTTGGAAGAGATCCTGGAGATCTTCCAGTGCCACCCCTGCCATGGCAGGGACACCTTCCCCTGTCCCAGCTGCTCCCAGCCCCAGTGTCCAGCCTGGCCTTGGGCACTGCCAGGGATCCAGGGGCAGCCCCAACTGCTCTGGGCACCCTGTACCAGGGCCTGCCCACCCTGCCAGGGAACAATTCCTGCCCAAAATCCCATCTGACCCCACTCAGTGTCAGTTTGCAGCCACTCCCCTTGTCCTGTCACTACACACTCTTACAAAAAGTCCCTCTGTTTCCTACTGTCACAAAGAGCAGCTGCTTTCACAATTGTCATTATTTATCTCACACTGCTAAGTCCTGCACGTGGCAGGCAGTAATTGCCTTTGGGAAGGCAAGATCCCGTTGCTGAAGCCATGAGAGTTTCACTGTGCAGTTTTTGGAAACGGGATTTCACCCAGGACAGGGGAGTGGGCTTCATTCAATGGGACAAAGGACAGGTAAAGGTAACAGATGTAGCAGAAGGGCAAAGTGATGGAGCAACACACTTGCCTTGTGCTCTGCTGTTTCCAAGGTGTTTGACAGCAATGATGATAAAGGTGACCTTTCTGCTGCTGTTCATTCTGCTCTAAGGCACAGATTTAGAAAATACTTCATAGATCTGTAGGTTTGAATACCAGAAGGGATTTGTGATCAGCAGCCTGCCCTGCCCCATTACAGGGGTCAGCTGACCCGAATTTATCTTCTGCTACAATGACAGGGAAGGAACCAGATCCATTTTCCTCCTGTAAAGAGCCTTTGCCTCGATCTCCCATGAAGATGGAGCTACCACAAACCTGGCAGGATTTTAACTAAGCCCAACCTAAAACCACTGCACTTTGTGTCTATTTTAACTGTGCCAACATTAAGTTTCCAGCCACTGGATTGGATCTCACTCCCTCACATCAGAGCTTTATTTTTGTTTGGGTCTTCCATGGAAAGTTCTTCCCACTAAAGTGAGGAAACGTAGCAGGTAAACAAATTCCTGCTGTCAGCCATGTCCCTGTCAGGATGAAAGTTTGATATAAAAATACTGGCTAAAAGTAGGAATTCCCAGTGCGAGCTGTAAGAGACTGGTGAGAGCATCAAGAGGATGGAATCCCAGTGTTGGATTAACCTAAGGAAAGCAAAAGAATGCCCCAGTGTGGAGCACCGAGCTGTGGCTGCCCCTGGATCCCTGGCAGTGCCCAAGGCCAGGCTGGAACAGCCTGGGACAGTGGAAGGTGTCCCTGCCATGGCAGGGGTGGCACTGGATGGGATTTAAGGTCCCTCCCTACACAAACCATTCTGTGATTCCACGCTATCAAACCATGGAAATTCCATGTGCCACTGGGAAAAGAATCCAGCTTTCCAGAGTCTGCACTGAGCCTCTTTCCTTCAGCTTGGTAACTCAGACATCAGTGCTGGGACATCTGCTCTGTGCCACCTCCGTGCTGCTGCCAGCCTGAGGATGAGCCAAGGAAAGGTTTTCTGCACCCTGCAGAGGCTGGGGAACTCTCAGATGTTGCCAGGGAGCCCAACAGCTCCTGGCAGAGGAAGGAGCTTTCATCCCCACTTGCAAAATGTCCAATACCCTAAAAGCTGTGTAGGGTTGGTACCCAGGGACAGTGAGGCATTTCTTGACAGGTTATGAAAATTAAATGTAACAAGCACTCAAATTCCACTACTGAGTGTGCACCACTTCACTTTCCAATGATGGCAATAATGTTCAACACAGCAAACAATCAATCCAGCATATGTATCTATCAGGTAATTTAATTACCCTCCCACCCCCCAAAGATATGCAATACAATGGATTGATTTACATTTCTGGTTTTGACCCAGAGTAAAGGAGATTAATAGAGGAAAGTAAATTAATTTAGATGGCAAGCTACTTAACCTAATTGGATCAATGTAATTCTGAAAGAGCAGGGATCAAAATAACATTAATATATCATAGAGCAATTCATCACCATGTCTGGAGTTTCAAATGTTGCCAGCTACAATGCTCAGCAGTAGCAGATGATTATCAATACTTTGCCCTGCATGAAGAGACAGAAACAAATGCTATGAAGAACTGCATCAGCTGCTTGATGTGATTTTAAAAAATCAGCTGAAACAACACTACAGCTCTCTCACTGATGCTCCAAAGATGCAGAAGTGCAACTCTTGAGCACGATTACTTATGTGCTTAGTCACTGTGTTTATCAGCACCATGATTTTTTCACATTTCACAGACTCACAGGATGGTTTGGGAAGGAAGGGACTGGAAACCCAGTTCCACCCCCTGCCATGGGCATGGACACCTTCCACTAGACCAGGATGTGGAGGATCAAATTTCCCAGAGCCAGATGAACATGCAGAAGCTCCCATGGCCCAGAAAGATAAATTTTATGCTTCCTGATCTCTGACAGACACAGCACAGGCTCCCTCATCCTCTGTAAGCTTCCATGTCAGACTAGCTGAAACATTTTCAGGTGTCAAGCAAGTAACCTAAGCCTCAGAGAATATGATGAATGTTATTTAAACTTCTAATCCTCACCTTCCTGGCCCCCCACAAGGTGAAATCTGAGGTGGTTTGTTTGGGGAGGGGAAAAATGTCCTGGTTCAAGCACATCAGATTTTTTTTCCCTCAATCCATTTAATGACAGGAGTGGTAATTTAACACACTGCCTCTCACTTGCAAATGAGAAAATCAGTCTCTGCTCTCCAGGCGCCGATATATTATTTCAAAAGGTTATAATGATATTTCATCACCCAGGGAGAGTCAGACAGACAGTCACAGGAGTCAGAGATGCAAAAAATCTAGTGGATCATAGCGAGGGCCTCCTGGAAGCCAAGCATGCCATAGATCAAACCAGGTTCTGCCTCATCGAGCTGCAAATGTCAGGAGCAGTGCTGATCCCACCACTTTCCAGGGGAGATTGCTTTGCATTCCAACAGATGTTACTGTCATGATGCATCTCCCAAAACCCAGCCTTTTCTAGTTGTTCCAAGCTCACTTCTTTCACCAGCTGAGACAGTTGCTTTCCTTCTTGGTACATCTGTCATTTACACAGGTGCAGGTTATTATCCAATTGTCCTTCAGCCATCCAGGCAGCAAGTACAGACTATCAGGCTGTAAAAAAGGACAAGAACTGCTCACTCTTCATGTCACTGCTACTCAGGAAAAATCTCAGCATCATCTCAGCAGGAGCAGACCCTGGGTTCAACATCACAGGGATGGCTCCCTTTGCTTATCTGGCTTCTCAGCAGTGGAGAGGTGCTGTGCCCTATCGGCCTCTGGAGAGGAACAGAACACTGTGTGTGCTCTGAAGGATGATTTTCTGCTTCCCCTCGGCTTTGATTCACAGCTCTGTGCAGTCCCTCTGCTCTGGGAGCTGCTGTTTCAGGCGGAGCACTAAGCATTGCTGTGGCTCTGTGAAGGCTGGCAGCCAGCTGTGCTGCCCTGTGGGACAGAGGGACAGAGGGACAGTGCCCAGGGCCAGGCAGAGGGGCTGCAGGGCTGCCCCAGGTGTGGCTGTGCTCCTCCCTTCCCCTCAGGTGTGCTGCCTGCAGCCACACACCCCCCTGGCCTTTACTCATTCTTTTCACTCTTTTTTGTCCTTCCCAATGATCGAGCGGCTGTTTTCCCTCCCATTCAAGCGCTGCCTCGCTGTTACACAAACTCTTACTGAAACCCCTCTGGCGATGCATTCGAAACCTTTCCTACATCTGGGGGAGATGAAGAGACTGAAACAGGATGGTGAACAGGCAGTTATAAAAAAAAGTCATTTATTCTGCCTGCTGACACCAGCCTACTCCATTAATTCTTAAGCATCTCAATTCAGGTCATTTTGACCTTTACACTGAAATTAGTTGTTATTTCTTCAATTGCTGCATTTTTTTACCAGGTACATCCAGAGGAATAAACAAATCTGTTGAACCTTGGCCTCTGCTGTGGTAGTCTCAGTGCAAGCACTCACAAAGGTGATGCACAGAGGTGTTTTTCAATTCTTCTTTCCCATTACAATGTAAAAAATGAGTTCAGCATGGGTAATGAGTTTCCCATGCATGGGTACCTAACACCATTCTATTCACAAAACCATCTCATTCTCTAAACACACCACATTCTTTCCCTTGTTTAATTATCTTAAGTGATTTGAACTGCTTTTGGACATTTTCCCATAGAATGTCTCCACTTCATAATATCCTATCTGCCACACTCCAGTGTGCTGCCACAGAGGGGCTGCAATGTCATAATTGAAGAACCTGAGAGATTGAAAGTCGTGAGCTTAATTAGCACAACAATTCAGGGGAAAAGAGGGAAGTAAAATAAAACTATAATAGCTGGGAAATCAACCAAGCATCCCAGGTTTCAATAGTAACTCCATGGCAGTAGCCTGCAGCCTATTTCACATGGTCTGGAGATAGACAATTTGAATAGATCACACACTAGATATGGAAAATATGTCTTTGTGCTTGCATCCAGTCCTTTTGATGCAGAAATTCATATAATCCTGTGCCTAGTGGAGTCTGTGTTAGAACAGACCCCCTGGAATGGGTGGAACAGTGCCTGGCACTGAGAGCCAGCTCTGACAAACACATGCTGCAGGTGAGACCCATGCTCTGGGTGATCCCTGCCCAGTGTGTGGGAACTCCCATCCTTAGCTGCTCTTTGCCTGCTGGGAGCAGGGGGAAAAGAGGGACAAATCCACCCTTGAAAGCCTCCAAGCAGCCTCTGTTCATCACTCCTCACTGCATGTGGTGGCAGCGTGCAGAAAACCCAGCAGTGCAAGCCAACAAACCTGAACAGCTGAGGGAGAAACGCAGCTCCCTGGCTGGAAATCACCCAGGGATGGAGAGATTTCTTCTTTCCTGACTGCTGGGCAAATAATCCATGAGCTTCACCTCCCCAGATTTCAATAGGCAAAGACTGAAATGAAACCCAGCATGCTGGCAGCCTCCTGTGCTGTTCTGGGCCCTCGGTGCACACCTCGCTGCCATCACTCATTGTCACCTTGATGTCACCATTTACTTGCCAAAACTGCAGTATTTATGTATCACTCTAATTCCTAAATGTTAATGAAGAGACTACTGCTGACTGGTGTGTGGGGAAAGCATAAAGAAGATAAATAACCTGTTTTCCAACAAAGTAGATGGGTAAAACCAAGTTATTTCCCCAAAATGGCTTAAACTTGGTCAAGATGTCCATGGTATCCTAATGGGATGGGTTTAGGTGACCCTACACCTCAGATGGGCGTTGAGGGAAGAAACAACACACAGGGCACGTGTGGGGGAACCAAAGGAAGACCAGCAAGGTTCACTCTGTCTCCACAGGAGAGCTCAGACACAGCAAAACTTCTCCAGCAGCAGAGGGAACGGCAGCACCTCCATGGACTTTGATCAGCTCCAGTCAATCTCACACATCCCAAAAGCCAAACTGGATTCCCACCATTCCCATCTTAACCTCAAAGACTTCCTGACTGCTTTTCACTGTCCAATTCAGAGCTTACAGCACCTGTCCTGGAGTTGCTCTTGTGAGGAATATTTTGTACCAGCTCCCTGAGCTCGCCTGTATGATGGATTAACAGGAATTCTGTCACTGGTGCAGCTGGGCTGGGTGCCATGGAAAGCAAACATTTCAGGAAAGGCTCCAGAACAACACAAGCCACAAATTGTTGTCAGTGATGGAGAGGTGCTGGGGCTTATTGGCTAATGGATTTTTGATGGGAAAAGACAATTCTGCACACTTAGGCAAAGCCTGTAGGCTGCCTGCTTTGGGGAGACTTTACTGCTCAAGCTACATTAAGTGGTTTCAAGTTCAGGTAATGGAAGTGGCTGCAGTGAAACCCTCAAGCAACATGCCAGAAGTGAAATAATCACTGAACTCCTGCACCTCTGAAGGGTCTGTGGCAGAGATCAGCAGGAATGTGCTCTGCCACCCTGCAGGCTGAGCCCAGAGCTGTTGGATTAAGCTCTTTTCTGATCCAGAGATGGGGCAACTGAGAGGCCTTTTAAAAACTTTTATTCCATTTTCAGTCTCATGTGAAGGGGAGACAATACAGATGTTGTAATTCATGCTATTACAATCAGAAGCCAGCTATTTCCTAATCACAATACACTGTAAGTGTTTCTTGGCCTATCAGCTTTAGCCACACCATGCTGTAGATGCTTTAAAGCAAGTAATCTAAAATTACCCCTCATGGGTCCTACTACAATGCATCTGTCACAGTTCTATTTCTCCAAAGTATCTAGTTTTATTTGCAAGGCCACCCTTTGAAACTTGTTTCCAGTTCCATTTCTCTCTCAGCAATGTCTGTCCTATCCCATGGCATTTCAAAGCCAGCATTTCTTATCTCAATGTTTGCACACAGATGCACACTGTGTGAGCCCTCTGTCAAACTTTGAGAACTCTCTACAAATCCATTTCCCACACAGACCCATCTGTGCAAGGAATTCTGGACTGGCTTGGGCTGGACCAGAGGCTGACAGGCTCTGGAGCTCCTGGCTGCCCTCCCAGGGACCTGCTCCTCACCTGGCACTGCTGTGGCTGCTGCTGAAAAGCACATTTCCACTAGAATTTGTACAAGGTAATCTACAAACTTTTCACAGCATTCTGATCTGCCCAGAACAGCATTGGAGCTGCAGATGCAGGGAACCCTGAACAAAATCAGGGCTTGAAAGGTTCCCCAGGATCACTGAGATGTTTCAGAAGCTCAGAGGCACACACATCACAAGCTGTTGGAACCTTGGTTACTGAGAATTTTAGACTTTTTGTACTGACAAACACTGACCCCCCAAAAAACAATACATCTAACCTGAAGCCAGAGAGAAAACTTCCAAAATTGAATAATAAAACTAAGATTATGAATGTGCAATTAGAATGGAAGCGTGTGATATCACATGGTAGAAAACTTAAAGTTTTAAAATATAGTAATATATATAAAACAAGACAGAAGTTTTAAAGCAGAGACTAGTCCTTCTTCTTTACCTTCTTCTTCATGAGTTTAGCTAGTATTGTGTAATTAAATAAAAAGTCCACATTACAGAGCACAAGCAGTTAGTTGTTAAAAGTAAAAGCAATTTAAGTGCCATTTCTTAATTAGACAGTTTATCCTTAAAAAGCCTTATAAAAAAGAGATATGCCTCCATTTTTAACTTAGAGTAAATTACTACAGAACTCACAGTTAGTGAAACTATAATATAAACAAAAACTAATAAACATCTGAATCCAAACAAAAAATACCATCTCACACATTTAATCCCAACCTCAACAAAAAAACAAAAACCCAAAACACAAGAAATCCACAAGTGGCCAACATGATCTTTTTAATGCATTATTTCCCAATAATAATAATATTATTATTAATATAATAATTATTACTTACAACAATAATATTATTATTACATTTTCCAATAATAATATCCCAGCACTGCTTTTCATAAAACTAATTCTTCCTAGGCCCTGTAAGGCTCCTAGGATGGCATATTTTCAGTCAGTAGTAAGTTTGGAGATACTGGGCTGGAAAACTGTCAAATTCTATTTGAAATGTCTCAGTTAATTAAATATGTCACTCGTAGCTGAGTAAAATCATGCTGCTGAACAGATGTCACTGGGCAAATTGTCTGACTGTACTTGCATCTGAACATTTTCAGACTGCTACGGAATTCTGGTTAAAAGATCCAAGAAAAGTGCTCTTAACATGGAAAATTTAAAAACACAGAAATTTAAGTAACTCCAGTGAAAAATCAGAACTTATTAAAATAGAACTAATGAAATGCAAACAGAGCTGAGGGATTACAAAAGGTTATTGCAAGCATCTGCAATACCTTTAGGAAGCCAAGCTCCTGCAGTAATGAAAAGTCACTGGGCTTAAGCTTATCCTTATACTCCAACCAACAGTTACATCCTTTTTGTACCCTATTCTTGCTTTGGAGTCTGTACCTGTAGGCTTGCATTTGCATTTTTAATTTTAAATAAGTTTTATTGCCATTTCTGCCAATTTGTCGAAACATAAAGTCATATTTTTGTTTTTAACTAAACCCACAATTTCCTCCTCGCCACCATGAACCATTTGCTCCAAGCAGGCTGTGCTCATTTTTCACTTGCAGAATCAGGGACTTTTAGAGATATGTCTTCATTGTGCCCTGTGCCTCACTGTCCCTCTCACTAACCTTATAAAATGCTGGGTGAAGAGGGCAGAGGTCCTAAGGAGATCTTTGTGCTTAAATCTGTGTTTAAATCCCAAGCCTATAAATCTGTTTTAAAATTCAGTAGGTGCAAAAGCCCTGAAATAAATGGCAGCTTGTCAGACCAAAGGTCCACCTAGTCCTGTATTCTGTCTCCACCAGTGGCCAATACTGAGGATGTAACTCATGAAGAGGAGAAACATTCTACATCTCCCCAAAATACTGCTCCTGCTCTGCCTCTGAACTCTCTATGAGCCAGAGATCAAGGCTGGAAGCTGAGATTAAACACAAGCTCACAAGGGTGTTCTCAGTGTCTCCTGCCACTCTTCCTTCCCAATTAAAGCAGTGACTTCCATGAAGACCAATTAATCGGGCAGCACAACCAGGCTGCAGCTCTGTGCCAGGCTCTGGAGGCTGCTCCCGTGGAGGAAGTTTTGATTTCAGTGCCCAGCACGAGTTCAGTGGGACAGAAAACCAGCCAGGACCATTCCCAGCGTGCCAGGAGCCTGGCTGGTTCTGTTTGGAGCTGCCTGGGAACGCTCATGTGGTTTTCTAGGGCGTGAGGGTTGTTCTCACCTGAGCAAGCAGAGCTGTGTGGGACCCCTGACAACTCCTGTTAACCCCATTGGCACCCCAAACCCCCCAGCTGCTCTCTGGCTGTGCCAGCAGCAGTGTCACTGCACAGTGCCTGAACCACCTCCTAAACAAGCACATCTCAGAGCCAGGCTTGCTGCCACCTCAGCCCCTGGCAGGGGGAACACATCCCAAACTGCCATCAGCTGCTGGAATACAGCACTTTGGTGTCCTGGGAAAGCCTGGAGGGATATTTCAAATAACATCAGGCTGTACTCTCAGGAGATCGTGGCTCGTTTCCAACTAAATCTGCTTCAAGATAGGACTTAAAATTAGGATGAGGTGATTCAAAATAAAACCATGGGCCTGAGCTACCAAGCAATGAGTGAGTTTATAGGGTGGAGGCAGCTGAAAGGATGGGGGTTGAAATATTCCTTCTTCCTTTCTCCTTCTTACCCATTAATTATGTTCCTACATTCCCTGCATTTTGCCTTAACCTTCCTTCACCATCCCTCCACTGCCTCTCCTTTTCCCTGCACCATTCCCCCCAGCCCTTCTTTCACCACCTCGTGCATGCTGAGGTTGATTACCCAACAGGAGAAACACTTTCCTTGGTCCATAAAAACACAAAAAGCAGCAGGACCACACTGGTGCTTTTCTCCAACCAGCCTGAAACCTGTGGGCACCACAGCAGGTGAGAGGCTAGCACCTGTCAGTGCCCAGCCCCACCAGATGTGGCATCAGGGGGACCTTCAGTGGAGGTGACACTGCTCACCCCCCTGCTATCAGGTCAGGCTCTGTGCTCACATTTTTCAGGCAGCAGAAGAAGGATAAGCAGTGAAATCACTAAGGGTAAATTAGTTTTTAACGTCTCTTTGCTTTTTCACCTCTCTCTCTCTGCTCTTCCCCTGAATCTAATTCCTTGCCTGTGCCATGTGCCAGACCCCTTTATGAGCAAATTAAACCCATCAATCCAACAGCAAACAACTGCAGGGGAGCACCAGAGCAAGGCCAGTGGCTTTGGGGAGGTGAGCCAGGGCAGCACGGGGCAGACAGACGTGGGGAGGAAGGACAGCAGAGAGCTGAGCCACCAGCATCCCTCCTCCTCCTCCTGCACTCCCAGCACAGAGAAACCCCCAGCACCAGCTCCTTCAGGAACTGCTAAAGGTCAGGAGCAGATCCTGACTCCTCTCTGCACTGAGGGTTTGGTCCAAACTCGCTCCTCACCCACTCTGAGGCTGCAGTGAAGTCGCTGCAGACATGTGAGAGGAGGATCAGACACCATCTTCTAGTGGTTAAGACACAAAATCATAATTTTCTTTTCAATTCCAGGAAGTAATTAGTTTATAATAACATTTAACATTTAGTTGCTGACAGAGATATGACACTTATCTTACATAAGTCATTTTAATTATTCCTACTAACCAAGACCTCAAAAATATTGTGCAGTCTGAGCTAACAATGCCTTCCCAGATATTTTTGGTTCCACTGTCATTTGAAAAATTGATGCCTAGAGCATCAGCATTTATCAAGCTCATTATAGATTTCATCCAAATGACTACAGATAATTAAAAGTATGCTTCATTTTTATTGTAATGTTTTCCCCCCAACACTGCAAAGTAATTCTGTTGTTGCTCAGGGTTTTAGGAATTAATATAGACTCATCTGCCAGAAAATGAAGTTCCACAGGATTGTAGGCAAGCTATTAATATATCCAGATGTGAGTCAAACATGCAGAAATTTTATGTGCACACACACAAACATATTCATATACATACTTTGTTTAATATATGTGAAAATGCATATAGTACTCCAGTCTTAAAAATGAATTGGTAATTCAGAGAGAGCTACAGACTCTTGGGTAACCACTCCCTGAAAAATCAGTCTTCTCTAAAGCACTTGGACACACAAAATCCCTTCAGAATTTTGTTTTATACTTACATTTATCTGTTTCTATATGAAATACATGCACCTGGTGCCCCATCCTCTTACATCACACAGATTTATTCACATTTAAACGAGCAGGTTTATCCTACTACTGCTGACCTGAGAAATCCTGGCAGCCTCTGCTTTATTTTGGGTAACTGTGTGAAGAAATAAATCTTTTGGGAAGCTGTTCCACAGGATTCTGGAGAGCCCCCCTGCCCCAGCTAAGGTTTAAGTGATGCATTGCAAGTTTTCAGTGATGTAAAATCCTTCAGGAGATTTCTGAGCTAGCTGGGCTTGCTCTGCAGTGGGAACTGTGTCATGCACAAGTGAAAACTAGGATTGCTGGATAAATGTAGGGCTGTATTTCCCACAGAACTGAATGAACTTTTATTTTTTTTCTATTATTCATGGATCAGGCTATGTCTGTCATGCCTGAAACTGCTATGACTCTTGTTAATAATGCTCACACAAAACTAGAAAGTTGATGGGTTTTCACTGCTTCTGAGGTTGCAGTATTATTTAGCACAACCTTGAGTTTGACTGGCACAACCACAACACACTGCACACAGAAATCTGCTTCATTCTAGGACCCTTAACACCACATGAATTAATTAACTTCACATGTGATCAATTTTCCTTGGCACCTCCTTATCACCAAGAGCTTTACGTTTGTACATGACTTTCCATGTTACTTTGAAACCCAGACCACCTATAAATAGCAGTGGCATTAAAAAGCAATTCCAGACACATGCCTTTTTAATGGCCCTATTGTGATCCACGCTGGCAAATCAGAGATAATATTTAATGAGACAGACACAGAAGAAACTCTCCTGATTTAGTGTTAACATCCACGTGAAGCAGTGCTAGCAAGGGGGTGCTGAGGCAGTTTCAGACTGAAATGAGAAAGAAGAAAAAGAAAAAACCCATAATGAGAAGCATCTGATATAAATATTAGGAAATTGATCTATATTTTATAAAGGCCATTTTATCCAAGACAGTTTAGGTTTCCTCCCACTCACGGAATGGATTCACAGTGAATAAACCCTTGACTCATGAGGGTATTTCACACGCAGATTTGGATTTTATGTAAATTATTTAAGTATGTTTTAGGAAGTTTGGGCAGTGATGTAGAAATGTTCCCCTGCCTGCGCACATCAGTCAAAGAAATAACACTCATCACCAAGGAATTCAGCAGGGTAAAAGTTTTGCCAACAGGCTTAAGAGGAGACTGCAGCATGGAAAAGTTGAAGCTGTGTGATCCTATCCCTTAAATTTGTCTCCTGCTGATGACAGGAGGAGGAGGCAGTGCCTTGGCCCAGGCTGTTCCAGAACAGCACACGGCAAGCTGCAGAAACCCAAACCCCCAGGACCTGGAGACGTATGGGGATGCCATAATAGCCAAGGGGAAAACCTGGCTACCATGATGAGTTGGACCTCAAAAGAAAGGTTGATTACATGACAGGGTCAGACTTGCTGGCTTTATCTCCTGGTCATTACCAAACCTCTCAGAATCACCTTTTCTTCCATTTGAGGCACACTCAGGCCATGACATGTTCATCCAGGTTTTGGTGTTGGACGGGATCAGGTGAGATGAGAGATTGCTTTTAACAAGAGTGAACCAGAGAGGCAAAAGCCCTGCAGCAAATCCCTGCAAAAGAGCTCTCCAAAAGAAAACTTTGAGACTTCACAACAGAATCCCAGAATGGTTTGGGTTGAAAGGGACTTTAAAGCCCACCCAGTGCCACCCCTGCCATGGCAGGGACACCTTCCACTGTCCCAGGTGCTCCCAGCCTCAACATCCAGCCTGGCCTTGGGCACTGCCAGGGATCCAGGGGCAGCCACAGCTGCTCTGGGCACCCTGTGCCTGCCCACCCTCACAAGGAATAATTTCCATCCCAGTAGCTCATCTAAATCTTTTCTCTTTTGGTTTAAAACCATTTCTCCTTGTCTTAGGCTCGAGGTAACCCATGTATAATTATCCAGCGCATGGCAAGCACAAAAGAATTTTCTGTGCTTCCTTGTACACTGCTGAATTTTTACTCTTGAAATGTCCAAAAAGAGACAAAATGTCACACCTAAAACAAAGAGTGGTTTTTCACTCCACCCAGGGAAACGAGGCTGTTTAACTTGGTGAGAGATGATCCCCTACAACTTTTCCATGGCAGAGGAGATTTGATCACGTTTCATCAGAGCTGGGCTGGTTGCTCAGCCAGGGCAGCACACACCCAAGGGGCACGAGGGTTTCTGCCACTCCTGTGTCTGCCTGCTCCCACTGCCTGGTCCACAAAGCTTCCAGAGCAAGCCCACCAGAAGGGAGGTGCCAGGTTGTCAGGTAGATCTCTATAATACTGAACAAAAAAGTTCCATCAGGTGAGGGGACAGAGAGTACAATCAGAGCCACCAACAAAATCGCAGGGAATGCAACAATTTGGGAAATGTGGAATAGGATCCTGAGCTGTTCCCATCCAGACTTTTGGTTTTAATTACATCCTTGTCCAAAATGATGGAAAGGGGTTTGATTTTTTTTTTTTGTTTAAACTGATGGCTGATGTGTAGATTGTAAAAAATGAGCTGCTCTGAGATTAGACAGTGATATCATAGTGCAATCAACCTAGTCCAGCCACATTCCCCTTTCCCAGAGTTCTGCCAGTTCTCTGCTTTGTTATCAGGCTGAGCAGGAAGGGGATGCTGCAGAAATTCCCAATATTCTCTTGCTAGGAGGGGGCAGAGCAGGGCTGAGGTGCATGGGGTGGGCAGAGCATAAAGAGGTGCAGTAAAACTGCCTGACACCTGCTGCATGCAAAGCTCATCAATCCCAGGGATGGCAGCCCAGCAGCTCAGCCAGCTAAATAACAAAAGGCACAAAAGGAAAACAGAAATAAGGGAAATCAAAGCAAAAAGCACCGGAGAAATAAGTAGATTTTTTTGGTTAATATTTGTAGGTATTTTCCAGGTGTCAGCAATGATTTGGAGCAACCTTCCACTGCTTTGAGTAAATAAACTTTATCCCTGGCAAAACCAGGACAATGCTTTTCTCCAATTCCTGACCAGTGTTTATGGGATGTTGCTGTTTCCTTAGAAAACCCATATTCATTGGACTCACATTTTGAGCTACAGGGAGGGGTTTTATTTTAGCAACAAACCACATGCCCCTTGCCATGGCTTTTTGGGAAGGCAGGAGCTTTTATGAAAATCTTTGGCACAGAACTGGATTTAGATGCCATTAATGAAATATCTCTTGATTCTGTCCTTGGACCTGCATTTCCCTTGGTCTGCTCCAATTTGTCACACTCCAGACAGGATGAACATTCCAGCTCACTTTGGGAAGTTCAATGTAATGCAATTTTCATGACCTGCTGAGTAATATTCTCCTTATCATAACACACCAAAAGAGAAGAGCTTTGCTCTGCAGCTCAAAATATTGGGTTTTTTCACCATCAAGAGCTATGGGGAGGTTTTCCTTGGATTGTGATCATCAGCACAGCTGTTAATTTCTTTATCTTGATCTGATAAAAACTCTACTCTTAAGGAGTTCAGCTGATGAATGCCTGTATTTGGTTTCATGGGCATATTTTGGACACAATTAGATAATGCACAGGAAGAAATATTTCATAAATATTAGGGCAGATCAGCAGAATCTCATCATTTCCTACTGAGCTATGGTGATTCATATCAGCTGGAAGAGCTATGACAATAAAAAATAGAATGCAAAAGAGACTCTTGGAATTAACATCAGGCAGCAAACAAATGAAGCTGAGTTTTGAACTCAATGCAAGACAGTAATTGTAGCTGGTGAGGGAAGAAAAAAAAAACCATCACAGCACTGGAATTCCAGAAATCCTCTCTCCTAGGAGGAAATACTTCTTGGCCTTTCTGATGGATGAAAGGCTCAAAGTGTCACTGAAACAGGAGAGCAACTGCAGCTCCAGAGCCCCAGACCTGCCAAGGCACAGAGGGCTCTGCCAAAAAGGCATTTCAGACTTCAGCAAGACCTGAGCAGAGACTCTTTGGCTTGTCTCAGCTTCCTGATGGTTACAAGTTGGAAAATGGCAGAACCTCAGCAAAAATACCTGGGTGGGAAGAGAACAGCCAGGAGTGTGTCTGGAGAGGGGAGGGCACAGGGACATCAGCTCTCAGTGAGATTTCTCTCACTGAAAGTTTGCTGAGATCTACAGAGTTTTAAAGATGTTAAAAGTTTCTACAACATGGGGTTTTGACTCTACACCTCAAACAGAAGGCAAAGCCTCCCCTGCTTCCCAAAATTCCTCTTTGCATTTCACTGAGCTTAATCGTGCTTACACGTCTTCCCACTTCACTTTTTGCCCTTTAATGCTCTAGAAACAAGAACTCCCACAACTTTTTGAGCTGCAGATGGTTCCAGTAGGAAGCAGTGACCAGTGACCCTGGGAGAGGATCAGCACAAAAATGTTGAGGTTTTGTTTCTCCGCTGGTATCTGAAGGATCCCCACTGCCAATTACAACTGGCTGCTGTCAGGGAGCATTACCCCTAGCAAGATCTCCAGAAACACACAGCCAACGTGATCCTGAAGTTTCTAATGCTGCAGATCTGTGCAAAGCTCGAGGACAGTGATTTCCTGCTGCCAACAGCTGTCACAAGTAGTAGGGTTTCATCCCAGTGCTGGCCTAACAACAATCTTTGCCTTTTCTATTCTGTGCTCCTGCACATCTTCAGCTGTCACAGCAGATCTGTCAGGCAACATCACCCTCCCAACAATATCAGCTCAAATTGTTTCCCAGAGTATTCCTCTCCTGGCCTCTCAAAGGCATGAGCCTATTTTCTCAACTGCGACAGTAGAACTAATTCACTCCCCAGCAGTGTGTCTTTCCCTTAAAACACCAAATTCAAGATGTCAGAGATTAATCCAAAAGGCAAATTCATGTAAAATTGTTAAATCACAGCACTTATGTGCTGAGCTGTGGTGGAAAACTTCCCAGCTGAAGGGAGAAAGCCTTTTGCTCATGGCATCAATGCCATGGAAATTCAAATTCTGCAGCTCAGTCTGACCAGCTGCCCGCAGCCTTTCAGCCACCAGGGAGTTGGGGAATGTGCACTGCTCTTTTGCAGCTTTGCCTCTTCCTAATAATTATCTGCTCCTGGGACTGCAGATGTGAAGAACACAACAGGAATCCTCAAGGAAACAGTACCTTTCCAGTGGTATAGATATAAACATGGCTGTTAAAACAAAAAGCAGCCAAGATGGGGAGAAAGGGAAAATGGCATTCCAGGGGTTAAAAATTAAGAAAAAGCTGGTCTAGTGGAAGCTGTCCCTGGCCACAACAGAGGGGTGTAAAATAGATGATCTTTAAAGCCCCTTCCAACCCAAACCCTTCTGTGATTCTCTGAAAGAGCTGCCACAGGTACCAAACACATCCCAGCACTCAGAGAGCTGCTCAGAGCTTTCATCCCTCTGCAAACATCTGTATTCTGAAATCCTGTCCTCTCCTGGAGACACAGCTCTTGCTGTAGCACAGCCTTGAACCTCCTGTGGGTTATTGTAAAGTGTCAGCTGTGAGCAGCAGTGAAGGAGAAAGGCTGACAAATCCCCTTTCCCACTGGATGTCTCTATGCTCCAAGAGCAGGCGTGCCACAGCATGAATATTTTTATTTCCACAGAGGAATTATTCCCTCATTAGAGTGTACGAGCTGCCTGGCACAGCTGATTTCACACTTGGCTGGTGCAGGTGATGCTACAGGTCACACAGTCATTTTCTGCCACGCAAGATAAAAACCTCTGTGCTGCAGGCAAACCCCGAGCTGCCTCCATCAGAGTGGGTATTTCACCAAATCATCACAGCAAATATGGTTTATCTGCAGGTAGGAGAGGAGTAATCCAGCAGGCAGGATTCAATCCAAGACAGAGACAGATAATACACAGGAGAGCTAAATTGGGTCTGTCCAGAGGTGGACATGCATCAACTATCCTAACAGTGAACTGCAGGCAAGAAAATGAAGTCCAGTCAATTGAAATTATAATGAAAACTATTTTCAAGTTCTCTCTTCCCCCTATTCACCTGCCAATGGCTTGTGGGGGGGACAATTTCATTTTCCTGTTTAGCCAAACATCTCCTCCTCTTCCCAAAGGGCAAAGCCTCCCAGGCCTGACCAGAAACTGCAGACTCAGGGCAAGGATCCAGCTGAGATTTCAGCACCCATTTAAGTAAACCCACGTGCTTAGCTCCAGCTCTCTGCAGAAAAATCTTTAAGCACACAGCTGAAGCTCTTTAAGTGTTCTGTTGTGTGGTTTTGCTTTTAAATTTGTTTGATAAAAGTAAATGTTGGGTAAACAAGTGCTTGAGGAGAGAAGCAGCTCTCAAGTGTGTGGGTCTGAACTGGGGCTTGTGCATTCTGTCAGCTCAGGTTTGCTCACAGCACTTTCTGCCAAGGTGTTTCTACATCTTGAAAGCCAAAAGGCAACAAACAGGAAGAAAAAACTGAATTGTCCCTTCTCTCCTTCGTGCACAGGAGCTGCTGAGAACACTCAGAGTGTGACTCTTCACTGTGGCCCGTTTAACCAAAAAAGAAATCAGCTGTAAGACACAAAAAGCAACAACAGAGCATCCTTGTACCTATAAATGTGCAATTTGGGCTGCAGTGCATTTGATACCCAGTAATATAGAGGAAAATCCTGGCTCCTGTGGGCAAGAAGGCAAATCAAACACCAAGAGAGCATGGCAAGCTCCATTCTATGCTATTGTGAGGACAGAGGACTGAGCAAAACCATTCAGCAGGTATGGGCAAGAAAAAAAGTGCATTAATTTAAAAAAAAATCATTAAAGAAAGTATCTCACAAGCAGGGCCAGTTTGTGCTTCCCTCAGGTATTCTTGGTCATCTAAACTATCAACATTTTTCTGCCTCACATCTGATTATCTCCCATATGAGTTTGGAAAAGGCTACAAAAATCTTCATTAAAATAAAAGAAGGGGTAACTACAGGAAAGAGTCCCTTTGCAGCCCTCATGGTATTTACAGTTCCAATATCAGCAACTTCTGCACTGTAGGCAGAATGAAACATAATAAAATTAATTGGGGAAATTTTCATATATGGAGAGAAACTGGAAGAGGCAAGGGTTATGGCTCTGGAAAAATCAGAAAACTGCAGAAGCTTTAGGCATAAAGCACAACTTAATCTTCTCAGTTTAGTTACAGGAATTTAAAATCTGGAAGTTGTACCAGGAAACTGGTGGGGTTTTCTACAGCTCTCCACTGGCCTGTGTCCTCCAGGCCAACACCAGGTGCTTCTGTCCCAGCAAGAGATCCCAAAAATGCTCAGGCTCTCCAGCATGCTGAGCCAAGCAGTGCAGAAGAGCAATAGAAGTTGTGCTACAGTACAAGGGAGGATCATTACCCTACAGAAATGGTCCAAATTGTCCTCTGAGGTGTCAGTGGCTACACAATTTCCATGGTGAAAGCATCCTTTCCATGTGGTTTCCCAAATGTTCACAGCCAGTTCGAGCCAACCATTGTGACTCAAAGACAGAGGATTAAAGAGTTCACCCTCTCCTGTCATGGGTGTCTCAGGGGTGCTGGGCCCCAGTGGAGGCTGAGTCACTGCAATGCATTTAAACCATCAGAATGGGATTTCCAATGCAAACAGGAGGAAAGAAAGGGAAAGGCAGAGAGTGGCCCAAGGCCATCAGTGTGAGGTGGGGAGGGAGCTCAGTCTGGGGCCAGGCTCTGTGAAGGGACCATCCATGGTGTAAGAGGAGATCAGGCAGAGGATAAAGAGCCACTGCAGGCTGGCATTTATTCACAGAATGACCAGGTTGGAAGAGACCTTCAAGATCATCGAGTCCAACCCAGCCCCAACACCTCAGCTAAACCCTGGCACCCAGTGCCACATCCAGGCTTTGTTAAACACACCCAGGGATGGTGACTCCACCACCTTCCCAGGCAGCCATTCCAGAACTTTATTTCAGCATATGCCACAGCACAGATCACAGCTGAGATGGCCATGATACACAGAATATCCTCACACAATTTCAGAGAGCTTTAAGCATTCACACAAACAGAGCAACACCTTACCTCATCAGAAAGCTTCAGGGGTCTGCCCATCCAGAGTAACACCACTCCACTTCAGAAGGCTGCAAACATCTGCTCTCTTGCTCTTTAGCCCAACCTTTTATCCCCTCATGGTTCATGCCCTGCACCTGGGTGCCCTCTGCTCCCTTTGGTGGTTGCTCAGCACACCTGGGCACTCCCTGCTCATTGCTGTCACTGCTGCTCACAGCTGTGCCCATGGGGGAGGAGGCTGCAGCCCCACTCCCAACCACCACAAACCAGGCACCTACAGAACTTCATCACCTTTTCTGTTGAAAACTTTTTCCTAATATCCAGCCCATATTTCCCTTGGCACTGTGTCCTCTGGTTCTGTCAGTGTTGCCTGGAGAAAGAGCCCAACCCCAGCTGAGCACAGGCACCTTTCAGGGAGCTGTGACACTTGAGAGTAGGCAGCAATAAGGGAGAGAAAAGAGAAAAATAAGCAGAAATACCACTTGGGTCTGCTTCTAACTCTCCTATACCGAAGCAGCTTCTGGAATTCTCTTCATTTGTCCAACTCCTTGGTTTCCTCACCTGTGAAATGCAGCCGTGGTCTCACCCCCAGCACTGCAGGGGAGGCAGTGGCACCTGCAGATCTGCCCTGTTTATCTCAGGCCTGTGCAGCAGGACAGACACAGCTCCAGCAATTCCCAATGGGAACTGTCTCATGTCTGGTTTCATCAGGCTCCTAATGCAAGGTCTTAAAGATAAATCCAACTCTTAATTAAAACTGAAACATCACTCAGACACGACTTCCAGAGAGAGAATGTGGCTACATCCATAGGCAGATTAGAGCTGGCCACAGAAGACCCCATCATATTCTCAGGGTGGAAAACTCTAGCCTGATTACAATTAATTAGCAACATAAAATACATTACCACATCACCAGTGGAGACAGACTGCAGGACTATTACATGTTAAGGATTCAGAGAGAGGACAAAATTGTGTTATGAGGTGAGAGAGCAGATCCAGAAGGGAGGAAATGGGGCAACAAAAACTACTTCTAAATAGCAATCATAATCCACCTTAATGTATATAATTACAAATTATTTAAGTAATGAACTAAACCCATATTTTCTGCTGTCTGTATAAAAATACACAACATTCTATTGTCAATTAATTATAGAATTCAATCAGTGCCTCTATTTTTACCTTTTCAACAAAACTCCAATGTAATCCTAGACATGTAGATTTTGTCTGTAACTTATGTTGTGCTTATGTTTTAGCAGTTTTCTACTATTTTCAACAACTACTATATTCTAATGAAATAGAATTAGTATTAATTACCCTTTAAAAAGTTATTTAGCCAGAAATAACAAATGAAGAATGACGTAAGCACAGATGAAGAGCTGGCAGCAAGTGGTCACTGGTTTGTTCTCAGCCACAATAAGAGTCCAAGCCCTCAACTAAAAAGGTCATTTTTACATCCCCACTCTTATCCATCATATTTGTTCCATTTCATCAAAAGGCAAAGCTCAGAGTCACGTGCTGAGTTATGGATAAATAACAATTGTGACTCTTTTCAAGTGTAAAAACTATTCTTACTCAACATAATTTTTAAATAATTGCAAAATCACTTTTTTTAAAAACAAAATAATCTGCAAACTGCTGGTTTTAATACCAGTTAGTTGTCTGAAGGAGAACCTAGAGAGGAATTCAGTATTACCAGCTAAAATACATGAAAAATAGAACTCACATTTCCTATCTTGTGCACTTTCAGTGCACATTTAAAATCACTCCCCATTCTTCAGGAGGAAGAGGCTCTCAAGTGCTTTGTAAGGTGCAGACATGAGCAGCACAAAGGCAACACAAAGCAGCCAGACCTGGATCCTGACATTATTAATGGCTATTTCTGCAGCTCTGAATTCTGCAATGATTTCACACAAAGTGCCTTTGCCTGTCCCTGCACTTCCCAGCTCTGATCTGATCCTGGCTGCATTTCACTGAAGGGATCTCCTCAGCTGCCCATTGTGCTCTCTGCCTCCAAATTCAGCATTTTGCTGTATTCCAGCCTTTCTGTCACTCACATATTCACTTTTATGCCTGAATGGCACCCATGTGCTTCACCTATTAGGAAACTGAGATTTTAAAAGGGAATAAGTGATGGGAGTTCTGTCACTGATACCCAAAGGCTCAGAGTTTGAGCAGCTGCTGGTACAGCTGAGCTGGTTCAGCAGGCTAAAAGTTACAGGGAAATTAGAATGGTAATAATACCATTGTATTTCAAATCAAAACAAAAAAAAATCATGTTAATGAGTCTAATCCAAAAAGCAAGAGAAATTGAGGTGGGGTTTTATTAAATCCAGGGTGTTTAATATCCCAAACTCCACTGGTATAAGAATGTTTCTTAAAGCAGCATCACAAAGGCTTCCATGTGCTTTATTTTCATATCAAGGCACATTTTATACCTCTAATTCCCCCTTTTTCCCTTCCCCCATTATCAGGTGGCTGCAGAAGACACCAAGCCAAGAGTCATCCCCTTTAGGAGCTCACCCACCCCACTCATGGAGCAACACTTGTCCTGCAGGATTTTCACTGTCAGCTGCTCTCCCTGTCAGGAATGTAAGAACTTAACTTGGATTCAGGACAAAGGCCCCTAAACTTGCATTTTAAATAGGCTGAGGCCTATAAAACAATTATAAGCCAAAGGAAGTTTTGGAACCTAATCTTTGTCAGCATTGCTGGAGGAAAATAGGTCATGCCAAGCAAACCTGATTTCATTCCTTGCTATGATTACATGTTTGCTTTTATAAAGATGATTGCATGGCTCAAACTGTTGTTAGGCATTTGACCCAGTATTGTACTGACCAGAGACCCATGGGCAGGAGATCCTGAATGAACCAGGGATTAATGAAGCAGGAAAATTCAAAAAATGAGTATCAGCAAGGAATGCTCTTATTCAGCTCCTGGTGGGATCTCACAGGCTTTTTTTTTTTGGCAGAGGCTGTGTTATTCTGCACTGGCATCAGGAACTTGGAAGTAAACAAACAATCTGCACCTTACTTGCACTTGGAAGGGATTTCATGGGATGAGGGAGAGAGGACTTTGCTGTTGATGGGGCCACTTGTGGAGCCATCCCACAGGGATGAGGTTTTCCAAGGAAAACCAACAGGGCAGTGGTGGGTTTGAGTAAGAATGCAGCAAAGAAGAGAGAGACAGAAGGGCTTAACAGCTCTGAGGGCTCTTCTGCATTAGGAATTGTGGCTGTGGGATGCTCTGCCTCTTCTGCAGCAGGACTGCAGTGCTCTGGAGAACACCAAGGGGATTGTGATGCTGCTGAACACCAACATTTTAAAATAAAGCCTTTCACAGTGAGATCTCAACTCCTGTGTCCTCCCAGCCCCTCTGAGAGCTCCACATTTCTCCTGCAGAGAACACAGAGCTGAGGAGCACTGCTGGCAATGAATCTGGTGGCTGCTCCTACTCAGAGTCCTCCTGCCTCTCTGGGTTTAATGAAATCCTCCTCAAGCACTGCTGTACATGTTGCCTGTAATTACTACACATCCATCAGGTGATTGTGGTGCAAGTTTAAAAACGCATCAGGAAAAGCTGATTTTTTAAAAATACATCTGTATTTCTTTAAATTACGCTGTTGTGCAAACACCATGAGGCAGTCAGTCCATGTATTAACTTCCAGTGAGGACTTCAGCTCAAAGTTAATGTGAATTCTCCACAAACACCATTATTTCCTCTGCATAAGCAAATTGGACATTGCTTTTCACATGGACAAGTGGCAGATAATAGTGTTTAGAGTGCCTGGGAATGCAAAGTATTCCTGTGTAATGAGATATCACAGAGCAGGAGACTTGGTACCACTCGAACAAAACAGCATTTCTTTGACAGGAGGCTTTCAAGGTTAACTATGTAGAGCAGCTACAATTTATGCAAACAAAATCTCCCCTGGTTCTTTGAACTGATCACATCTATTTTCTATCTCAAGGGTAATCTAAAACATCTGATTTCCCTCTTCTCACCCTTGTGTGAAAATAGTAGTGGTGCTTTCAGAGAAAGGGCTGGGGAAGCTCTGCCACTGCTCAGTTGTGATTTTCAAATGTGCCTATTTTAACAATATACTTTTAATCTGGTTTCTCAAGTATTTTAAACCCATGTTAAAGCCATGTTCAATAAAGAGCTCTCCACTGCAACATTCACCAAGGAGGAAGTTAAATGATAAAGAGTTACAGAAAATATCTATATATGCAATACTAATTAAGTGAAGTGCAACCACTGGTTCTTGCTAAACACAACCCAACTCAACATTTAATTTGCTTTCTTTCCTCTTCCAACATCCTTCCTTTCTAAAAAACTCCTCCTTACCACCAACCTGGAACTCTGGTACAATTGTGAGCTTTGTCATCGTTTAAGGCATCCTTTAAAGCACACTTACTCTTCCCACAGGAACTCATTGAAATCATCATTTATTACCTTGCTTTTCCTCTCATCAGCCAGGAATCAAAGTCTCAATGTGATAATATTAATGCCAAATAGATTTTCACTGGGAGAAATATGGAAACACTTTCCATATGCTCCATTCTTCCTGTGTCTGGACCCTCACTGGCTGACGGGGCACAGGAAAAACCCCAGAAATCTGAAGGCAATGTGTGATGCTCTTCTGGAAAGTTCTCAGTGGTGATGCAAGCAGCAAAGAACCTGAGAAATAATCTCATTTGTTTTCTGGCTACCCTAAATATGAAAGTTTAAATTTGTAGAATTGGTAAATCAAACTAGAATCTGTTCAATACAAAATAAGTGAGGTGCAGCCACCAGCTCTCACTAAACACAATCCAATCCAATATTTAATTTGCTTTCTTGGTATGTTACCCTTGCTGTTCCAATATTCTTCCTTTCTAAAAATTCCCCTTCACCACCAAGGCTTCTAGAGGTACATATATATATAAAAATATCTGTTTACATGGTAATCCTGCTTTCAAATCACAGAAAATTACCTTAGAAATGAGGAGATTTCTGTGCACATATAAGTGAAAAACTATCTAATACTAGACAGAGGAAAATATTAAATACCAGTCAAAGGCACACCTGCTCATTGTTGGAAGATGCCACATGAAATAGGATGTCAATAAATACATTTCATTCCCTGCTATACATCAAAATGAGTAAAAGCTGTCAGTAGCTTGGCTCAATGACGTGTGAGAATGCAAGATGGGAAAAACTGGAAATGTAGCTAAGTGTTTGATACCAGAGCCTAAATTTAATATTGTTTCCCCTTTGCTGGCAGGGCAAACAGGAGGATGGGCAGATGCAGGCTCTGTTTGCACTGGCTCTTTCAGTGAGACATTTGCCATCTGCTTTGTGGAGGTAAAGTGAGTGGGGAGAAAAAGCCAAAATCTCTCTTTGAATGTTAAACGAGTTGTTTCTGTTGGAGAGAAGATATTAAACCTTAAACTGCCTGGGTAGAAGGTTCCTTCTCTCCCTTTAAACAACCATTCACTTGTTAATACACTATTCAATTATAAGTAATGCAGAATAGATGAGAAAATCTAATGACACTGTTACATTCATCAGCTGAAATCAGAGGCCTCGTGTGCTGACAATGAATTGCAATTTTTACCTCAAGGTACGTGTGCTTACCCTGGCCAGTGCTCACTTCCAGCTCCATAAACTCTTTTTTTTCACATTCCATGTATATTTATGAACAGAATATTACTGCCAAATTCCGAGCTTAGCTCTCCTTGCAGAGCTCAATACATATTCAAAAGTCACAGCTGTGACTGGGAGGAGATGAGTATTTTTGTGGAAACCATTTCTTCCTCCCATATCCAAATGTATTTCCTTAATTTATTGTCACATGCTTGTTAAACCATGTTTTAGATTCTCTCCCTGACACATGCTCCTGCAGAGCTTGGATTGCAGTTTAGGAGGCTCCTACAACTGCAGTCCACGCTGGTTTAAAGAAGGATTTCCTTCAGTCATGGAATCCTGTGGGCAAAACACTGGCAATGGCACTTGGTGCTTAACAGGAACACTTGGAAAAGTAACAAAACTCTGCAATTATATCAACATGCAGGGTGTTGATGACTCTCCCACAGTATCTGTGACAGTTATGGCTGCTCTCAGAAATTACTAATTAAATAACTCAGTAATAAGGATAAAGGATGACAACTGAAATCCATTTAATTCAGGATAGAAATCTCTCTGTATACTACAGGATACACTCTCGCTGTAGAAATTTTGGGAAAAACCATGTTCTGGAAAAGGAAAAAAAAGGAAAATTTACTGTTTATCAGCCAGTTTTAACTGAACAAATGACTTTTACCAAACAGTGTGGGTTTTGGACACCTGTAAATGTCTGAGGGTACTTACAGGTAGGTGCCAAGGGTCTGCTGCCCCTGGCAATGATCCCGTGTTGAGGGAAGGATCTGTGGAAGCCTATGAAGGGCAGTTTTTAGAACACAAAAATACCAACATTTCCTAAAAATGCAACAAAAATATCTGATTTAACATCTTATAAATCTCACTTCAGCAAAATCTAGGGTAGGATCTATAAAATAACGAACATTTTCAAAGAGAGGTTTTTCCTATTACCAACAAACTCACTGAGACAAAGGCAAGGAGATTTTGGGAGTGTGGTAGTGAGGGCAGAGCAGGGCTCACCCGTCCCTTTTCTGCCATTCCATGCCCCAAAATCCCAATTATTCCCGCTGGCTCAGATGTCCTGCCTGGCACAAGGGCTCTGCTTTTGCAGTGTTACCACTGCCATGTGTCAAACCTGGGTTGAAAACCAAAACAGTTAAACGTGAATGAGCCCTGTGTGATCTAGGGAACAGGAATAACCAGGAGGGAGCTGGGAGAAACATGAACAGCCTGGGACCTCCTGTCTGTCCCAGTGATGCCTCAGGTTTGAGCTTTTATATTTTTCAGATTCTGTGCTGCTTTAGTGTGTGGGTCTGGGCTTCATATCAGGGCATGGTGAGCTCTCTGCACAGAGCAGGGAGACAAAACAATTCCTGCTCCAGCTGGGGACCAAGGACAAATGATCCAAATCTCAGCCCAAGAGCACAAACAACGTGGGCTGAAGAGAGAAAAACAAGCAGGATGGGACTGCAGAAGCTAAAGCTGGAATGGGACAATGAACTCCAAGGTGCAAATGGAGCAGAACTGATCCCAGTGACAGACCCTGTGCCCGGGCTGCATTTTGGGACCATTTTGGTTCATCTTGGGTGCAGCCCTGGCTGGGCTCTTGTGCTGCCCGAGGTGGATCCATGGAGGAAATCCTTTTAATAAATCCCTGCTTTATTCTGGAACTCTGTCCAGCCTCTGTTCCAGGCCATCCTTCACAAGGCATCAGCAGAGCAGCATTGGACAGCACACCCAGAACTCCCATTTCCTCCCCCAGGCTGGACAGACCCAGAGGCAGCAATTGTGGAGTTACAACGAGATTTGCAAAGAATAAAACATCTGGCACTGAGATCCAGGCCGTTCTGGAAAACAATCTGGCTGTAATGTTTTTGCATACTTTGCACATTTCTAATGGAATGGCACTATCTCTGCAGCATGGATTTTCCCAATATCATTTTCATCTGGTGGCTGAGCCAGAATTTGTTAACCATCTGCATATGTGCAGCGTGGATTTTAAAAGTAATTATTTTTGTAGCAGTCCAAATTGCTGTTGCATAAAATAGCACATATTTTTTCATATATTTTTTTTTTTCTGTGAAACTGCAGGAGGCTCCATCAGTCCTAAAACACCATTTTGCATTCAGTTTAATTTAGCTGTGGTGCAGTTAGAAGGTTGGCTATGTTTGGTTTGTGTCAAAGAAATGCAAACATTTGGCTTGAACTTTGGAGGTCCCTTGCTGGTGACAATATTTGAAGGGAGAGGTTTTGATGGTTTATTTTGATGTTTTTAGGGATTTATTTGGGATGATTTCTATCCTGACCAAAGCCTCTGGAGATTGAATTCACAGGGAAATTATCCAGGTGGGGTTTTGCAGGGGAAAGAGCTTCAGATACATGACATCTGTACTTCTTCTACTGAATAAACACCACAGAAATTCTGATTTACAAAGAAAAAAACAATGTCTGTAACATGCAGTTAAGGCTGACCATGGGTTCTGCTGTTGACTTCATTCTTCTTTATAGTATTATCTTTATTATATGTTGTCTCTATTGTTTTCTATGCTAATTTTATTTTTGGAGGGAGATGAGCATTCAGTCTAAAGCCTTCTGCTGTATGATTTGTGATTTGAACAGTTAGAAATACCCTTGGTTTCTGAAATATTTACAAATATAAATAAAATAACTGAGTAAAAATTACTTAGCTTCAAAGGACAAATTTCTGTAGGCAGATTCATGCAGACAATAAAATTAAAGCTGCAGTTAAACCTTCATAACAGAAACCTCTGCAGAAAACTAAGTCAAGTCTAACATGCATTTAAATTTTTCATGGATCCAAAACCGAGTAATTTCTCTTCAGGACAGACATCAGCCCCCAAAAACTGCTCAGCACAGCCCCAGACTGCCTGAGCTGCACCTTCCCTAGGACAATTGAACAGATCAGAAAGGTCAGAATGAGGCCAAGTACCTCAAAACCACTGATAGAAAATGGCTGGAGGTTCCTATTTTACTTTTATTTTGTTTTACTTCAGGCAAGAGGATGGCTGGCAGTCAAATCCATGTAATAATTCCTATAAAGTTAGGAGGCTGCTGCTAAGTGAGTCCTGTGAAATGCTACACTTTCTTGGCCTCAGGCAAACAAATTTTTTCTGGTGGATAAACAACAACATCATCCTACTAACACGTGTAAATTCTATTCCTTCATGCACAAATTCCATAATTATTTTTTCAGGCTTTGATAAACAGCATGAATTCTATATAATGCACGGTCCTCCTCTGTAATGAATAAATTTGCCTTTTAAAGTCTGCTGCCCTAATAACTAAACAGGAAGGGAACATGAAGAGCAGAAATAGGAACTGTTTCAACAAGCTAGTTGTAAATAAGGTTAAAAAAAAAATTAAAAAAAAAAAGCAAAAACCCCAAAGTGCATTCAAAGTTTGATAATGATTTACAAAGGAGACTTTTCTGAATGCAACACCTCTAGACAGCTGCAAATTCGATCTACAGCACTAACAACCACAGCAGTGATTTCTCATCAGGAATTACCAGCCCTAGCATGTCTGGGACATTTTTTATTCATAGTTTTCTGTTTTTCTTTCAGCATCCATTTAAACAGAGTTGCTTTTTTTTTTTTTTTAATTAAATCAAGAAAACTGTACTGTGGCTCAATCTAAAGCAAATATAGAAATTAATAATTTTGCTTTTGAGCTACCATTGCAATGGAATTCCTTGTCCTTGTCGTGGCCAAGAAAGTTTTGGCACTGGGGGCAGAAAGAAAGAAAATACTGATTTTCCCTGCTCTGCAGAAATTTGATTGTGTTAATCTACTATTACTAATTATTACTTTAAAGATAAAAGTCCAAGAATATGAGATACATTTAAAATAACTTTCACTTTAGTGCTAAACAAACTAAACCAGAGAATCCTAAAGAGCTTTCAGTCAATATCTCCTCGATACTAGAAGACTCCCATTTAAAAGGAGACCAATTATAACTGCAAAGAGAACTTACACACTTTTAAAACCAAATTATTTAATTCTTTATGAAGATATGAATTCTATTACTATGAATTCTATAGAATTTCTATTCTATTCTATAATATTCCATTATTCCCAACATGGAAAACACCCAGGGAACACCAGGTGGTTTTGTGAATCTGCACCTTCTCTTCAATGACACAGTCATTGCAAACCAACAATTCTTTCTACTCTGCAAACAAACTTTTTCCCTTCAAAACTCCATGAGGGCATGGAAAAAAATGTGCAAACTGAAAATATTACTCAGAAAGTTGCTGTAGTACAGTGATGTGACCAAAAAAACCCCATATTTTATCAAACTATCTCTTTTTTTGTGCAAAGGATAACTTGCTCACGTCTGTGTAAGTGAGGTCTCTTTGTACTTTTCCCTTTCAGAAAAAGCAGTGGAGAGAAAAGCCAGGAAATGAGAGTTTAAAAGCTGGTGATTCCCACCTGGCAGCTGCTTGGAGAGCTGCTCCAAAGGGCTGCCACCACAGTGCAAGGCGGTGTCACTTCCAATAGCATCTCATTAAATCAGCCTCTAATTCAATTACAGCTGTTCTCCATAGGAGCACTCCACTGGAGAGCAAGGATTTCCCTCTTCCCACCTTGCAGGCACAGCTCGTGTGCCACAGGGCTGGGCAGCAGTGCCAGCCAGGGCAACTCCTGCTCATCAACCCCCAAACCTCTGCTCCCATCACCCACAGCAACACAACACAGCTCTTCAAACACGCTGCCTCTTGTTCAGCTTTGTTGGCCTCGTTCTCCTTTCTTGGTTTCCTGTTTGTTTTGGGATCACAGAATCATTGGAGTGGGAAAAGATCTCCAAGAGCATCAAGGATCTGTGAGCAATCCCCAGCACTGAGTGCCACATCCAGGGCTTCCTTGGCCACCTCCAGGGATGGGGATCCCAAACCTCCCTGGGCAGCCCCTGCCAATGTCAAATCACCCTTTCCATGGAGAAATTCCTCCTGATGTCCAAGCTGACCCTGCCTGCTCAGGGGATTTCTCTTTTTCTCTCTGCCTACAGTTCATTGCTCACAAGAAAAGGAGGGTAGAGGAGCCTTGCATCAATCTCACAGCTCAAACAAAAAAAGAGAGTTTAGCTGTGACCTGTCAGGGGTTTTATCCTCTCCATGCAGAAGAACAAGGCTCAGTTTTCAATCATTACATTTTTACAGAAATACACTTCTTCTGACCTTTGGATTGCCCACATTTCGGGGATGCCCTTAGGGCACGGGAGTGCTGGAAAACTAAATGAAGATACAATTAGAGAACAGAAACATAGAATTGTTTGGGGTGAAAGGGACCTTTAAATGTCATCTCATCCCACCCCCTGCCATGGGCAGGGACACCTTCCACTCTCCCAGGCTGCTCCAAGCCCTGGCTTTGCACACTTCCAGGTTCTCTCTCCTCTCTCACAACCTTTCCTTCCAGGGAGCAGCCCTTGCTGTGACTCCAGCCCAGGGCAGGGCAGGATGCTGAGCACCCTCACTCCAGCTCCCTGCCCAAACCAGCGCCTTTCCTTCTGGAAGCCAGTTGCAAAATCAAGGTCTTGTGCACCACAAAGCTCCTTGCTCCTGCAAGACTACCCATCAAAGTGCATAGCAAACATTATTCCAGCTGGCAGCTCCTTGCAGATGTGGAGACTGCATTCTTTTCTGGTGTGCTTTAGTCTAAAAGCCAAAAACAATTCTGGGAATGTCCAGGGGTAGGGAGATTATGGCAAATTAAGAGAAAATTAAGCAGGCAGGCATCTGCTGAAGGGAAAGTGGTGAGAGTGACATGTAGATATCTTCACTTAGACTGGATTAACTTCATTTTTTGATTAATTCATATTAACTTTCCGAGCATCCCCGTGTGGAGGAGTCCCCCGGGAGCTTGCAGGAATGCCACTCCTGCTGCTGTAGCAGCTCCTGTCACTGGAGGGCACAATGCTGCTGCTTTCGCAGCCTTGCACAGCCTCAGCTCAACGATTTTTGGAGAGACAACGTTTTTTTCCTTTGAAAAAAAAAAAAAAATTGATCCCCTCAAATTATCTGAATGCTCAGGTCTTCCTTTTGTAGATCTCTGACTGCTAAATTGTGCAAGGAAAAAAGAAGGAAAATCCCCCAAAATAACGAGTTGAAAAAAGCCCAGAGTTTTTATTTCCTGCACGGTGCTCCAGACAGTGTAACTATTCATTAACTTTAAAGCACACAGTTTAAAATCCTGTTTTTCTTTTGGTCTCGGCTTTACATCCTGCAGTTCCTTTAGCCCCAAACCAAATCCCTGGCTCTGATCCTGCCGTTAATATGAGGAAAATCAGCCTCCCATCCATTTAGGCTGTTATGCTTATTCAGCATTTCCTTGAGGAAAAACCTGACCCAGGTAAAGCCCCTTCTCATGGGCATGCCTTGAGCCCAAAGGAAATCCTTTTCCATTGTGTCTGGGCTCCTCTGGCAGAGCTCTCTGGGCTCTGGAGTGTCCCGACAGTGTGAAACACTGAACTATGGAGCAAATCACCAAAGAATTTAAAAGGAGAAAAATTCCTAAATGTTAAAAGCTCACAGGACAGAAATAATGAAGCAGTGAAATCCCTGACACTACCTGTCTCACGTGTTGCATATCTGGGTAATTCAGCCCTCTGTGCTTCTGCCAGGCTCCTCCACAAATGGGGGGACCTGAAGGAGGAGACCACAAAGGCAAATGCACCAAGAGATTCCTCCAGAAAGGGCCCTCTGTGTGGTTTCTCCTTCCTGGCACAGCCTGTGAGATGCAAATTTGAGCCACCCAGGGCCAGGAAATACATTTCACAATGCTGATGGTCTCCTCAGTGCTTCTGAAATCCTATTGTGACCCATGGCTTGGAACAGTTGGACACAACTACTGGAGAAGCTTTTTGGAAAGCAATTTCATTAGCACACAATATTGGCCTGGCTCTGCCTGAAAAGTCAATGGTAAGACTCACAGTGATTTTAATGAGAGAAGAAGTAGGTCAGCACTGGAAAATCTCATGCACAGCCTTTATATTCTGTCACTGATTCCTTGTGATCCCCAGAGAAAGAGGAATAATTCTGACTATCCATGAGCAAAGCAGGAAAGTTTTGCTGCCTGGGCTGGAGTTTTGCTCCCTCTGTAGAAAAGCCCTTTACAGCATAAAGCTCAGCTGTGACACTTGCTAATACATGGCAAATACTTTGTTGTTGTCCCAGTATTTCAGACCAACTCACTGAATCATGTTTCCTCTAAAAGAACCAAACCCAAAAGAGCCCAGTGTTGACAGAGTTTGGATTAAGATATCTCAGAGTCAGTGGAACAAGTCACACACAGATGTAAGAGCTGCTGGAGGACACACAAGTGTCAAGAATTCCCCGTCTGTCCCTAGAAGGATCAACTCTTAATTCCCTGCTCCAATTAGGTTTTGACACCTGCTTGGGGCAGCTCAGACTCAGAGGTTTTCAGCTCCATTTACAGATGGAGTTTGTCTTTGCCCAGAAGGTGTTACTGGATCCCACACCCTGCCAGCCCAGCCCCTAAGGCTCCATTTATCCATCTCCTATCATTTCCTCTGCAGGCAAACGAGGCATTCACAGCTGAAGATTTGGGCTGGTTGCTCCCCAGCTGGGTTTCCTTCCAAGCCTTTGCCATGCCTGGGAGCCCAGCAATGTCACCCAAACAAACTCAAACACTGCAACCCAAACCACTTCAGACTGGCAACCTCCTGATCTCCCTAAAACTGTCACTGAGATCAGGCCCTGCTTCCAAAGCCTTCGTGGAAGTTTCCCCCTCTGGCTCTGATATCCCCACATCCCCTCAGCAGTGCTGTGCACTCCAACCCCAATCCCATTGCAGATTCCCTGGAATAAAGAAGGAGCAGCACTCCCTGCAGGGCTCTGATTTACTGCACAACCTCTGCCCACAGCTGGGATTCCCCACTCTGTCCCCAGGAACTGCCCTGCACTGAGGGCAACTTGCCAGCCCACCTGGTCAGCCCTGGGAGGAAGAGCAGGGAGAGAGAAACTGGTGAAAGCAGGAAAACATAACCTGGAGAAAGAACTGGTGAATATAAACTGGGGGAAAGCAGGTAAATATAACCTGGAGAAAGAAATGTAAATATAAACTGGAGAAAGAAACAGGTAAATATAAACTGGGGGAAAGCAGGGAGATATAAACTGGGGAAAGAAACAGGTAAATATAAACTGGGGGAAAGAACTCATGAATATAAACTGGGGGAAAGCAGGTAAATATAATCTGCAAAAAGAACCGGTAAATATAAACTGGGGAAAAGAAACAGGTAAATATAAACTGGGGGAAAGCAGGGAGATATAAACTGGGGGAAAAGCAGGTAAATATAAACTAGGGAAAGAAACAGATAAATATAAACTGGTGAAAGAACTGATAAATATAAACTGGGGAAAAGAAACAGGTAAATATAAACTGGGGAAAAAACTGATAGATATAAACTGGGGAAAAGAAATAGGTAAATATAAACTGGGTAAAGAACTGATAGACATAAACTGGGGGAAAGAAACAGGTAAATATAAACTGGGGAAAGAACTGGTAAACATAAACTGGATGAAGAGCAGGTAAATATAAACTGGGGTAACAAACAGGTAAATATAAACTGGGGAAAGAACTGGTAAATGTAAACTGAAAAAAGAAGCAGGTAGATATAAACTGGAAAAAGAACAAGTAGATATAAACTGCAGGTCTGTCCTTCAAGGTCACATAATTCCCTTCAAGAACTGCATTTCCAAAGCATCAGCTTCCCAACAGTGAGGAATAGCACAACAGAACATGTGAAATTGGATAAACATGGCTAATTCCCAAGGGAATCATAATTGTGACAGTGAAATATGATGGTTTACTAGGTCAAATACTTTCTTCAAAGAAACATGCTTGAAAATTATATTGAAAGCTTGACTTGGACAGATTGCAGGGACCCAGTCCAACACTATGGTCAAAGATATTTTTTCCCTGAAGAAATCAGTCACTGCACTACACAGGGCTTGCACGGACACAAAAATAAATTAATGTTTGTTCTGTTTTATCTTCCTGTGTTAACATCATTAACTAAACCATAGTGGAATGTTAATCAGGTCTTCTGTACGCGTTTGCTCGCAATACATTAGGTTTTAAAAGATAATCTGAAAAGTTAAGTTCAAGCCAAGTTAAAAACCCAAAATGTTAATACTGAAAGTACTTTTAAAGCACAATCTATAGATAATTTGCACCCAAGAAAGGAATATTTTCTATCCAACAGGTAAGATCCTTATTACATATTAAAAATGGATTGTAACTTTGTTTTAATGGAGCTTAATCTTTTTATGGTTAGACATCATTTAAATAGGCCACAAAAGCTCACCAATATTCTAGGTCCCTGATCTTTGTATTTCCATCCTCAAATGATCTAATTACAGAGTTGCTTGATAAAATTTCCTGACAATAATGGTTTGCAAAGGAATCACAAGAATTTAGGAGCAGAAGGAATCACCTGGTAATAAATGTTCACTCCTCTGTCCATCAGAGGTTATGAAATTCTCAGAACATCATAATAACCCCCAAATATTCAGAATACAAGCCTGGAAGTCACAGAGCTCTGCTGGGCCACAGGAGGACAAGCAGGAGAGATCAGAGGTACTGCCACTGCCTCAGAACCCTCCATCAGCAGCTGATCTCACAGCAGGGAGCACCTGGATGGCCAAATTATCTGGAGATATTTGTACTCACTCACCCACCTCTGTTTTACAGAGGAAATCCTCTGTTTCTATCAGGATAAACAGGTATTTTGTAAATAAAAAGGATTTCATAGAAACAACACTTTAGATTTTATTTCTACACATGAGTAACCTGGTTTGGTCTGGGCCCTTGGCAGAGGAGTGGGATGAGATGAACTTAAGGTCTCCTCTAACTCAAACCATTCTGTGATTCCATGACCATATAGATAAAATATTAATCATAAATTAAGCACCAGATAAATTCCAGTTGGATATCATTATCCACAGCCATCCAGATGTTCTGGAAATGATTCATTAGAGATACATTCTGTAACTATAGAGATAAGGAGTGAAACTGCAGGTCTGGAACACATTTTACTGACCAGGTCAGGATGTAAAATCTTCAGATATGACCAGGTCAGTGGCCACAGACACTTGGAGAAGATAATCTGATATCCTGGCAAGCTGATGCATACATTAAAAAACAGAAGAGGTAAGAGGATGGAATTTATTTTTTAAAAAAATGGTGCTGGCAGCTGCATGATGTCAGCTGTATTTGTAATAATAAAGCACTTTCTGGTGAGCACAAACCTCCCCAATTTGTAGCAATTAATCCAAACCCCAAGCTAAGTCAGTACTGGTAGCCAAGGGTGATAACATGAGCATATTTCTCTAGCAGAACATCATCCATTCCTATTTTTCTGGCCTACAACATTCCTGCTCACATTCTTCCATGGCATCTGAATTTGCCTCTGACCTACATCTCACTCCACCCTCAAAGCACAAGAGCTTCTCTGGACACCATGAAATGTCAGGTTTTGGCCACACTGAGCTTTCACAGTGGATAAAGGAGGTTTTCTATTGCCTGCACTGAATTCTCACCTGAAAGAGCCCTTTTGGAGAAAACATTTAAAGACATCCAGCAGCAAAGTGTGTGAAAAGAGGCTTCTACCCTTCCCTGGGCCTGTTGAAATCCTGCTGAACCACTGATTACTGGAGACTCCTTCAGGGTAAAAAAAAAAGTTCCTTGTAAAAGATAAAGAAAACTGAAATTTCATATTAATATCAACAGACTTTGATCTAGCAATATATCTACCAAATGTTATTCCAGTATCACCCTCTAAATCTCTGTCTCCAGAATGATGTGGATTGTCAGAACTTCATACATAAATTTATAAGACACCATCTTTAATTTCATGCAAATGACAGTCCTAAATGGCCCTAGTAAAATGCTCGTTGTCTTCTGCTCTCATAAATTTCAAACTTCTTTCAGTCTATCATGAACTCAGGAGATGAATCACATTCCAACTGTGCTCATCACACACTGCAGTGGCCTTGGCCTTGCACCACGTTCCTATGCTGAAATATTAAGTTCCAACCACAAAAAAAGTTGGTATTCAGCAAGTTTTAGTTACAAAAAATAAAATTCTCTACAGAGTTGGGAAATTAAATGTTTTAGCGTGGTCTAAATGGATCTCTTATTTGTGAGCTTGGGGACATGGGTTAGTGGTGGCCTTAATGGTTGGACTTGATGATCTTGGAGGACTTTCCAACCCTAATAATTCCATACTCAGTTCAAATGGATGATTATTTTGGAGCTCCATACTCTGCACTTTGAATAATTTGTTAGCTTGAGGGTTTTGTCCAGCAATCCCATTTTTGTTATGATGGTCTCTACAGTCCTTCACAAAAAATTTCCAATGTTTTCCTGCAAAGTGTTTTCTCGGAAGAAAAAAATAAAATATTATAGTGGCTTTATCCAGAAAGGTCTTTGTCTTCAGAACAGAAGAGTAAGAATCCAAAGGATTTCCCAGCTCCACTCCTGCCATCCTACAGATTTTCTGACCATGTAGAGATAATAAATGTGACTGAGTGGATCCTGAGGTGTGGTGTGAACTCACTGGGACCCAAAACATGGCCATAATTAGGAAGACTCCTAACTAACAGCTGAGCCTTAATGAGTCCATTTCCATGCTAGTTATCTCTCAGGATTAAAAAAATATCTTTCAGGTCACCCAGGACAATGTTTTGGGTGTTGCAATCCACCCAGAGCTGTGACCTGCTCTAAGAGCTGGCTCACAGCTATAAATAGCTCAACCCAATTAGCACTTGGTTCATTTACTACATTTAGGGAAGCAATTCTCCATCTAAGCCACCTGCAGAGCTTTGGTGGCTTTAGGGACACGAATCCCACCTGGCAAGGACCTCACAGCTCTTATTCTACACCATTACAGAAATTCTGCTGGACTTTTAGGGCTGAGAGGGTCAGAAATGGAGGTGCTGCTGCTGCTGCTGCTGAAGGCACTCAGTTGATTCATAAAACCCACAGCCTCAAATCTTTCCATAAAAACATCCCAGAGGTTGGCCTGGGAAGTCACCACTATGGAATTAGGAGCAGGAATTACTGCATGGATGGTTCAAGGCCCACATAAACACAAGCACTGAATTCCCCAAGGCCATGAGAGTAAGAGGTGGCCCTGGAGGGGATGCACAGCCAGCCAGCTGTGACTGTGCCCAAAAATAAATGATTCACTTTCAAAAGGAGGCAGCAAACCAGTGGCAGAAATGGACAGGACTGGGACACCTCATGGAACAGAATAAAACCAAAACAGAACCAAATTCACCACTGAGACCATGAAAAGGCCAAACAAATCATGACTAAGGAGCCACAGGAAATGACCACAAGGGTGGACATGCTCCTCTTTCCCGTTTATCCACAGAAAGATTAAAAAATGAGACATTTCTTAACCACTGCTCGATGACTTTATCTCCAAGTAAGGATGCTGTGGTCCTTCTGCATTAGGATTGCACTGCTCAAAATGTACTTGTGAGTGTAAATCTAACATTCAGTCTTTAAAATCATTCTTTTAGGTTGATGACAGTTGTATCACATGAAGTCTCTGTGTCCTAGCAACAACATAACTCTTGCTAAACTCAGGCAATTGGAAAATCGGTCAAATTCAGACACAATTAAGATTAAATGTCATAACTGGCAATGTATGAAAAATACTAGGCCTTCCCAATTTAATTTTTTTTTATTCTCCTCTCCATATCTTTCGCAATGATTCATGCAGTGACATGAGTAACACATGGAAATAAATGAGAATTGACTTCCACTAAAATATCTGAATACAGAACATTTGTTCTTCTCTAAGCATGTCTGGGTGCAGCTCCCATTCCCCTCTGAACCAAACACACACAGCTGATAAAAAGCACAAAAGGCATCCAAGCTCCAAAGTGGGATAATCTGAAACTTAAATCACATCCTAAACCTCTTTCTAAGACTCACATTTCCTAGTTTTCCCTGACCAAATTTCAACCCAACACCATTGCCCAGTCTCTGTTCATTTGCCACTGAAAGAGGGTAGATTTAAACTAGAACGAGAAATAAATTCCTCCCAAAGAGGGTGGGGAGGTTGCACAGGTTGCCCAGAGCAGCTGTGGCTGCCCCATCCTTGGAAGTGCCTCTCCCTTTAGGGAACTCTGTCAGGAATGATGCACACCAGTGGCTTTGTTTCACTTCTCTTTTATGATATATTTTCCAGTGGTTTTCCCTTTACCGTAAGGTTTGTAACCAAAGGATCTCTCCTGTGATCAATCTGGTCTCTCCCATTTCCACCTGTTGTCTTCCTCCCTGCTTGCTCTTCTTCCAAAACATCTTTTTATTTAGAGAACAGAAAAGTCTTGATATGGAGAAGCCACAGGAATTGCTCATCACTGACATTAACACAGCTTTGCAAATTAAAATGACCTTAAAGGAGCAATGTACCCCATGATCCACCCTATGCCTCCTGTACCATTTCTAGTCAGGAATGATCATGTCATATCAATTTCCTTATGCTTCTTCCCTGACTTCATTTCCTGAAGGGAAAGACAGCTTCCCAACCTTCTCTTCCAAGCCCAGATGGGCACTCAACCTCATACCTGGTGTGCAACTGCCAGGGCTAAAGGAATGCTGTTTAACCCCATCAATACTGTCAATCACATCCCCGACATTCATCTTCTGCTCAGATTGAGATATGATCTTAATTTTTCCTCATCTCTGGATTCCAATAATCCCTCCCTGATAAATTCTGATCTCAGAATCCCTCCAGGAGTGAAAACCAGAGCAGGTTTCAGCATCCAGCTGGGTGCAGAAGTGATCTCCTGACTTCTAGTGCTCACCTGGAAGCACTTTTGGCCTGTAATTTGTGTGATAAAATCAGATATTTTGTAGATCAATGTTCTATGGGCTGCAAACAGACTTGTTGTCTCTGTGTCACAACCCATTTCATTTTCTTTCAAGATTTTGCTTGTGTACCTCCCTTGTATAACTAAAAATTTAATAATTCCTTATGTGTAGTTAGTATTTGTCTTTTGCTATAAGAAACACAAATCTGAAGGAATAGGCAATCTATTCCTACACTAAAAAACTGTCACCCACCTTCATTGTCTTTTTATTCTTCTCTGAATGACTTCTTTGTGATATTGTTCCATGATACTCTTCAAACCATAAACACTCTGTTTTCATTTGCAGCAGCTCCTGTGCAACCTTGCTGGGCAAGGAAGGCTTTCCATAGAAGATTTTAATGTGTGTGTGTGTCTTATCCCAGCTTCTTTTCTCTGCCATCACATCCAGGTGTCCTTGGACACCTCTCTGGGCAGCCTCTTCCAATGTCAAATCACCCTTTCCAGGAAGAAATTCCACCTGAACCTGCTCTGGCAGAGCTTGAGGCCATTTCCTTTCATCCTGTTCTTGTTCCCTGGGAGCAGAGCCTGACCCCACCACGCTACAACCTCTAATAAGAGGATTCTGTGGAAGCCAACAAAAGAGGGATTTTTTTTTTTCCCTTTCTCATTGTCTTAACAATAGATTAAGAATAAACATAAGAAGACCTAGAAAATTCACCTCAGCTCATATGCAAATTCCAGCACTGGCAAAAGCCCTGGAGATGTGGTTTGCAGACACTACATGATCTTCCATGCTCCCTCTGCTCTTGGGTAAATTTTCACCCTGCTTGAACTGTGTCAAAAATATGCCTAAAGAAGCAAAGGGGAACACTGGAGATGAGAAAAGCAGCCATGCTATGATTAAATATGAATGGTAATGCCAGAGCTTTGATGGAAGGAAAACAGAAAAACCACTGCAATTAAGACCAGGAACACAAGACAAGGCATCCTCCTCTGCAGATTTCTGATACTGTGAGGAGAGTTTCCAAGGAGAAAGCTAATATCACTGTAATCCTTGCTTTTCCCAGTAAAATATATATGTTTTTGCAGAACAGGATTCACTTCTGAAGCTGTACCAACAAGTAAATTATTCATAAGAGAAGAGATAAAAGACAGAACATTTCACAGAGTAAAATATTTAGACTCCCCTATCCCTGGCAGTGTGATCATACTTGTACTAACTGGGCAGACTGGGAATCAAAATGAAGCTCAATTAAGTGGTACAAACTATGGATATAAAATACATCAAGCTGATAAAAATGACAGCTCTCCTGTACCTATGTTTCATCTTTCATGTTGAACCAGTTCAAGGAGAACTAAGCAAAGATGCAATTAATCAGTGCTCTAACATTGTGCTACTTATCAATATGTGAGTGCAACACCTCAATAAAACAGGATGCTTAAAGGGCTGCTAAATGTATCAATATTCAATTACACAATGTTAATAAAGCCATTAAAAGAGAATTAACAAGGGTTTACTCAGGAAGTATCTCTGCCTGACATTAGGTGGCTCTTTAAACATTTTCTAAAAAAATACAGTAAAAAGCTATTAAAATATTTATGCAATGCTTGCATTAGTTCTGTTTAACTGGCACAGCAGCAATAATATCAGCAGTTTTAAATGCCCTGCTTCTCAGCACCACGATTATCCACTAGTTATGAGAGAGAAATAAATTCCCAGCCTTAGAATTTTAATGCTTTTCATTACAAAGAAAAGATCTCTAAATCCTTCATTAAAGCCCAGAGCCTCACTAAAACTAGATGCTTCCAACTCTTTGTTGAAGAACCACTAGCAGAGTATGCTGCAGCAGGAACTGGGCTGGAGATTGCCACTGAGGCTCCTGCCTGCCCAGGTAGCCCAGAGGAAAGTTGGGTTTTGCCCCAGATCTTTGAGCTCAGGCCTCACAGGCAAAGCCTTCCTGGAGATCTCTGGAAGCAAAGGCAGATTATTTCATTCCAAGAGATTGTGCTGCTGCAGCACTTCTGGGCTCGTGGCTCCTCCTCGATTCCCCAGAAACAAAAAGCCTCCCAGGACCTGTTAAATTAGCCAACGTAATGAAGTCCAATTCTGTCTTATTTGCACAGGGACTGGAAAAGATTTTGTGTTTCCATGTACATAAACAAAACCTGGCTCAGCACACCAGGGAATTAAGAGGTTTATAAAATATAAAAGACATTCCCATTAATCTGTTAAACAATTCATTCTCTACCCTGCCTTTTCCTACTAAGTGAATTCACTACTTATAAAAAAAAATACATATATTTGCTGCTGGCAACTCAGTGCTGGCCCCCAACACCTTGGGGCTCTCTGGGGGGACACTGATGCTGCCCCTGGTGGCACCAGCACTGGGAGAAAAAGAAGGTGCAAGTGTTGTCTCTCCCTATTATTCAGAGGTTTTGGTGCATATAACAATGCCAGCTGTGCTGCAGGAAGAAGGATTGCACCATTGATCTGAATTCAATTATTAGGGGGTCTGGGAATGAAACAGATGAATTCCCATCCTGGAAAATCCAAAATAAAGCAGTTCCTCTGATGCTGCCCAGACAATGCTGAGTATTTGTCTTCCAGGAACTGCTAAGCTCAGGGAAAATCCTGGTTTCTTGCAGGACAGGTTGGGCAAATTCATCAACACAAACCCATCTTTACACTGAGGCACCCACAACCTTTCCCAAGGACCTACTACAATTTTGATGGACACTCCTCCAAATTAGTATAAAAATCCATATTCTCCTTTGGAAAATAACAGAACTTACTATTAACAAGATCAAACAGGTGCTACCAAGTAAAAACATCTTTTCCTTTTAAAAAGGTTGCTATACCAAATCACCAGGCCTCTGAGCTCAAAGGAAGTCAAGTGCATGCCCTGCTTGAACATTATCCACAGAACCCTCTGGGAAGACATTATTTGCCACAATTTGCATCCACAAAACAAAGTGAGGAAGATTTTAATGATGATGCAGCTCCTCTAGGAACAAAGATTGTATTAATCCAACCCAAAAGCAGGTGAAAAGAGCAGCTACTTGCTCCTGACTGCTTTGTTTTCAGAAGACACTAATAACTACCCACTTCTCTATTAAAACAATTAAATCTTTCTAGCACATCCCCTCCTCTCCTCCTCAAATATTTTCATTTTAAGAAGAGTTTATGTTGCAATCACTGTTACCTCAACACTATCACCCAGCTAATAATGTGATATTATTTATTTATCACATTTATTTTGGGGGGTTTTTTTGCTGCTTATGTAGGGGTAAGGGATACATTCAATTTTTCATTCCTTGTGTAGCAAGAATCCCTGCTTTTTCTTAGGTTAGATTTTTATTTGTCCAACTAAAAGCTATTAAAGGGGTCTGTGGAACTTGTTAACTGGTCTGTGGAACTTGTGGGACTGCTGAAGCTTCCAACAATCCAGTCTTCAACTAGATGAGTTTTAAATATAGTCAAGTTATACTACACCTAACAGGCACTTTATGGAGGATCTGCCCATTTTTCAGCCAAATGCAAGGGCTCTGATCACTCTCATTTTCCTATTTATGGTAGAGCCATCTTTCATGCAGTGAGTGTAAGGGTGTCCCTTCCAAAGGGCAGATCCATCCAGCACAGGAAGCACTGCCGAGAGACAAATGTGGCCGCTGGATTTCTGAGTCACCCCAACACATTCATTAAGCACCGAGTTGTGCTTTTACAACTGGTCTCCATCAGAGATATTTCATCTGCTCCCAGAGCGTCATCCCTCCTAATGACTCATAATGCAGCCTCATTCCACTGAGCTTGATTTCACTGCCTCATCAGCCTCTTGTTCTCCAGGGGCAAAGCTGCTCTTTTCAGCAAGTTCAGCCCACGGAGAAGTGGCCATTAACTGCAGCTCCTCATTATGTAAGAATCAGCTAATCAAGACTGACCAAGACAGAAGTGATGTTGTGATTGAGGAGAGGGAGACATCTGCTTGGAATTATCCAGCCCGCGGTTTCAAAACTGATAAGGCATTGACTGCCTTGGTGTTCAATTAGAGCAGGAATAAATGGGTTTGGGGGGTGGCTGGGGGAATGTGGGGTTTGCTTCACCAATGGATTGGGAGAGGGAGAGGGATGGAGGGCACGAAGTGCAAGCAAGGCCCAGGGCTGAGGAGAAAAGGCAGAAGATGTCTGCAAACCACATCAGCACGAGGCACAGCTGACAGGTTCTAAGCTGCATGTGAGGGGCTGTGTGTAATGTAAAGAAAACTGTCATTTCCATGGTTTTCAGGCTAAGTTGTAAAAATATTTCTACTTCCATTTCCTAATTCCCATCCAGTTGTGTATTTTTTTCTTTATCTAATATCCAGAGTAAAAATAACATTCAAATGTATCAAATTCATTTCTGATGCGAACGGGAAGCCATTCCCCTGAAGTCAGTGGGCTGTATGTAAGTATTCCTGATTAATTTGGTGATGGAGCTTGCTTTTTTTATTCCTAAATGTCACACACAGCTTTTCTGAAGCCAAAAGTTTACGTGTTTTCTTATCAGAGCACAGGAGATACATCTTCTTATTCTTTCTTTTTACAGGGAAAAAGCTGTAATAAAACATGACCTTTTAATACAGAATCTGTTACAGAATATGCTGGGCAGATAAAATATGTAACATGAGAAAGACAGCATTGAAACTGAACCCTGCCTGGGGCTGTAACTGAACATAAGTCTTGTTTCCCCTAGGGAAAGGAAGAGCATCAGATGGGAAGGGGACACTGAGCTTTTCCTGCACTGAGCAACACCAAGAGACTGCAAATATGTGGGGCAGATGAACAGGCAAGCTCTGCTCCCCTCCCTGGAGGACTGGGAAGCACAAATTGCCAGGAGAAGTCCCATTCTGGGAGATCATTCCAGTGTTCTCAAATTCCCTTATTCCTACAAAAGGCAGCTTCCACACGCAGCCAGGTACCTGGGCTTTTCACAGCTACTTCAAATGAATGAGGAGCAGGTAGAAAGATAAAAGCACAGGGATAAATTGGACCCATTTCTTGAAGGAATCTGTCTGGATTACTGAGGCCAGACATCAAAGAAGGGGGGAAAAAAGCACCCTCTTGCCAAGCTTATGTTTCCATATATGTATTTCCTCCCCACTCTTCATACAGACTCTGCTTTTCGCATCAGCCCTCTTGGCTGATATTGCAACACTTCGCTGCTTTTCATCTTCAAAATGTGAACAAATTCATCCTCGAGGCTCTCAAAATGTGAACAAATTCATCCCCGAGACTCTGCTGGGAGGAAATGAGACGAATAAATGCGGGGATCCCTCCTTCCCTGCGGGGCAGTGGGAGATGAGTTGGCTGGGACAGGGCATGAGCACCTCCTGGACCCGCAACCTCTGCAGGCAGGGATGGGTTTGGATTCCTCCAGCAGCTCCTTCTGCCATGCGTGGAGCCCTGAGAAACTGCTCTGTCACTTGGAAAGGAACTGACATTTTCTGGAAAGAATCTCAAATTCAGTGTCCATCAAAGTGTCCGCTTCTCCTTTGAATTCAGCCCCATGCACAGAGAAATCTTGTCCTCAAACACCTTTCATCTGCCTTTTTCTCTCTTTCTGCCCTGATTTCTTTTTTATTCTATCTTTTCCTTGCCCTTTTTTATTCTTTGCAGAGGCAGGAGTAGGTGCAGAGAGGCAGCTGTTGCAGCAGCAGCTCTGCAGACATGCCTGCAGCCTGAGTCACACGCCGCGCTCGAGAAATGGAAAAGGAGCTGTTACATCAGGGATGTTCAGTGGGATCCTGCCCAGAGAAACATCCAGGAATCACACTCTGCTGTGCACACACGTTCACTCCCTTCCCCTGCTTTCCCTCCTCTTTCCATGGATTTTGTGGCAGAGGAGGACGCTGAGGTTTTTAAAGAGGGGTCTGTGCACATTGGCCACCTTCCCTGCAGCCCTGGCAGGAAAGAAATGCTTGAAATGCTGAAGGCTGCCCTGCTGTGCCTATGGAAATTCATACACACCTGGAAATCCCTCGTAAGGGAGCTTGGAAAAGGGGGAAAAAAGAGAAAATAAAGAAGAAAAAATGAAAGAAGGAAGAAAGAAAAATAATATAAAAGAGAGACAGGCTAGATGAAAATTTAGGTGGAAGCTCCTGCACTCAGTTCCTGACAGAGACCTTTAAAGGAAACTGAGGTATGAACTCTTCATGAGAACAGCATGACTACTGTCTCCTTACCCCTTTAAAAAAATCCCTACACTCAGTTTGTGATACAAATTTGTTCTTCTAATGCTACAGAGATGTAACCTTAGAAGAACCATATCCCAGAAGCTCAAAACACAAATCATGAGGGGCAGATGCGAGGGGAAGGCTTTTATCTAAACTCCAGGACTCCAGCTGTCAAACCTTAGGATTTAAGCATGACTGTGACAATATTATCAGGGGTTTGGTTTTGGTTGGTTTGTTGTTTTTTTTTTAAAAACTTGTGGCAAAGAAAGAAAAACTTGAGGACATGAATCTCAAGTATTAGAATGAAAGACATGGAAAAAAGAATCTTAAATCTTGCATCTTGCCTTTCGAAAATTTTTTTTCTGTCGTGTTATCTCTTCCCAGTTTGTTCTGACATGGACACACATTGCCAGGTCCTCTTCCTCCTGCTCCTATTATCTCCCCAGCTAAAATCCCAGGGGAAAAACTCAGAGAAGGGACAATTCCATGAATCATAAAATCATGGAACGGTTTGGGCTGGAAGTGATCTTAAAGACCACCTCATCCCACCCCTGCCATGGCAGGGACACCTTCCCCTGTCCCAGGTGCTCCCAGCCCCAGTGTCCAGCCTGGCCTTGGGCACTGCCAGGGATCCGGGGGCATCCGCAGCTGCTCTGGGCACCTGTGCCAGGGCCTGCCCACCCTCAGCTGTGATTTGAAAACTTATTTAAGCCCTCCCTGTGTTTCTGAAGCCAGAAAATAATATCCACAAGCATTTCTGAAAGTCAGGAGAATCCTCCTGGGTCTGGCCTGGTCTCTTTACGGGTGTTGTGAGGAGCCCAAAAACCCCAGGCCGTGCCGGGGCACTGAGGGCACAGAGCAGAGCTCAGCATTTATCCCCCACTGCTCTGAGACGCTGCTCACTCGTGTCAGGAACAAATTTAAAAAATAAAAAACCCAACAAGCAGAAGGATTCTGAAAGCTGCCCAAGGAGCAGATAGAAGAACCACGCGAGGAGCCCTCGGGAGGTTTGCGAGCCAGGCCTGGCTCCAGCTGGCCGCTCCCGTCCCTCTCCTGTCAGCCTCACAGGGGCCGGGGACACGCAGCGCTCCTCGCTCGCCACGCGGGCCGCGCTATCAGCGGGAGATCACGAATTTTCAGAAGGTTTTATCTCCTGTCTGCCCCCCGGTGTGGATTTTCTCTCCTAGAGCAGTGCACGTTGCCGTGCGCTCGCTGTCCCGGCGCTGGGGCCGAGCTCAGCTCCCGCAGAGGGAGGGAACGGCATTCCTGCTCCTTCCCCACAGCCAGCTCTCCTCCCGAGCCTCTGCTGAGCCACGGCCAGGGAAAGTGCTGAAAACCTCACACCCAAGGGAGGCTAAAACACAGCTCAGAAAACACTGCTGCAATGTATTCAGAGAGTGGCACCTAAATCAGGCTAATCCTATATTAAATTTAACAAGTTAAATTAAACAATTATTGACACAACGCCTCTCTGTCACCGTTGGATGAGATGGAGAGAGTATAATTTGAAAACACACACAAGAAAATAACAAACTAAAGTGAAAACAGTACCTGTTATTTTGAGAACAAGTGATGTTTACAAAACTTTTATCAATCTTTTCCTGAGAACATGAAATCCCTACAAAACTGTTCTCTTTAAAGGTAAAATGTTTTTCCTTGGGAAAATTCAGGCCTGGTGCTGGATCTCTCTAAGATTCACTAAATGTCAGCCCCACAATTATTATTATTATTCAGTTTTTATTATTTATATATTTTTATTATTTATAATATGTTTATAATATATTGTATTTTTAATATATTATATTTTATTATTTAAATTTTTAGTCATTTAAATTAACAATTGCCTATTACTTTTATATCTTTAATTGGAAGGGACAGCTCAGGATTGCTCTGACTGACAGAGTGAAAAAGTAAAAACCGTGGGTTCACTTGGCTCAAGGCTGCCAGCTGATGACACTCTGGAAACTCAGGAAAACACTCGTGCAGAGAAAGCAGCACCTGTCCCACCCAGCAGACTGATTTTGTTTGCTGTGTGAACAAGCTCTGTAGTTCTGCAGAACACACACAAGTGTGTGTGAGACTTCCCACATTTCAGTTTTCCCAGAGAAAAGGGTTTGATCGCTCAGTTCCTTCCCTCGTGCCAGGCTGCAGGGTGGGGACAGAGCAGCAGTGACTCCCCTGACCCCAAGAGTGCCCCCAAACTAAGGCTTAGGACGTGAGTAGGACACAGCCCTCTCTTCTCTCCAGGGAATTTGGCACAGCCCCATCATCCTGCTGGTTTGTGGGCATTGGAAGAGAAGGTTGACCTTGACAGACTTTATGACAGCCACAAAAATGTCTCAGAATTTGTATTTCTGAGTCTTTTTATCCTCTTCGCTTCCAGCATGTTATATCAGCATATAAATCTCTTATTTCACTGTTCCTTTCTTTTAGGGTATTCATGCAAGGAGTTGGAACTCCTTATGGGGAACTCCTCATGTTTGTGGGGGTTGGAACTAGGTGATCTTTAAGGTCTCTATCAACCCAAGACCTTCTGTGATTCTAAGAAGACAAAAAACAGACCAAGAAAGCAGCAGTTTCTCTTCTGATGGGGCTGAACCCTTTCACTCCAAAATGACACAACCAGAGGTAGCCCTGACCACACAACCTTGACTACCAGTCCTAAAAAACACAGGAAAAAAACCTTTGTTTCTCAATGCCCATTCATTTTTACACCACAAACCTGTGGGAAATACCTGTACCCTTAGAGCCACAGACGGATCCCATTTTTAATGTAGCTCTGGTAGCTGAATTGCCGTAGTTTGGTGTGGTTTAGCTCACCTGACTGGTGCCATTGCAGAAGGGGAAAAACTGCTCCTTCCAGGAAAGTGAAACTTTTTACTTCAGTTCTAGTGAAATCCCAACTGTCAGCTGGGGCTGAGATGCTGCAGCACAGCTGCCAGCTCCAGCACTTGCAGATAAACCAGGCTGAGGTCACAGTTTTTTGGCTAAGACACGGCACAGAATTATAATAGCAAGTATATTCTGACAGGTCCCAGCTCTCTGTTTGGGGTTTCTTTGTTTAGATTTGTTTCTTTCTCCGTATTTCAAGCCATTGATTCTATAGAAGCATGTCAGTTCATTAACAAATCCTGTCAGCTGTTTTCTTTGGCACTGGCAATGGGCTGTTTCCCTGCTAAATTAATCCAGCTCCAATGGCACTTCCACACCAATCAGTGCTCCCATTCAGGGAGGTCGGGCAGAAAAGTGGAGAGAACGACTTCTTTTCTTTTAACTAAAAGAGAAAACAAAACATTGCTGAACTCTGAAGCCTCATTGGAGCTGGTCACATCAGCACTGTGCATGGAGATGGCTACTGCCTGAATTCCAGCCCAGGGAATTCTGCTGGAGCCTCCTCAGTCCTGGGGAAAGGCTTTCAGAGTGACCTCCAACACTGGGCCACTACATCCTGCGTACTGTGTCTCCATGAAGAAGTGGAAAAGGTGCAAGGGGGACAATCAGAGATGACCTAAACCTCTGGAGGTTTCTGGGATCCTAAGAGATTTATAGGATAAGATGGAGGCTTATACCGTGGCCTGAGGTGGATTTTGTCTCCTGATAAAACGGAAGAATTTTTACAGAGGGAATAAAAAGCAGCAATGTAACCTCATATATTGCCTTTTTTATATTGCTTTGTTAAGGCTGGGCTATAAACCTGATGAAAAAGAGCATAAAATGATGGGGAAATGAAGAGTGAACCCAGCTCCTCTAAAATATTCCAGCTTTTTTTTCCCATTTCCATGTTCCAATGGACGCTGCCAGCCCACCAGCCACAACCACACTGGTGTCACGCTCACTGCTCCCTCTGCAAAGCTGGACAATGAAATCCTGGCAGAAGGAAACTGTCCAGGACACACCTAGGATGTTCTTGATGTCCTCAGGGAAAAAGCCATCCTCCCTCCATACTCACCCTCGTATGCCCTCAGCTTTTCTCAGCTTTTTATCCTTCTGTGACATCCCCAGCCTCAGGCACACACGGGAGCCAGCAGTGGGAAAGCTCCCCAGCATCTGTTCAGAGTTACATTGCTCTGACCTTCATAATTATGACCTTTGTCAGCAGATCATGTAAGCATGAAATTAATTTTGAAAATCAGCAATTCTGCTGACTTTACCTGGGTCACTCACATGGTTAAAGTTAAAAGAACAGTGAAGAGCTTTGCTATGTACAGACCTAGCCCTGACAGAGTGCAAAACGTTTCCAGTCACAGACAAACAGCCAGTAGCCACAGACTGCCCCACTCTCCAGCTCAGATTTAATCTTACAGGGGCTCTGTTTCACTGACACAGCCCTGAACTGCTTCTCTCTAAGACCTACATGCTGCAATCAACTTTCAAGGGATTTCTAAGTGCACACATTACTGTCCCTTGCACACCAGCAGAGCATCAGTATTACACATGTAATGCCCCCCAGCCCAGTCAGCTGCTCCAAAAAGTGGTTTATTTTGCAGCTGATGGATGCTTTGCTGATTCTGGAAATCTCTCAATATGACAAGTGTTTCTAAAACATTTAAGGTACTACAGAGCTGAAGGTTCTCAAGAGTGCAATCATCTTTTGCAGCTAAATCATGGTAAGGAATGTACTTGCAACGTGAGCTCACTCACAGGTTTTCTGCCTGTGACAAATTGAATCCAGCACAAATAATTCTGGGGTTGCAATTACAAATGGGCAGTGCCTGGAAATTAATCACCGAAGTATTTAATGAATATCCACAAAAGTAATCTCAACAGCTGCAAGCCATAGAGATTTCAAACCCTAGGCTGCCAAGTCAGGTACCAGTAACTCTTCCAGAAGTCACTCAGAACATCTTGCCCAGTCCATATGAAGACATTTTGATGAGTCTAAATATCAGAAAACACCAAACTGACATTCAGTATTTCCACAGATAACAGATGGTTTCACACGTTGCTCCCCACTTGGGGTTGTCTAATGCATCTGAATCATGTTTTGAAATATAACTCAAGGTTTGGAAAATCTCTAAGGTTTTCAATAAATGGAGTTTAATGTCAAGACTACTCAAAGCAGCTGTTCCTCCTAGCCATGGAAAATCACATCCAGGGTTTTTCTGCATGACCCAATGCAGAAATTATGTAATTTTAGGGGTCCTGTGCACCTCCACCCTCATCGTTCTCCAATGCTTTACGTGAAACCACAGAAAGATAACAGCACACATCTCAGAACTTCGTGTGCTGCCACTTTTTACTCTTGACAAGGTGTTTGTGTTTCTCTCTCCACTCCTACCTGCAGCAGGTGAGTAATGACTTCATGCTTACAAGGCATTTGAGCTCCATGTTCCACACCAATACCAGCAAGAGGGAGCAGGGGCTCATCTGCACCCTTGGAGATTCCCAGGATGCAGGGATGGGAACACTGCAACCTTCCCCAGGTTTTGATAAGTTTTTCCCACTTCTGGAGTCCAGAACCCAGAGGTCCAGCCTGGCCTGCTGCCATCAGACGCTTGCTCTGCAGAAATGCAGGCTCTCATTTCTCTCTTGGGCATTACTTCCCACTCCATGCCCCTGCAGAGTCCCTGAAAGCAGCAGGATGCTTGTGTCCCCTCACCTCCTGTGCCAGTGACAACAAACCCAACATCAGCACTACAGGCAGAAGAAACACAACCACAACTTCCACAGACAAGCACAAAGAGCTTGGCATTGTTTTCCCTGGGAAGCACAGCCCAGTCCTGCAGACCAGTGCCTGGTGTGATTTACAGGAACAAAACTTGACCTACATGTACACGCTGAGAAAACTTCTGTGTGGACTTGCAACACTCAGACCATAATCTCTTAGGAAAATCAAAGTCAGAAATTCTGAACAAAAGAGCAAAATGATTTTGCAAGACCATGACCAATTTTTTCCTGTGTTTTGGGATCTATGAACTGCCTCGTGTGCTACAAATGCCAAACCCAGGCAAGGCTGATTGTCCCATTCCACAGCACTGCCTCAAAGCTCCTGCTGGGATGAGGAACCCCGTGTTGTCAACACCACACACAGCTCTTCCAGAATGCAAACCTTCAGCTGGACACCCCACCAAACTAAAAAATAATCCCAGTTTACCCCAACTGAAAAATTATCATTGATAAATGTATTTCTTAAGGAGCAGATCTCAACATCTCCAAATCCACACAGTCAGACAGGCGCCGTAGAGGTAATTTATTGCACTTTCCTGTCCTGCTTCTAAAAGAGGTGGAGATTGCATCTTACAATCTTCTAAATCTGACTTTATTACAGGTACAAGAGAGTTTGGTATGTTCAGCAAAGCCTGTATTAGCAGTTTAATGTTTTTTTTATGTTTTTATGTTCTTTTAATCGCTGACATGGAATGTAAATAGTTTCCTCAATTGCTGCATATTTCCCATTCCTGCAGGAAGGCACACCCTTCGACAAAGATTAAGAGAATATAAAGTGAAATCCCTGTTTACTAAAGGAATTAAATTCTCCTCTGGTTACTGGAACACAGCAACCTGTACATGGGAGATCTACACACCCTTCAAGGACAGGTTTTCAACAGCTAAAAGACATTAAAAATAATATAAAGGAAACTCAAGATTTGGGCTCGATGTGGAATAATAAAGTGAGCTGTAATTCATCGCAGCTGGGTAATGTTAGGGTTCATCCAAATGACTGGGAATAAAAAGCATCTTGCATTGTTTTACTTCAGAGGACTAAAGAGGTGCCCCATGGTTTTCCATTGATGTTGTCCATCCCCAGCCTGAGGCAGGATGTCCCCAGCCTCCCCTGGACATTTGCTTTCACAGGCACATTCCTTCCTCCTCACATCAAACTGCATCCCCCACGTCCACGCTCTCTCTATTAAACTGAAAAAAATACCTTTGTGGCTTTGAGTCCCCAGCAGGGGAACCTGCAGAACTCACAGATCCTTGGGAACTGTTATAAAAAGTTTCCACTGGGTTGAGAGTGATCTTTGGCTTGCCTTTGACAAGCAGCACGCAGTTGTCCTGATCTGGATTCCCACTATATATCCCTGAGATTCTCTTAGAGGAAAATGGGACAGTTGCAGGGTAGACAAAGACTTTGAGGATTTTTTTTCCTTTTATCATGGACTTCCAGAGCAGTGATTTCATTCTTGTACAGTTTTGGTTTGACAACTCTGCCCATGGGACCACATCTACAGCAGTCCCTGATCCCTCTCTGAAATCTCGTGGACATAAGCAGGATTTGCCAAGAGCACGTGGGAAAAGATGCACACAAACACAGGCTCAGGCCCAGCGTTGGTCCTGGGCTGCATGAACAGCACAACCATCCCATCATCAGCCCCAGCAAACCCAGAGAGCTCCAGTCAACATTCCAGCAGGGTTAATCCCAAAGTCTTGACTCATCACCCCTGACGGACACTGCAAGGAGGAGATCATGGGTGCAGACAGCATTAAGAGGGATGAGTCCTCCCCAAAAACTTCCAGAGATTGTACGATATTCCAGATTACTCTAAATAAAAGGCCTTACCACAGGAAAGGAGGACAAATCCAAAAGAAATATACAGGAAAACCCTAAGAGGCAACATGTCCATTTTCAGCCCACATAAATGCACACAACCATAGAGATTCCTGCTCTATCAGCAATGCACAAATACCCATAATCCAAACTGGAACAAAACTGTCTTGTTAGGGGACCCTTTATGGGAGACCAGTAGTAAAACTGGCCCCAGGTTAATCTTAAACCATCAATTTTAAAATTATAACCCTCCTCCAAGAGTACAAAGTGACCATGCAGCAGGGTACTTACTCATTCCTCTCCAGATCAATGACCAGATGTTTATTTTCAGCTTGAATTACAAACTGCAGCAGTGCTGGGTGGTTCTGAAAAAGGAAAACAGAGCTGGCTGAGTCCAAACCCAGAACCCATCATCCTGCACCCGGCTCTGCCAGGAAAATGGACACATCATGGAATCAAAGGAAGGTTTGTTTGGAAAGAGTCTTAAGAATCATTTTATTCCCATGGGCAGGGACACCTTCCACTGTCCCAGGTGCTCCCAGCCCCAATGTCCAACCTGGCCTTGGACACTGCCAGGGGTCCAGGGGCAGCCACAGCTGCTCTGGGCACCTGTGCCAGGGCCTGCCCGCAATTCCTTCCTAATATCCAAGATGTATTTTAAATTTTTAAGATATATTTCAAGTTTTTCGTAAGGAATAATTAAGTTTCATCTTAAAAGAAAGAAGAAGTGGTGTTGCAGAATTGAGGGCATAGAATATCCTGAGTTGAAAGGGACACATAAGGATTGTCAAGTGCAAAAAATGTGAAATAGCAATAAAAATATGGTCAAACAGTATTATCAAGTATCTCTGTGACAAAAATAGACAAAGTATTTATGCATATACAAGTATTTAATGGAACTTTCTAAACAAAACACAAGCAACAGAGCCCACAGAAATCCCAGTTGCACTCCAGCATGGATCAGGACATCTGGATTGCATTTTCAAGCACCATCATGACTGTGTGCACTCTTCATACTGCCTTTCCCCTGATTATAAAATCCCAGTTCTTTTTCATCTCAGGCATCCAAAGGTAAACCCAATAATTTTTTTGGGTGAGCTGTGATAGGGGATCTGGAGCAGTGGAGGCCTAAAGACTTGCAGGAAGGGGCAATGCACCTACACAGGCTCTGGAAACTGCACTTCCAAGGAGAAACCACAGTCTGCAATATGCTGGCTACTCTTGATCCAAAAGACTCAGCTCAAATATATTTTAAAACTGTTTACATTTAACTTACATTTCATTAAACAAACTCACTGGATTGCACGACAGCATTTCCTTGTTTGAAATTCCAACAGTAGCTGCATAAATCAGTTGTTCCCCCGTACACTCAAGATGCTTTTCTGGAGATTTGTGTCAGCCAATTGCAGCAAGAATCATTTTAGGGTTCTAGTGTTTAATTGATTTATTGAGAAATGTGTCTGAATTTGTGATTGCTGCAGCAGAGCATCCCCGCCCTCGCAATGTAGTGATTTTCAAATTGTTTGAAAAATTAGAGATGCTTATTAAAAAGCAAAATTATTGGGAGGCTGTCATAGACTAAACAAAATTGTTCAAATGAGAAATAGCTGAGAACTCCCCAGTGCTCTCAGTATTATTGAGCCCAGGCTGGGAGTGATACTATTGCTTTATCCAAAGTGTCCTGCTCGTGAGAATCCAAACGTGCTTTCTCAGCAGCAGCATTGAAATTCTGCATCTCTGTGAACTCTGCAGAAACCAGATCCCACTAGAATGCTAAATAAATGCTTCAGACTATCCTTGGCACTCAGCAAACACATGGGAGTCATTTATTGGCATGAATATTTAGAAGCAGTGTTGATTATGACTTCAATATTAGTGCATTGCTTCCAAAACCCGTGAGATCTACAGAATATGGAGTTTTGAGAGAGTAACCACAATTAATTACAATATAACACAGTAAATAATTAAGATATTGCAGTGGCACAAATGGATTCTTTTCAGCTGAAGGCCCTCTTAATATGGAAATGACAACTATGTTTATTCATGAGTTCACAGTGGTACTTATTTGACAGTCAATGGTGTTGGTAAAGTTGCAAAGTTAAAAAAGCAGCTGCAGAATAGAACAGGCTGTTACAAGACAAAATCATCTCTCAGAGAATTCCTAAAGCTGAAACTTCTCATGGAGCACAATAATGGCCCCAGTTATGGATGCTGCATTGCTTTGCACAAGACCCAGGTTCAGAATCTTGCTTCACCATCCATTTTTCTGCCAAACAAATGGCTCATTTCCTTCTTTTCCATCTGCGAGGAGATGAGACTATATTTTTTCTTCGTCTGACTGGAATTCATAAGCACAAATACAGCAAAAATTACCCACTGCACAGGTGTTAGAGTGACTACAAACAGAAACACTTGAAATTATAAATTTCTAATGGTAAAGAAAAATGAGTTTCTTTCACAAAGGGCATTTGAGGTTTGTGTTTTGGTTTTTCCTCCTCTTTTCTTTAATCCATACTCCTGTGAAAATAATTCTGATTTTTTGTTTGTTAGGGATTTTGGGGGGTTTTTATTGCAGTGGCTGTGGTGTCTTCCCTAGTTTTTACACATTTTTGCCACAAACCCTTCCAAGTTCATTTTAAATCCCATGAAACACTGTGATACTCTCCCCTTACAATCAATATTTTCAAAAGTGAGTTGCAGGTTGAAATGGGAATGACTGTAAATACAGATATCAGAGCACTGCTTTATATTTTCCACAGAGAATAATCAAAAATCCACCTTGTGGGGGTCCAGAGCCTCCTGCTCAGAACGTTTGAGAAAGAGACACTTGTTCTAAGTCTTAACCACAAAAATAATTTCCATTATTGGAATGGAATAATGTGGCTGGTGCCACAACTTATTCCCACGTTGATCCCTTTAAAATTATCAACTGTGGAAGCAAAGTGGACCAGATGAGGGTGGCATTATTTAAACCATAATGAAGAATTTTTAATGGTTCTACTTTCTTTTCTCCACAGACTCAAGTTTTCCACTTCTCTCTTAAAACTGCAGTTTGCTGGTTTCCTTTTTGGTTTGTTTGTAGGTTTTTATTTTTTGTTTTGTTTTGTTTTGTGCCATAAGAGAAGACTTCATCAGAGCACACAAGCTTTTCCCTGGTATCCTAAGAGGCCAAACTTCAGGATGATTGAAGTAGGAATCTTCATAACTTTCCCCTCTTATTTAGAGGATTTACATCCAAACTCTGCATCAAATTGTATCAAAAAACCCAGGAAAAGCATTTCCCCCCTTAATTTGCTTCTTCCTGCTTGGAGCTGAGGGGTTTTGGTTTGAATTGATGTTAGAAAAACTCAGTATTCTGAAGGAAATTAGTGAAACATTAAGTCAAAGTTAAGCAAGAATTCTCACTGATAAAGCAGATTAAAAAATTAATAAATAAGCACTTGATTAACTAGAAGATGAAGGGACTGCAGCCTATTTCTGAGTCAGAAAAGTTCTGCAGTAAAACTACTTGAACTAGTACATGTTTCATAAGTACTAATTTTTTTTTCCTTTTAAATCACATTGATCCTCACTGAGAAAGAGAAAAGGAAGGATGGTTTAGGGATTAAGGGTTTCCCCTGTGAACGTGGGGGTGGTGTTGGGAATTCTGTCTAATGATGATATCTAGCCACAAAATAACCCATTTTTATTCCTGAAGTACTTCTGGAGAAGATACATTTGGAGAAGAGTTGTTCACCTTGGTGGGATGCCCATTCTGAATTTTGAATGCAAAGGATTTCTCACTGAGCAAAATCTTAATTATTGCTGGATCCCCCTTTCCTTTGGGCTGTGATCCCAGTGCAGGGCTGTGAGCTTTTCCCTGCTGGGGTTGGGAGAGAATACTCCAAGTCATTTCTTATTACATTTGAAGAGCAGAAAAGTGATGGAATGGAGAGCCCTAACACATCTGTCTTTGCAGCTCCCTCTCTATAAAAATAAAGGATTTTATTGGATTGAGATGCACGAGCTAGATCAGCACACACAACTTTAAATAAATTCTAGCAATTACATCATAGAAATAAGGGAAATATCTACAGATAAGGAAAAGAGTGAAAATGAGCTCAAACCAGCAGCATTAATTTGTTTGGCAACAGAAATGCATTTTCAGCTGTATCCAGTGTCTAAATCCACCCTTTGAGGATAGAGGTCAGCACAAGAAACAGAACCAAAAGGGGTCATTTTGCTTCTCTGGTTTCAAAGTTTTAAATTATATCCTGACAGGGCCAGACTGAAATAAGCAGGTTTGTTTAATCCAGCAAAGTGGTTTCCAGGCCCTCCAGAGCTGGTATGAACTTTGCTAAAGCCAGCCCTGCAACAGGCTCAGCTTTGCCTCTGGCCAAGGTGACCTAGGCCCATGCTGGGCTGAAATGGGTAAAAATGGTAAGATAGAAAGGAAAAAATAATAATTAAGAGGAGAATTATGGCTTGTAATTAGTTGTATGCAAGATGGGTCCATAGGGAGCTAAATAAAACCCCTCCCCTCACAGGGGGTCACATTGCATCATTACCTGCCCAGGCTTCAGTTTGAAGACAGAGAAACTACGTCAAGTCAAAGCAGATTCAATGATTTGATAGACAAAGGAGTCTACCAAGGGGTCATTTGGGAGCATTTTTTCATCCACAGTTTTAAGATGTGCTAAAAAAACGTGATGTTTGCTGTCAGAGTAAGGCTCACTTTGGAGAGAGCCCACCTGGAGCAGGGAATCCAGCCCTGGACATAGACATGGAGCTGCTGGAGAAAGTGCTGAGGAGGCCCCAAAGGTGATGAGGGACATGGAGCCCTCTGCTCTGGGACAGGCTGGGACACCTGGGGGGCTCACCTGGAGAGGGGAAGGCTCCAGGGAGAGCTCAAAGCCCTTCCAGTGCCCAAGGGGCTCCAGGAGAGCTGGAGAGGGACTGGGGACAAGGGATGGAGCTACAGCGTGGGAATTGGAAAAACAGAAACTTCCACAGACACTGAAGGGTTTGATCTGCAGCCTTGGGAGAAGCTTGGATTCATGTAAAAATACAATACACAGATATTAAGGAGAAAAATCATAAACACCTATGTCTGTAGCTGTAAGTAAGAATATGCCTTAAGTGAGTGAGAACCTGTGCTGATAAGATGGTGAAGGGTTTATAATGTAGGGGTGGGGCTGTATGGAATAAGCCAAGAGTTCAGAAGTTATAACAGAAGCACATGTGTGCATGTGAGACAGGAGCCCCTTAGATAAAAGTATTCACAGTGCAGCAGAATTAGGTAAAGGTGATAGGTCAGAAAAGCAAAATAAACCCTGTGCAACTGTCCATGGGTTAGAAAGTTCTGCATTGCCTTGGAATAAAGAACTTGTGGCTACTTTGAGCCATGGCTGAGTGCTTGCTCCTCTAAAATCTCGTGGCCTCTGAGACTGATGTTTATCTGAGCAATAAATCCTTCTTAGCCTGAAAATATCCCATCCCTTCATTTCTAGTGGTGACAATGATAGGGCAGGACACAGGGAATGGCTTCCACTGCCAGAAGGCAGGGTTAGATGGGATACTGGGGAGAAAAATCTTCCCTGGCAGGGTGGGCAGGCCCTGGCACAGGTGCCCAGAGCAGCTGTGGCTGCCCCTAGATCCCTGGCAGTGCCCAAGGCCAGGCTGGAAATTGAGGCTTGGAGCACCTGGGACAGTGGAAGGTGTCCCTGCCATGGCAGGAGTGTTGTACCAGATGACCTTTAAGGTCTCCATATGACCTTTAAGGTCCCTTCCAACCCAAACCTTCCATGTTTCCGTGTGAATTCCATGATCCTATTTACTTTCTCCTCCATGTGAGGATTCCACGATCCTATTTACTTTCTCTTCTATGCTCTTAAAACCTGCACAATTAAAAACCTGCTCTTAAATTCCAGCACAAAAAATAAGGGTCATGAGTTTGTCATCTCCTAAGCACAGCTCTGGAAATTAAGGACCTTTGAGATTTATCAAGTAGCCACATACATGTTTTTTCTTGTACCAGAAGAGTTAACACCAGGAATTAGAAACTGCATAACTGGGGAAAGAGTCCATTATTTCCAGCAGGGAAAAATTCCATGCCATTTTTTGCTATCTATATGAAAATACCTTTTATTTCCCATTTATCACACACTGATGTTCTGCATTAGTGCTAAAAGGTGTATTTACAGTATCAGATCTTTGGGCTGATGTTATTCCTCCACTACCTATAAAACACAAATAGGGAGAGGCTGGGAAATCTATAAGAAATAAAAGCCACTCAGGGAATCTTACCATGGCAACTGGTACTCAATCCAACAAATGCAAGCTGTCTACAAAATATATACATTTAAGATAATTACAACCTGCAACAAATGGTGTAAATTGCATGCAATGCTTTTAAATCTATAAATATTTCCTGGCTTTCTTTTGGCTTCAGTTTAGAAGTGAACACAAAGTGCAACGTTTTCTGCAAACACCTCCAAGACCAAGCAATATTTCATGTGCAGGACATGAAAAGCATAAACATTTAATTCTTATGGTTTTGCAGGTTCCTGGGGGCAGCAAATTCAGCTGTGCTTTGCCTGCTCTCAGATGAGAAGGATGTATCCCTGTGGCTGCTTATAATGAGCACTGACTAAGAGAACAGAGCCTTTTGCAGTTGTTTTTTCATTTTCTTTAATGGCTTAGCAAAGACTCCCAAGCCCTTAACAAATTGGCTGAGCCAGTCCAATAATGCAGGAAGCTAAAAAACCTCTAAGTTTGTCCCCAAGTTTATTTTATAGTGATTATTTGAAAGCAGAATGATCAGATTTTTGCTTTCTTGCTGACTGTACAGAGAGATGCAAGATTCCTCTATCTGGAAGACAAAATAGCTAAATTTGAGGGTTTTTATTTTATTTTTGTCCTCGTTTTCTTAACTCCTACAGCAAATTGCAACTGCTGCTTGGAGATAGTCAGGCTTCTCCACCCTCTCCTTCTCCTGCTCCCCTCACTGCCATATTATAAATCTATGGAAGATTTTTATATATATAATTTATATATTTTTTAAAACCTTCTGCCCCACACGATGTGGCAGAACCCATGGCAGATGAGATCCTAAAGGAACTTTTCTGCTCCTTCCCTGGCTTCCTTACAGGAATCATGGAATGGTTTCGGTTGGAAGGAGCCTTTAAAGATGATCCAGTCCAATCCCCTGCAATGAGCAGGGAAACCTTCCTCCCTCTGGCAGAAAACCCCAGCAGGGAGCTCATGGGATGCAGATAAAACAGGAGCACTTGGGAACGACCCTAATTTGGGAAACTTCTCTTCAGAAATGAAAACCACTTTCAATTAAAATGAAAAATCTCAATATTTCTACAGCAGTGCCAGTGCCAGCCTCTGCCCATCAGGTTGTTTGGCAGCACCTGCTGAAGGCCCTGTGAATCTCAATATCTCTGTTTAAATTCCCAGCTCCTTGCTCACTGTTGTTGTCCCAGGATCCCTATCCAGAGTTAAAAATCCAAGCAAACGAGGCTCAAGAAAGAGGAAACCAACAAATTCATTGTGCCAGACCGAAATCCCTAAAATTACACAGCTCCAGCTCCCCATTTCCTGCTTTCCATGCAGGAATACAAAGCTAATGACTGCTCCTGGAAAGGGAAACATGCTTACAGCTTAGCTACATCCTTTCCGTGAGCTATTCCTGATTTACATTTTTTTAAAAATCAAAGGGTACCCAGGCTAAAACATGTTCAAAATGTCATAACACCAAGCAGCAAATATTTTAGGAGCAGATCCAAAATAACTGGTTTGATGTTTGAAAGAAATCTGCACCTTGTCAGGCTGAATTATGTTGTGAATTTGTTCAGTATCAATAAAAAGTCAGGCATAAAACCTGAATTGAACCTTTACACCATATTTTCATTATCAAACACTGAGGTTACACTAGAATATACTTAGGTGCATTTAACCAGCTAAAAAGGGATTAGCAGCAAATTTTCAGCTTTATACTTTAAAACACAAAGTAAAATAAATGCTTTCTCCTTAATTGAATCTAAGCAGTGCAAATAGGGCAGCCTTGGTTTTTACAGCAGCTCTCCATTTATCCTCTGAACTATATCTGTTAAAAACAGGTCAAAATCAGTATTCCCTTTTCAGGACAAAAAAAAAATCTTTGAAAGATTTTCAGAAACAAGCTGTGAGAGAACAAACAGGGATGAATGATGAAAAGGGGGAACTGGTGCTGCCAACACTTTGAAAGAGCTGATGGGGAGCTAGCTCTGGGATCCTCCAGCTCAAGATGTGGGCTGGGAGAGGGATGAGAGCTGGAACTCAAGGCAGCCAGGGGAGGCACGGGAGCCTCTCCTGAATCTCTGCAGCAGGCTGGGTGCAGAGCAGCCCACAGCAGCCTCTGGTGTGGATTTATTGCCCTTCCCTGGTGACCTGCGAGGAGTCTGCTCCACATCTGGGGGAGGGCATTCCTTGGATTCACAGGCCACAGAAAAAGGGAAGAAAGGAAAATGCAACAGCATATGGTTTTGTCTGAATGGAAACGACTGCACCGAAGTGTGAACTTGATTTTGTAGTAAGAACAAGCAATAAAAATAATAATAAAATACGTGTGCTTTTAGCCAGCCCCCATTTACTGCCGTGTATCCCAAACACAACATCTCTGTCAAGGGCTGCTTCCACAAATCTATCCAAGATCTCCAAATTTGCTCATCCAGGTACTGATGTGACTCCATGGAGTGCAGAGCTTCCCATCCAGCCCCAGCAGGACCAGCAGCAGGATCTCAGCTTGGAAGCAGGTCAGGAGCAGCAGAGCTCTTGAATCCCAGCCTGACGGAAGGGTGTGTTTGCTGTCCCATCCCATTCCCTAAACTGGCTGGACCCTGCCTGTCCTCTGACACCCTGAGGGGGTGGCCAGGAAGTTGACTGATTGCACCAGTAGACATATGAATCTTTGAAAAATCTGGAAATATAAAAATCTTTTTAATAGCAGGGGGTGAAAATAAAGGCGTAACAAAAAACTTGTTGAAGAGTCTGGTTAAAAAATGGGCTAAAAAAAAGACTCCTCCTCTGTATGACTTTTCCTTGCTGTACTCACAGAATCACAGCTTGGGTTGGGTGGAAAAGGATCTTAAAGTTTATCCATGGGCAGGGACACCTTCCATTGTCCCAGGTTGCTCCAAGCCCCTTCCAATGTGCCCTTGGACACTTCCAGGGATGTTGCCCCAAAAGCTTCAAGTTGAAATACCCTGAAAGTTTCTGGGGGAGTGTCTGGGTGGCCTTACATTCAGAAAGGCAAATGGACACCACACAGCCTTAGAGATCTGAGAAGCTCCTGGCAGCTCCTGCTCGTGGCAGCTTTTATTGTCACTCTAACAGAGTGACCAAGATGGGTCACACGGTTAGAGAGACATTTAACACCTGAAAATGTCAAGCCTGAGTTCAGACATTTTTTTTCCCTGCCTCAAAACCAGCCCAGAAGCTGGCCCAGGAACGAAACAACCTGGAATTGGCCCCAGGGAAAGCCACAGTCATTACCCAGTATTTACACTGCACGTATGAATCACAACTGCTCGCTGTGCCACCAAACAGATGGGAGCAGAAAGCACCTCTTGGTTGGAATCCATTATGTGCTGCTTAAACAATGCTTGGTGCAAGGCTGTGCAAAGAAAACAAACATGCCTGGGCTGGAGAAAATTGTCACTAAACACAACTTAATAGTGCTGGCAGGCAGGAAGCAATTGCACTGGGGCTGGGTTGCCTTAGTTATGGAACAGAGCTCGCTGCAGACGGCCCTTTGCAATTTGGGTAATTACAATGGCAGCGAGCAGCTGTTGATATTTGCCAATTTGAAATGTACGTGGACTTCTTTGAGGACTGCGCCGTGCAAATTTAGTGGATCCTGTTTGGGTTGTTCCTGTCTGGAAAAGTAAAATTCCTCCTCTGTGTCAGGACACTGGGGGCTGTGACCTCCTTTTACCAGAAGTTTGATTGCAACATCACATTCTCCCCGTGTGCTCCAAAAGCCAAGGTCAAGCATGGACCATGTCAAAGGCTTCATCAGCTCGTTACCCAGCGTAATTATATTTTCTGCACCTTACTCCCTTTGTCCCACCATGCTTCCTGAGGGTATTCCCAGCTAATAGCTCTGTGTTTTCCCACCACACATGCACCCACACATAGCAGAGCTGGAGCTGAGCAGCCAGCCTGGCCCTCCTTGGAAACATCTCCCCTTCCACACACGGAATTATTGCAGCCATCACTTGTGGGGAGCCCAGGACGTGCTGAGCACTGTGGGGGAGGAGAATTATGATGATAATTACTCTTGAATTTCCCAAGGTAAGAAATGGCCTGTCCTCCAGGTGCTATCTGCTTGTGTTCCTCTCAGTGGGAGCTGCCTGGGGAGGGCACAAGCAGGTGAGCCCCAGGTGTCACACGGGGGTTGTGACACAAGGTGTGTGTGTGTGTGTGTCTGCTGGGGGAGCAGCAGAACAGAACAGGATTTCAGGGATAATACAAAATAAAATCCATTCTGAACTGTCGGAGTCATTGCCTGAGCCACTCCTTACACCCCTCAGTGTCACCTGCAGCAGTGCCAGGACTGAAGTTTCCCCCCATCCATCTGGAAAGGTTACAAAGCCATGGAAAATCAACCCCAAAATCCCATTCCAAAGGTCCAGCAAACTGCCACAGAGAGAAATAATGAGGAATTCAGTAGGAATTGTGTCCACTGAGACACAAAGAGAGGTGGCCACCCGTTTCCCTGAACTGGAAGTCAACTCGGAGCACTTCAAGAAAGCCCATAAATTTTCCTATCACTGAAAGAGGATTTCAGATGCTTTTTGTTTCCCGTCAATACAAATCTGGCTGGGCTCAGTGGGTTCTATTGAATGCACATGTATCTCCTTCAAGCCACATTTCATGCTCTCCAAACATCTCTCTCTAAATTAAATCCTTTCATATTCCTTGAAAAGCTCAGTTCTTAATTAGGAAAGAGTTCTGATTTTCCATTTTCATTAATTCATTCGATTGCAAGATTTTGAAGCCAAAGTAATTGCAACTAAGTGAAACTTACTGAAAGGCAAAAAGATACAATCAGTTTCAGACAATGAGAAAATTAAGAATTTTTTTTGAATGCAAGGGTTGGTCTAAATGTCCTGGCTAAACTGAATTCTCAACAATGCTACAATCTCCAGAGAAGCAATGATAAATGTTTTGCCTCTCTGAATGAACTCGGAGGGTTGGCTAGATTAATGCTTGAATTACTTAATTTATTTGGCTTAATTTATATGCTGTTCTCCACTTTCAGAGCCTCCCTCTCCCCCATCACACAGTTCCACTTGCACCAGGCCTTTGCCAAGATCTCTGAGCTCAGGCTTCCTTCTCCCTAAACATCTTTCCCTGTTATGTGGCTCTGATTAAATCTCCTGCGCTAATTTGTTATTGCAGTCGCCGATTTGCTTCTGGATTCCAGTTCCCTTCTGCATCCCAAACACTGGAATGTGCAGAGCAGGGCTGGGGAGTCGGGGTCTGATTTCCAGTCTTTCAAACCACAATTTGTCCCTGATGATCTTTCGAAGATGAATAATGACTTATACCAAGGCAGATAAAATATTCCTATTTTTTAAACTAATGAAAAGGGCGATTTCACCCCGCTCTTGGGCTACTCTAGATAACTTGACAAACTTCCCAAAGCTGTACTTCCAAGACACATGAATCATTTTTATATCCTGGAATGTGCCCTAAGAGAAAGAAGGATCCGAAGATTTCCTAGTAAAGTAAATTATCCTGAAACCTGGGGGCAGCATCTCACATTTTTCTGCTTAATTAGAAAGAGACTCTGCCCAGAGATACCCCACCTATACAGTGACATTCTTGGAGAAAACAAATGGCACAAAGGAGTGTGGAAAGCACAGTAAATTCATCTCAGAAAGCTCATCCTAGAACAAAAACACATGTGGTGTTCTGACTGATACCCCCAGGTTTAAAGTATTAATGACCAGTATATTTCTTGCCAGAAAGGCAAAGACAAAACACAGATAAAAATGTTGTTACCATTAATATCCGCACAAGAAAAAAAACAAACAAACTGTATACAGAAGTATCTATCCATAATAAAAAGTATTTTAAGATATCTAAATTGGTTATAAAGCCCATTAGGCATCTAGTTACTCTTAGAGATAATTTCAGTATTTTCAATTGCAGTCTGAACTTATAGAAAATATGTTTCTTTTCACATTTCCCATCTGTTCAATAAGAATAAGCTATAAAAAAATATTTCTAGAACAACTTCTTCCATGACATATTAGATAAACTTGTGGCTCTCAAAAAATAACCCCTGGATCAAGGTTATATAAATTGATATTAAAACTCAGCAAAGATCTGCTTTACAGTAAATCATTGAGAAATAGGACAGCCTTTCTCCATCGGAGGGCATGAGGTAAATAACTGAAGAGGAGGTAAAAACAGATAATCAATTATTTCAGTTGGTTTCAGGGTTACTGCTGAAATTTTCAGCCCCTTAGAGAAAACCCAAAAATCAATAGAGCACAGAATTTTGAGATAACAAAGAAAGAAACATCTCAAAGGCATTTGCAACACGCGATAAAAGCATAAAGCAAAGTCTGCTCTCACCTTCAGAGTGCAGATGAACAGGAATATTCCTGAGTCTGCTCTGAGCTGACTGCACAGGAGTGGGAAAGAGGGAAAATTCCTGCAGAAGGCTCAGGGAACATCTCCATCTCCCACCCTCAGCCCCATGGAGCAGAGCATCCCAGAAAGAAGGAGCAGGGACAGAACTCTGCAGCTCAGCAGATGCTGGAACCCAACATCCAAAGGGACTGAGGGAGAATGGACTTGTCAGGAGCCTGGGAATAAACGGAGAAAGCAGCAGTGGCCCTGCAGCTGAGATGAGGAGCAAGCAGAGTTATAAGCTAAAAACTTTATTTGAGTTGTTCTTTACAGAATCAGATCTCCTTCCAAGATCCTTCTGTGCAAAACCTGGGCTGCCAGAGCATCCCATCCTGAGAGGAGTCTTTACCCACTCTCCTGGGCACCCTCAGTTGCTAACAGACCCTTCAGTCCTGTATTTACAGTGTTTCCTCCTCTTTTCACTCCATTATTTCTATAATCCTACTCTACTTTTGCTTCCATCCCCAAAACCAGAAGCCAATGACTTGGCACGGGTAGGAGAGAACTGCAGCACAACACAAAACTTAACCAGACCTTCCAGAGCCACAGCTTCCACCCTAAACCAAACCTCTCAAAGTATTAAATATCCCAAGTATTAAATATCCCAGCCTCCGTGGCATCCTGATCCACCTCTCTGATTTCAGCATCTATCCTTGAATTAAAAACAAAATTTAATAGAACAAAAGGCTGAACTTTTGCTAAAGAATTCTCTTTCTCTTCACCCAGCTGAGAAAGAAGTTAATGTTTTAGTTGTCTAGGTATTGTTCAGTCTGATTCCAAGTTGTACAAAGCCAATAATTACAAGAGAAAGAAAAGCTGTTGGGCATCCATTTTCCACCCTTAGCAGAAAAGTGTTCACTATGAAGTTTCAGGTATTTAAAAATCCAGAAAAATCCAAATCTTATCCCTTGTAAGGCAGAGATGGCAAAGTTCACAAAGGAGGTTTTCCTGAAGCAGATGGAACGGTCCCCACTTTGCCTCCAATCACAGAAAATGTGGCTTTTGGGACCTCAGAGGTTCCTGCCCTATGTCAGGATCAACTACACCATCTCATCAGCAGCTTTTCTGAAACTCCAGTGTTCTCTGAGACCTTTAAGCCTCCTTTCCTCATGATATGCATGTAAACACATCCTTTTCTCATTATCTTTATTACTGAGCTCTTCCTCGCTGCCTTGTAAGGCCATTCTTCTTGTCCCTGCCCGACAGGAGCACATCCAACAGTGTCACCCTGACTAATTGCTGCCTCTTATTCCCCTGCAGCCACCTCCAGCCTGCAGGATCCATCAGGGCCCTGCTCAGCCTCCTGCTCTCCACGCTGACAGCCCCAGCTCCTTGCTCCTCACCACAGCCCTGGCTTCTCCAGCCTTTCCTGGCTCTCCTTCCCGTGCCCTCCCAGGTGAGTTCTCTCTCTCATTTATTTTAATGACTCTTTCCTTCCCAGTGATCATTCAGCTGTTATGAACCATCTCCAGCCCCTGGGGCTGAGTCTCCTGTGAGATCCTCAGCCTCCCACCTGAGTCCTCCAGCCCCCACCCCAGTTATTCATTGCTGAACCCTGCAATGGTTTAGGTCAGAAAAGATCCTTGTGATCATGGAATCCTTTAGAGTGGAAAAGATCATGGAGTCCAGCCCTGAATCCAGCACTTCCAGGGCCACCACTGACCCGTGTCCCCAAGTGCCACATCCACTTAAATTTAAATCCCTCCTGGGATGGCGACTCCACTGCTTCCCAAGGAATGAACAAGTCTCACCCTACTTTGCTCCTGAGCCATTTAACACTGCTTTTTGTTTTTCCAGACAGCAAGAAGTCCAGCTTTTCACTGAGATATGCACCCAAACTACTGAATTACTGCTCCTTTACAAAAACAAAGCCTTAATGCTGCACTTCTTACATATTTAAATAACATTCAACTACACAAGTGTGTAAAACTTTGCTGTTATAAATAACATACTGTTGACATATTGGTGGTTTTTATACTGCCAAGCCATATATTTTAGCAGAATAAAAAGAGAAAGGCTCCTGGAAAGGTTCAGGAGTGTCCCTATAAGTAGGAAGGGGCTCCCAGACAGGGGTGCTGTTATTGTATCCCAAAATCTCAGCAAAAATGTGTGCTCAGAGCAGGGCTTTGAAGCACAGGAGCCAGGCAGAGCCTTCTGGAAGGTCTGAAAGTATATCCAGCATTTCTGGAAATGTTCCTCCAGGCTCATCAGCATATAAATAGAGCAGGGCTCTGCAGGGGTTCCCCCACTGCGCTGATTTCCTGAGGAGATGAGGGAAGAACCTTTTAGGGCCATGTCCCAGCCTAAATGAGAAGTCTTGATCACCAGGAGACTGAAGAATTTCAGAGAGGAACTTGGACAACTCCTCAAGGGGCACAAGAAAATAACATTTGAGGATTGACTAAATTGGTGGTTACACTTAGGGAAAGGATTAGGAAGGGCAGAGATGCCCTGTGTGCACCCATGCCAAGGGATTCCTGAGCTGGGAGATGCTGCATCATTCCCCCCAGACAACAAACACTTGTTTTTACAACGAGGATGTTTCCAAGTAAACATCCTTTTCCTTATGCATTTGATGAAGGAGTTCTAGCAGCTGCACCCCCCCAAACAACTCCATCAAATCGTAGTTTGCAAATCAAAATTCACAGATAAGAACACCTTGAGCACACAAACCTTCCCTGAGGCTAAATACAAGTTATTTCCTCTCCCTGCAGCAAGGCTGTGACGGTGACATTGCATCAATAAACGAGCTCCCTAAAATGGAAGGAGCAAATTTGTGCATTCCAAGGGATGCAGAGGAATGATTTTGTGGGACAGGCAACGACAGCAATAAATCGCTGCGACTTTATTTTATGCTGAATAAATTTCTCACTAGCTCAGGTGCCAGGCAGCACACTAAAAGGACAGAGCATGAAAACAACTTCACTGTGGTTTACGAGGAACTTCTGAAACTCTCATTGCTTTGGCAAGGAAATATTTGTGTATAATATAAAAATATTATATATATATATTATAAAAATATAATATATAATTATATATTATATAATATAATATNTATAAATAAATAGATTACATATATATTTTTATGATATATAATATATTAATATTATTATAAAAATAATATAGTATGCAAAACCATAAAAATGACACCATGGTTGCTGGAAAAAACCAAGCACATCTTGGGATTACTGAATAATTTGGCGTGAGTGTGATGGCCAATGTCAGAATTCAAACTGAGCTTAAGGAATATACCTTGGTAAGACACAGCTTTGTGTTACCAGAGTTGTATTGATTTTTCTTGCACTGAAAAAGATAAAGATTTTGCTGGAAAAACAAGCCAACATTGCCTTTGAAGCCTTCAAACAGAGGCTGGACTCTTTGTCTAAATTGTTTAGTAAACAAGGCTGTGAAGAATTTTCAAATGCAGATTTTTTTGGGGGTTTTTTTGCACAGAAATATCGAAGTCTCCCTTTTTTACCTGCCTCAAAGTAATTGAATTATAGGAAATATTGTGCCCAATAATGGGGAGCTCCAGAAGACACTGATTTCATCCACATCAGCCAAAATACCTGCAGCAGCTGATCCCCCTGCAGTGTGAAGCTGTGCAGTGATGGCACAGATAATAGCCACGCTTGGAATAGCCTTTATTTCTTTTACATTATGCTTTTTTTTTTCCCCTCAATGCCTTATCCTAAAATTAGAACGACTACATCTCCATATATGAAGTTTATGGCATTGGTGAGTCCATCCCAAGGACACACTGATAAACCCTCTGCTCCTAAATGAAATTCCTCCCTAATAACCCGTCCTAGAAAAGCAGAGCACTGATAAGAGTTCCACTCCATGCTGTGCATCCTCCCTCTCCACTGCTTGATTTTCTGATTGCATTTCAGTGCCAGATCTTGCTGTAGCCTTATTCAGCTGCTTTTTCTTCACAGAGTTTTGCAAAAACAAATTCAAAACCTGGTTTGAGAGCTGAATCCCAAGATAAGGTTGGAAACAGAGCAGCTGTATAGGTATAGATAGAAATCTCAATATATATAGATATATATGCACATATATTGAGATATATATATATAGATATATCCACTACATTAATGCAAATACAGGAAAATACAGCACTGTGGCTCTTCCTATGAAAGAAATTACTCAAATCCAGCTGTTGTTGTCTCCATCTCCCACAGATTTAGGGAAACTGCTAAATACTGATTCTCTGAAATTAGAGCTGATTTCTATTCTACACATCAAGATTTCTTTTTAAATTAGTTAATGGACGTATGGAAGTGGGATAACATTGATAAACACAATTTTAAAAATAAATTGGTGCTTGGTGATTAAATTGCATGGTTGAAAGAAGTAAAAATGTACATATAAAAGAGAGGTATATAATAGACAAAAATGTTAATAATCAAAGTATTTCTTAAATTCAAATGTTTTCATGTCCCTGTTGATCTCCATCAAAGAAAGGTGATAGTCTAAACTTGGACTGAGTTCTAGGCTCATCATACCCTATAAAAATCTCAGTTAATGTTCTTCACAATATTTACAAGATGTTTTCAAATTGCCTCCAAGTTTGCAACAGTGACAATCCTCATGCTCAGCATTGCAACCACTCCTCCTCTTTCATTCCTGGAGACCAAAAACCTAGAAAATATCTGTTCCCTCGTTCAAACAACACATATGGGGTTTTTCTACACGTGCAAGACATCCCTCTTTCCCCCAGAACAGCAAATTCCTGGCTCCTAAAGGTTGCACAGCCAAAGCAGGAACACAAATAACAATTTTATTCTGAAAAGATCATTACAGAAATCAAACTGATGCCCCATTGCCTGGATTTAACTTAATTCCCATTTTATAGATGGGAAAGGGCAGGACAATAAAAGAGGAGATGTTTGACTGTACAGAGCAAATAATTCAGGTTTCCATCTTTAAAATCCCAAGAGTTTCCATCCATTTCCTAAATCTGCCCCTGTGACCAGCAGTGTTCCCAGGCTCCTGACCCTGAGTCTCCCTGGAGCTGCATTTTCCTTTCTTTTCCCTCTCCTCTGGGGTTCCTGGGAAAGATCCTGCTCTGGAGGGTTCCCACAGATCACATCTTAAACCAATCCAGCTCTTTTTTCCCTTTGTGATCAAAACCCCATAGCAGCTGGCAATCCCACACTGAGCTCCTAAGGAAAAAGGGAGTCAAATATTTTGAAATTCCTTTTTGCTTCAATTGAAGCCTTTTACAAGCAGAAATTAAGTAATAAATAGAAACTCAATAAAGCATGAAATGTAGTACTTTATGCTTGACTGTGGGCATTGAAATTGATTTTAGTTTCTCTCTGCAGGGTGTGCTTTGGGGCTTTGGTTGGGGTTTTTACAGACGCCACTCACTCATTCGCAGGGATTTACACACCTCAATAGCTCCTCCACCAAAAACATGACATCTCTTGGCAATAAAAGGTTAAAATTCACTTTGCCCTCTAACAGAAATACCTCTGCAAGCTAATGATTGTAACAGGCTGCTCTGTTCCTGAATAAACATTCTAGGGATTTCCTGAGGTGTTGTTTTGTCATTTCTTTTTCATTTTTTCCCCCATCTCTTTAATTGAGGGAAAAGAATTTGGAGGGCACCACCAGCTTAGATGGTATTTCAGTCAGAAATGTGTATATGTTGTCTTTCTATACACTTTTCAAACTGAAAAAATTACATTTACACAGCTTCTGGATATTCATTTTATAGGAAAAAAAAAATCTTTAAAGCTTCTCCAACTCATCTTCTTCTGCCAGCTTTCCTGGCCAACTCTTTCTTAGTAATGCCAGTAAATGCCAAAAAAAGTCTGGTTTCAACAACGTTTCTGTCTGTTGAGACCGAGGGAGAGGCAGTTTCTCTTGGATACACTGAATTTAGGGATCCCACTCTTTCTCCTGGAGGGAGTGGGCAATGCTAACACAGCAATAGGCTTGGAGCTGCTTTGAGGACAAAATTGCTCTTGTTGACTTTTCCTGCAGCAGATCATGTCCAGAACCTCCTCTGCAAGGCAGGCTCAGCCCCTGCCAGGGCAAGGGCCCTTTTTTGGGGCAGGGAGGCTCTTGGCTGTCCCAGTTCTCACATCCCAGAGCTTTTGTCTCCCTGCCCCTGGCCAGCAGCACTCGTGTCCCAGGACAGGCTGTACTTCACAGGGAAATGGGCAGAGAGGAGGCAGTGGGTGAAGCTGAAGTAAAAATTGCATTTAAGCTAAAGTAAAAAATGGGATTGCATCCAGGATTGCTGCCCCAAGGAGCCTGCCATGCCCAGCACTCCCAGGGATGAAATGTGCCAGAAAATAACATCCACCAAAAAAAAAAACCAACATAAATTGGGCATCTCAGAGAAGATCTGACCCTCTCGTCCCCAGGCAGCAGCTTTGGCTAAAAATCTTTGCTCCTGTACTCACTGAGGTGGTCTCAGGTAATAAAATTCTTCTAAATATTAAAATTATTTATAGGTTTCATTTTAAGGCAGAATGCAAAATGCTGCCACCTCAGAAGGAGGCAGAGCAGTGGCTGCCCTGTTCCTAGAAGAGTTCAAGGCCAGCTTGGAGCACCTGGGACAGTGGAAAGTGTCCCTGCCATGTCAGGGGGTGGCATGGGATGAGCTTTAAGATCCCTTTCCACCCAAACCAGTCTGGGATTGCAGGAATCACTCCAGACAACGCTGACTGCCTGGGAAGGGCTTGGCAGGTTCACCCCAAAAAGATCATTTTATTCAGGGAGTGCTCCTCAGAGGACGTGGTCAGTGGAGAGAGGAGGAACAAAGGAGGAGATGAGCCCTGCCAAGGAACCACCCTGTGGAGGAGAGGGCCAGAAGAGGGAGGGGGAGCAAGGTCAGGCAGCAGGAGCCAAAAAAAGTTGATCCTAAGGCAGGAGACACGGCAAGGGCAGAGGAGTGAGGGCAGGACTGGGGAGCTCCTCATCCTCTGCAGCTCCAGAGGAAACAGCAGAGCCACATCCCAGAGCTGGGCACACACGGCAGGGCAGGGACACGGCCGGGGCCTGAATGCAGCTGGACACATCTGGGGTGACACGGGAGGGACAGGAGCCCTCCCTGGCTCCAGGGGCACAGCCACCACAGTGGGTTCAGCTGCTGTGTCAGTGACAGCCAGCACACCTCAGAGCCATGGCAGTGCCACCAGCACAGTTATGGGGACACAGAAACAGCCTCAAACCAGTGCCACCAGCACAGTTATAGGGACACAGAAACAGCCCCAAACCAGTGCCACCAGCACAGTTATGGGGACACAGAAACAGCCCCAAACCAGTGCCAGCAGCACAGTTATAGGGACAGAGAAACAGCCCCAAACCAGTGCCAGCAGCACAGCTATGGGGACACAGAAACAGCCCCAAACCAGTGCCACCAGCACAGTTATAGGGACACAGAAACAGCCCCAAACCAGTGCCACCAGCACAGCTATGGGGACACAGAAACAGCCCCAAACCAGTGCCACCAGCACAGTTATGGGGACACAGAAACAGCCCCAAACCAGTGCCACCAGCACAGTTATAGGGACACAGAAACAGCCCCAAACCAGTGCCTCCAGCACAGTTATGGGGACACAGAAACAGTCCCATAGCAGTGTCACCAGCACAGTTATGAGGACAGCAACAGCCCCAAACCAGTGTCACCAGCACAGTTATGGGGACACAGAAACAGCCCCAGCACATTGGCACCAGCACAGTTATGGGGACAGAAACAGACCCAGCAAAATGTCACCAACA
>VWZV01017374.1:89133-157617 GCA_013397155.1 Irena cyanogastra | reverse complement strand
GGGACACAGAAACAGCCCCAAACCAGTGCCACCAGCACAGTTATGGGGACACAGAAACAGCCCCAAACCAGTGCCACCAGCACAGCTATGGGGACACAGAAACAGCCCCAAACCATTGTCACCAGCAGGGTTATGGGGACACTGGCAGAAACAGCCCCAGCACATCCCTGAACAAATCCAGAAAAACCCTGCAGGCTCTGGCAGCAGCCCCACACCCAGTATTTGGTGTAAATGCTTCACAAGGATTTCACCCCCAGCCTCTCCAAGCTCCATCCCTCACCATCTCTGCCAGGCTGGAAATTGCAATATTCACCTCCAAGAGCTCCATTTTGCTCTAGAGCTTTGTCCTTGAGGAAAGGCACAGCACAAATGGCACACACGATTTCCACAAGATGAAAATTGAACACAAACTTTCTGCTGCAATATCAAAATGATACAGATAATTTTTACCTCATCTACACAAGCTTTTTGAAAGCAGCTGGCAGAGTTTTTTGGCAGTCATTTTATTTCTAGAAAAATACCAACACCTTGAAAGCCTTTTATTGTCAAGATATTCCTGCTGCATTTTAAAAAGCCTTATTATCAATCCTAATTATTTTTTTATCAGGCTTTAAACTGCATATAACCTCTATGACTCCTCGTTACAATTCTGAAAAATGAGAAATATTCCTATAGAAGAGGGAAATCAACTGGGGCTTGAGTAAATCATATTGAAATAGAATTATAATTCAACAACAAAGGCACTGGGTTTGTTAGCTGTAGGACTCAGTGGATTGACCAGCTCAATTTACTTCTTTACCCCTAAAATACACACTGAGAACGACTCAATTTACTGTGGCTTTCTGAAATAAGGGTCTTCATCACAAAATACGTCAGCAGCTCATGGTTTCCCCTGCTCAGAGGATTTCAGTCCTTGGGAAAGCCCCAAGTTTTGCTGCTGCTACAAGTCCACAAAGGAGCTGCACATTCCAGGTACCAGGAGAGAGCCTGCTCTAGTCTAGGGTTCAGCCTGACCCAAGGCGTTCACAATAGGGATTAAGAACAAGGGAGATTCTCCTCCTGCCTGTAAAAAAAAAAAGGATCACATGCTCAGAGCTGGAAAGCAAAGCATTCTTTTAATCCAACACTGAAATTCATACCTTACACTCGCAAGATCTGTTGCAAGAGACATGAAATAGCCAAGTATAAGCTAAATTAATTCAATATGAAAGTGCCTCAGTACAAGCACTTCACAAACCCAGCATAAGGCAAGAACTTAGGTTTAGATTTTAATCCCACATTAAAGGGTCACTAACATCAACTGCATCATTAAAGTCAAAATATTTTTTCCCCATTTTATTGCAGAAAGCACAATCTGTCTGTGGGGCTGTTGTTTTTTTTTTTTTTGAAATGCCAGCCTGAAAACTCAAGTTCAAGTGGATTGCTTCAGCCCCATCAGCTTTTGAAGGATTGCTGGAGCTGGGATCTGAGACACTACCTCATAGCTGGTGGGTCCCAAGCAAACCCTGCACAGAGCCCCTGGCCACCAGGGCTGGTGCTGGGAGGCAGAGCTCCCCACCATCCTATCACTGGTCATCTCCCCTGGCCAAGTATGACAGAATTCCTCCAGCAGCTCAGCGTGACACAAGCTGGAGGGGAATTTCACCCCGTGGAAGGCTGCAAACCCCCACGGAGAGCGAGCAGGAGGTGTCTGGGGGATTGCTCGTACAAAGCTCTCCATTTTCTGTTCACTCAAACACCCAGCACTCCCAGAAATACCTGAGCGTGAACGCTCACACAAAGCTCTGCAGACTTAACACGCTGCATCACTTAGGCTAAAAATGAAATTACTCTTTTCTGGGAGGAATCCCAGTTGCTTAACACTTCCCAGTGTGCCCAAGCGGCTCAGGCAGGAAATGAATCCTCGTGTATCTAGCTGGAACCAGGGCGCTGATTCAGTGCAGACAGAGAAAAGAATTTTCCCCACTCAATCACCAGCACAAAGTTTTTATTGGTGGTCCCAGCTCCAGGAATTTCTCAGCCCTGGAGCTGCTGTGTGAGCTCCAGCAAGTCCCTGGAACCAGGACGCGCCTACCAGCATTCCTAAAAAATGTCATGAATTAAATTATCAGCTGGATCAATGGTTGAACGAGGTTGGATGGGAGGAAGGGAACGTGTTTTCCTCCTCTTGGAGGAGGTGAGGTGAGAGGGGTGGCTTTGAGCTGCTCTGGGACACAGAAATGCCCTGACTGCCAGAGGAGGTGCCACGCTCCCTTCCCCGATTGTGTCCACGCAAAACTTGTGCTGCTTCCAAATTAAACCAACACAGAAGAGTTATTAACTAATAGAGCACATTTGCACTAATTACTCCTCAGAGTGGCCCTACAAGGCAGGAGTACGGGCATGAGGAAAAGCAAAAGAAATATCAGATTGTTTACCAGGCTATTAAATTAATGACTTCCAGGTTATTAATTAAGGGCTGAAGGAGAGGATCTCCCAGGGAAGGTTGTGGAGGATTAGTGCTGTTCCTCTGCCTGTGCCAAGCTGCATTCCCAGCTGATGACACAGCTTGTGCAGAGAGCACAGCTCTGCCTCTTATAGTCGATGCTCATGAGTCATAAAAAATATGGAGAGCACTATAAATTCTGGTTATGCCTCTCTCTCTCTCAAGATATGTAAAACAACCATGTAAAAGAGCTATGAAAGCTGTCCTCTCAGCCTTCAAAGCCTTGTTTAAGCAGCACTGTGTGATTCCCCTTAATACAATTGTCTGGAAGTCTAAACTTTGGTAATTATTTCAAATGAAAAGGAACAGCAGGAGGCTCGGTTGAAGGGAATATAAACAATTATCACTTGCACGAAGGCTATGCCAGTTATGAAATAAACTTGAATGGGTTTGCAGTCGAAAACACTGAGCTCTAAATGAATTATCTGACAGAGTGAGCCCCTCAGCTGTGCATCAAACCCTGGCAGAGTCACACAAGAGGTGCAGCAAGGAGGGGAAATGGAACCAGCACAGAGACCTGCCCTGGGAGGGTGGGGAGGCACAGGGTGCCCAGAGCAGCTGGGGCTGCCCCTGGATCCCTGGCAGTGCCCAAGGCCAGGCTGCAGCACCCTGGGACAGTGGAAGGTGTCCCTGCCATGGCAGGGGGAGGAACAAGACAAACTTTAGGGTCCTTGCCAACCCAAACCATTCCAGGATGCTGTGAGTCTGTGTGATGCCCCAATAAGTTCTTAATAAAACTGGAACTGGTGTGGAGACCAGAACTCTGGATAAGACCCTGGCTATCACTGCCTTTGCCCCTTCTGCCAGTTTGCAGCTCCCAATGTGTTCTTGAATCTCCAGCATTATTACAGTGGCTTTTTAACAAATTTAAAGTTATTTCCTCTTCTTGTCAATGGTATTTTGGCAAAAAAAAAATCCCAATTTTAGTAGGTGTTGAACTAGGGCCTCAGAGTGAAGGCATAAAAAAATGCAAAAAGGTGAAAAACATCAGTGTAACACCCAACAGATGTGATAAATCTGGAGAATCATAAAGATAACCAACAACTGTCAGAGCTGATGATACTTGTATGGACAGCAGAGAATTTCACACTGAGACTCACATAATCAGTGCCCAGAATTCCACACAAACACTCAAGATTCTGATGTTTGCTCCTGAGCACGATCCATGGCAGCGTGCTCAGGAATGGGGCAGGCAGGGATGCAGAAGCTGCTGCTTCAGGAGCAAAGGGAGCTGCAGTGCATGCTAAGCAGCAGGAAATGCTAATCCTCTGCCACTTCACATGCACAACCTCAGAGCTGTGACAAGTGTACACTTACAAACCAGAAGAAATATGGTCTAAATATATATTTTATAGCTGGCTTTCATCTTTATCTTCGCATTTCATTGCTAGAGTTTATATTCAAAGCATAACATAACACCAAGAAAGAAAAAAAGAGTGTTGCTACAAGAAAAGGAACTCTGCCTTCTCATCTTTCTTTCTCCCTTTTTTTTTACAGCCTTTCTTTAAGATTTCAATTTGCAGCCCTGATTTATTCCAGCCCGGGCAAAGGAAGGGAACGGATTCACACGAGCTCAGAATCTGGCCTTGAAAACTTCAGCTTGGCCAAGCAGTGTTACTGATCCCTGAATCCCCCAGAGGGGAGAAGAATTTCTGATTTATTTGGATTTAGAAGTCACTGGTGTTGGAGTGAGAGCTGGAAATGTCCTGCAGGTCTTGCCGTCCTCTCTGCCCACCATGGGCACCTTTCCTTCTTTTCCCCTGCTTGTCTCTAACTCCAACACAGCCCCAATCTCCTGGGGTGTGGGGAGCCACAGGACAAGAGGTCTCACTCTCTGCAGGGTGGGGGACAGGTGGATTTTCCAATCTATTTTTATTTATTGAGGTCAGTGACAGTATTTTAAAAGAGTCCCATGGGGCTCACAATGATCCGGGTGGATTAAGGCTCCAACCCAGTGACAGGTGAATTGTGTGCACCTGCTTTCCCACAGTAAATTATTTTAAAGAAGCCACACAGCAAAATTTGCTCATTGATTTACATATTCCCCAAATTTAACATAGAAAATCAAATTCCCTGTTTGAAATTCCATCACTTGAAAGCAACCTGGGCTGGCAACTTGCAAACTCAAATCAAGTTCAAGCATCTCAGGGCTTTCCAGCCTCTCATCTGGTTTTTTAGGAACCACACTCAGCTCCAGGCTGCAGGTCCTCAAATACCTGCCCATTTATTTTTATGAGCAGCAGCTGTATCCTGACTGGAGCACCCACAGGTTAATATTGCACTTGGACAGGAACAGAGATCAGGGTTACAAAAGATCCATACCCATCAAAATGTGTAAAACATCCCCCAGTAAGGAAAGCTGCACCTCACTTGCTCGTGTGCTTTCAGAAAATTGCGAGGAGAAAATCTTTCAAAGCCCTTGGTGCTGGTTCTCTTTGAGTCCCTGCAGGTGCCAGCAATGGCATTTCAGGCCCTACACAGACAGGAGTGGAGAAATGCCCACACCTGAGTGACTGCTGCCACTCCCTGAGCTCTCTGTGTTTACCTGCATAGCTGCTCACATCAAACCCTCACCAGACACTTTGCATTTCTCAGGAACTTCGTGCATTTTCCAATCTGGACCAAACCCTGGGTCCAAAGCCAGCTCCACTGAGCTGTGTCCCTCTGGGAACACGAGTGTCACCCAGGGCCATGCCACACTGGGATCCTCCAGCACTCCAGCTTTGCCACGGCTGCCCTGCCAGCATTTCCCCACGGGGATGACCTCTAAAGCACAGAAATGGAGCCCAAAGCCCCTTAAAGCCCGTGTGAAACATGTCCTGGGCATGTGTCCTGTCTCCCCAAGAGGAGGGACGTGCTGCAGGGATATCACCTGACCCAGAGCTCCTGTGCTGCAGGGATCTGGCACACACCAAGCCCTCTGTGTCCCTAACAGGGTGTGAGGATAAAAGCTGAAGCCAAACAGATGGTCTTCAAAAAACCTTCCCTAAAGTGCTCTGTGTACTGAAACATCACTTACCCAAACTCTCATCAAACTTGGCTTGATTTGTCAATCGTGAGCCAAGGCTGGAAGAAAAATATTCAGCTGGAAATTCGTGGGGGGAAAGGAGGTTTTTTTTTTTTGCTGCACTTAAATAATAGAAAATGAAACCATTTTGTTCAGACCTTAGAAATATTTAAGAAAAATAGAGCCCAAGCCTGGTGTGTTTAAAGCAAGCACTGAGGTGGGGGGTGGTAATCAACACAGAAGGCAAAGTGCTGAGCAAATGAAAAAAGAGAAGTGGAAGGACAACTGGAGCTCTAATGTATAATGACCTATCAACACATGCTGCAATGCACACAAAACTTCAGGGCAGGAGGAAATCACATCTGCAGGGAATGTGGGCAGCTATTGTTTGAAGCACAGGGTGATGTTGCACAACACTTTGGGGCCCAATCCTGCTGCCACACAGCCAGAAATGCAGAATTTTCTCCTCAGCAGCAACAACTGGAGACTCCAAATAGCAGCCACTAATTTTAGCAGCCTGCTCGGGATTGGCAACTGAATAATATATCCAGTTAATAAAGGATTTTAACTAGGTACCAGTAAAATATTCCCACTGAAAAGGATACATTTTCTGAATTGAAAAACAAAAAAAGATGCCAGGAGAAATGCTAACAACCCCAACTAAAGAAACAGCATCACACAGTTGTACAAATTGAGGCATTTCCATAGTAGCTTCTCTTAAGTATCTATCTTTTATTTTTTAACTGTTCTTCCCTATCCAGAATGCTGATAGGCCAAGGGGAAAAGGCCCCAAGTTGTGCTCAGGTTGGATATTAGGAAAGAATTTTTCACTGCAAGAATGGATGAGAATTGGATGAGGCTTCCCAGGGCAGTGTTGGAGTTGGAAATCTTAAAGAATTGACTGGATGTGGCACCCAGTGCTGTGGTTTAGTGGATAAGGAGGTGCCCAAAGGTTGGACTCGATGACCCTGGGGGTATTTTCCAGCCTAAAGGATTCCATGATTCTACAAAAAGTGTTGGCATCAGCACGGGCATCTTTTGAACAGGAAAAAACCCCAACATTTCTGCAATGAAATCCTGGCCTTGGTTTCACAGAGCTTTGACTTGAGCTGGGGAAGGTGAAGAGAAAAATTGGCCTGTCCAGTAAATGTTCAGTTCTCTCCAGAGACAGAACCCTTAGCCTACACTTAGGAAACCCCAAATTCTTTAAATATAATTTAATTACATATCTGAATTTAAAATTGGGGTTTGCCTCTCGCTAATTTAAAATTTCATAGGAAGCACCAAATCACCTTGAAAAAGCACATCCCAAGTGTATTAAAGTAAAATCTGGTTAGAGATAAGCAATTTTTCTTTTTTTCCCCTCAGTAAATGGAGTTTCCTCACTGCTGCTGAGCATTTCTGGGTGTTTGTGCCATTAGACAGTGTGAATTATCTCCCATTTTTTGCACAGTGTACGAGAAAGTCATTAGCTTAATAATCACTGCTGACAGATTCCAAGTGAGAGATTCCAACAGACACTGCAGTGACTCCTGGGGTAAATAAAAGGACAGTTTTATCTCCAAGATGGGAGAGAAGGCTGCACTAAATGATGAGTGTGCTTTCCCAGGGACTAATTGTTAAGCAGGAGTATTTACAGTTAAAGGATTGGGGAACGGGGCCATCACTGCCAGGCAATTATCTGTACACAAATAACTTTAATCCCTTGGCATTTTTATAGCCACTCCATTATTTATTTTACCATATATCCTATTGCAGTACCATTCCCCTCTTACAAGTACATACTTTTTTTGACTTCATATACAATTAAAATAAAGCAGAGGAACACTTTGAAACGAGCTGAAGAACAATAGATCCCATTTAGCCATCAAATACAGCAGTATTTAACTTTTGTGCTTTTGATCAATATTTATGTGACAAGCTATTCATTACTCTTCTCCTCTGCCACTGAAGCTGTTGTTCTTCCCACAGCCTGATGTGCACTTTTGTGTATTTAATTTATAAGTTTCCATGGAAAAGAAGTATTCAAAGGGGAAAAAAAAGTGCTGATACAGCACGTGGATCTTTCTACCAAGCCACAAATCTTTTCTAGTGTTCATCTTAAACTGAAAGTAATTCTGGGAAACAAATTAACAGTATAAATCACATTATCATTACTCACAGGATGATACTGGGTTGTGACTCTCTCAGAGAGCTCCAGGGAGTAGCTAAAAGGCCTCTCTCTATATGGGGAATGCCTGTTTCTAATTAAATAATCTAAAAATAGAGTTGCACATACATCTAGGACCAAGCCATCTGTGTTATCTCTCCAGATAAGCCATTCTACACCCACTCTGATATCCCTTTCATCACTGCACAGATTCAGAACTGGGCCTGGCCCTTCTCTCCTATTTAGGAAGGGACAGAGGAGAAGAAGGAAAAATTTTAATCTACACAAGCTTTTTTTGAAAGTCAGAGCCCTTGTTTGGAAATATCTTCTCACACCTACTCGTGTCAATCAGCAACGTGATCCAAAGCCATGTCCTGCAAGCAGTGGCAGCAGTCAAGCAGGATTTCTCCATGGAATACTTTCCCAATCCAACAAGAAAAGCTGTTTCTAATTGGCTCTCTGTGTTTTTTGTATTGTTTTTGTGGAATTTGCTTGGTTTTTTTTTCTCCCTCTTCTTTTTAAACTATTTAAAAACTTTACTTTTTCCCCTTCTCATTCAGATAATTAAAAGAACAGCATAAAAAGTGAGCTGGAATCAAACTGGACCTGAGTTAAAAGGCTGGGCAAGAGATTCCCATCACACATTTGGTGATCATAAACAACAAACTGTCTTCACACTTCAAGAAGGAGACAAAACCCAGCCTTTTTTTTCCCTAAAAGCAGCTTCCTACATCGCTCACAAATGTCTGAGGGAAAAAGGAGGAAAGCTTATCAAGAGGGGGAAACAATCCCAGAGGCAGAGGCAGATCCCTCCCTTGTCAGGGAAAGGGGAAGCAGAGTCCGGAGGGAGAGCCACCCCTCACTCCAGCCCAGCACAGGGGATGCAATTAATTAATTAATTAATTGATTGGGGGTCTCCCATGGGATAATTGAGCCCAGATAACACCCCAGGCTGTAGCCAGCACAGCAACATTATTTCCACTGGTCCCTAAATTTCTTGCTGTCAGACTGTATTCACCAAACAAACCTGTTTGTTGCTTGCCCCTCACTCAATTTTCCTTTTGCTGTTGCATGAGAGAACCCCAAGCAATGAAATTGTTGTTATTTCACTTTAAACTTTCCTTTCTGCCATCAGAAAGAAGAATGCATCTCTGCAGGAAAAAGGCATTCATTTCCACCAAGAACCATATCCATTTCTTAAATTAAATAAGCAGCAATTTCAGATATGTGGCAACAACAATGTAAAAACACTCTTATAACCTACAGGATGAAAGTGCATTAAATTAAATTAAATTAAATTGTGACAGACCTCAGAATAAACAAACAGGCAAAATGAAGACTAACCTTTGAATAGATGCCATTCCCTGGTCTCCACTGCTCTCCATTCAAAAGGAAGGGAATTGTTATCTCATAATCTTTGGAGTGCTCCTTTGACACCTGCAGCCTTGGGGACTCCACTCTGCTGTCCACATTCTCACCTGAGGAAAGGCAGAAGCACTTCAGGTTAGCTGGGAAGAGCATCTGGCAAGGTGAACCTTGGCATTTAAGGGGCTTGGCAGCATATTCAAAAAGGAAATAATTCAGGAAAAGGATTAAACATTGAACTTGTAATGTCAGAGTCAAAACCCACACGGATTTCAGAGAGAACTGTGAAATCAGAGGGGCTCAGGGGAAGGGCTGGAGGGGGATTAGAGGGTGCCAGCAGAAGACAAAGACTGCACATTAAGAGTAGAGATACCAGGATACAAAGATATTGTGAAGGATGCACTAATTCTCATTAGTGGGGGGAAAAAAGGTCTGGAAGAGAAAGAGAGTATAAACTCATTGAAATAACACTCTACTCCTACACAGCCAGATGACTTCAGTTCATAGCACCAGGTCAAAAAGCTGTTTGCATGCAGCATTTATCAAGTGGTTTCCCCCTCCCTAAACATATTAATGGCATTGTGCCTGTCAAGGCAGAGCCCTAAAACCAATATCACAGGACAAGAGCTGGAAAAATAACTGAGAATAAATCAAAGAGAAGACAGGGATGGCTTCCAGGTGCCACAGGATAGTCAAAACTCTGCTGGGGTTTGCCACACTCTCTGTGCTCACCTAACTCTCATGAAGGATGAAGAGTCATATTCTGAGCAGAATTACCCCCATTTAGTCTCTGTTAGAATTAGCTTAAAAACATCTGTGCTGTCACTATGGCTAAGCCAATGTGAGCAGAAATAAAATCTGGTATTTTTCAATGTGTTTTAAAAAATACAACACTTTACCTAAAGCACACACACAAAGAAAAAAAAAACCCAAAAACCAAACAAGGAAACCACCTCACAAGATAAAAAGATAAAATATATTGGAGAGAGGAAAGCTGTTTGTTATAGAGGGTTCTTTACTGCAGCCCAAGTGACTGAGGGCTGGGAGGACACAGGGTCAGCCCTTAGAAGAGATGGGATGATCCAAAGCTGGCCCAAGATTTGGTTCTCCCCACATGAGACACCATCCCATCAGCCTGGGAGGGTCAGGCAGAACCCCCAAGCCTTTATTCCCGTTATCAGGCAGGAAGCTCCCTGCTCAGAGCAGGAATTGATGGAGCATATCTCAGCAAAATGAGCGAAGTTTGGCTCCAGCCCCTCTCTCCTTGGCCCACCAGAGCCATCTCAAGCACACCAATTAAATGACTCAGGCCCTTCTGTTATTTTGCAGGATTTGCATTCTGAAAGTGCCATGAGCTCCAAGGTTTCAGAGCCCCTTGGAGGCTCCTAATCCTCTCATGGATGCATTTTCTGCACGGCCTCCACGATGTCTGACGCCACGGAGCTGCTGTGGTGAATCAGCAAACCCCAGAGTCCCTCTGACACTCCTCCACGTGCCCTTCCTGACCCCTCTGCAAAGCATCAACTCCCCAGCATCACCCAAAGCAGCAGGAAAAAGGGAGGGGATCCCACTCGTGCACAGATGTGGTATTCCCTAAACAGACAGCCTGGGCTGGAAGTGCAGCAGCTATAAAAATACAACGGGAAAAGGGAGGAAAATCCACACAAAGTGTGGTTTGGTTTTGCCACGCCTGCTTCTCTTCCACCCCAGTGAAGTGATGCTCGTGGTGCATTACAAAGCAAGGTTACAGTGAGCAAGTTTAATCTGCCACACGTGCTCATTTATCTGCTGAAAACGCTCATTGTGCAGAAGTGTTGATAGTCTGGAGACAGACATCAAGACAGGTTTATGGGCAGCAGTTATATCTTTATTGGAAAAGATAATTTATTTGGGGGGAAACAAAGCAGACGAGCTTCAGGGTTTGCAAATCTTCTGAAGCCACAGCATTTATAAAACACGAGATCAATTTCTGTCTAGTTGTTTTCCCTGAGCCAGATACTTGGCTGCTTATCTGAATGTTTTTATTTAAATTATTGGGTGTGATAAAAATCACAGCTTCCTGCAGAAGGCAGAGGAAGCACTGCAGCCCAATTTTGGGCCTCATTCTGGAGAGAATTTGGGCATAGGCATCATGCACTTGCTTAACTCCCAGCTGCCCTCAGTGTGATATAAGCACAGGACAGTGTCTTTTGTATCTCAAATAATGTTTTTATCATGAAATTTCATTATATTTATAGACTGGGTATACTTCTGAAAGACTGCAAAATAAAGAAACCTGTATAGCTGATAAATAAACTCTAACCCAGTCTTTAAATTAAAAAAAAAAATAATAATGGGGAAGATAAATAGGTAAATCCTTTAAATAGGTTTCTGCAGCCTGATTGCAAAGCTTCAAAGGACGGGGGCAGAAAATAAGAGATCATAGCCAGGCAAGAGCAACCCACACTAATGTTGAGTAGGAGAGATCTGAAAGGCCACTGAGCAATGGCACACAGACATGGGGAGAGGAATATTCCACATCAGGAGGAAAAAAATCCACAAAAAATGTAAGGAGAGAGTCAGGCCAAAAAACTAAAGCAGGAATAGTGCAGGAAACTTGGGGGAAAATGGGATAAAAGCAGGTGGGTACAAAGGTGGGATAGTTCCTGCAGAGCCTCTGGCCCTCACTGAGCTGGAGTCACCAAGGACTGATCCCAGTCAGGGACACTTCACCCACTCCTTGCACAACTTCTGACCAAAACACATCCCCAGCTTCCTTTGGGGGTTCTGGGAGCCCAGCCCTGAGCACAGAGCCAGCCCTCCCAAAGAGCATCCCGGGGGTGTTGGAAGCCAGGGCACAGGGAATGTTTCTCTGTCTGGTCTGACAAACCCTGATTCTCAGGAGAGCCTTGCCTTTAACCTCCATCCATGGAGAGAACTCCCAGGCTTTGGGATGAGGTGGAATCTGTGAGTGTGCAGAGTAGATGGCAGTGTAGTTACCACAAGGTGAGAAATTTAGACTTTTAGGTTTTTAGTATGGGGGTAGATGGAGGACAAAATGGAGGATTTGGGGCCTTGTCCTGTCTCCTCCTTCTTGTTCTTCATTCCCTCCATTCTCAGCAGCGTTGGTGGCACTGGGTGATTGGCTGGGGAAAGTCACAATGCAGGTGTTGCGTGTTAGAGAGTTAGTTAGTTACTGGTAGAAAAGCAGAAATAAAGTACATTTTTAGAGTTAATTGGACAAGATGGCTTTAAAGGACCTTGAAACTGCACGTCTTGTGACCTTTTCGCTGTGTTCCTCACCACGCTAAGCCTGGTGCAGGCAGTGGGGAGAATTTTTGATAAGATAAGAAATAAACAGCAACGTGAAGACTGAAAGATATCCTGTTCTTCTCTCAGTTCTAGCACAGAACTTTTATTAGGGGTGTCCCCACTCAGGGGGGGCCCAGAGAGACCTTTCACATGGGAGCAGCAGCAGAGCAGCACCAGGGCAGGTGTCCCATCCCAAACATCCCCAAACATCCCCCAGCTCCCAGAGCTGCGCTTCCCCACGCACTCAGACCTGCTGGGATTTCCTCCCTGCCACTCTGCATCTCCCTTCCCCATTTCCAGGAGGATTTCTTTGAAGCTGAACCATTAGAGCTGTTTGTGTTCCATTAATAATGAGGCCTCTTCCCTACAGGGACTGCTGGTGCTACAGCAGTATAAATAGGGCAATAATTGAAATCAGAGAATTGAAATTTCAGTAATGTGTCAGGAGAGGAGGAGAAAACCAGGCCATCTGCAGCACCAGAAAGTTATATTAGACCCAGGTTTCCTATCTTGTGTGTCACATGCACCTACTTACTCACCTACTTATTTTCCATTTCAGTGAAATCCTGTCCAGCTCGTCTCCCACTTTTTCACATGAAAAACTCCACAGTTGTGTCTGTTTTCTATTTCCAGCCTGCACTGAAGGTAATGCTTTTGATCCACAAGCAGCCCACAAGCTGATGCAGTGCCCTTTATTCTCTTTTTTTCCCTTAGTAATGTAAAAGCTACTTTGTACAAATAGTGAGATGAGTAGATGTTACCTGTCAGTGGCTTTTGTGTGGCTTAAATATTTTTCATCTGCCACGTACTTCTACAACTTTTCTGCATTGCACAGTATCATACAAGGGCTTGTTGGCAAAGAAGTTAAGAATGGTTTTCATCTTTTTGCTTTTTATTTCAGTTCCTCCAAGCTCTGTGCAAAATAAACCCCGAGCATGTGATGTGACATCTCTGCTTAGTGGCCACTGCCTCCTGAAAAAACCCAGACACCCTCCAGATTTGCATTTACTGAGAATTAATAAGCTTTTAGTGAGGCAGGGCGATTTATTTGTCCTCATGACAGACAAAGAGGTGAATGCACCCAGTGCTGAGCAGCTCTGGATAAAATGGGATTAAGTGCAAGGAAAATCCCCCTAAATGCTGCCAGGGCTGGCTGTGCCCCCCCAGCACAGAGCAGGACAGGAGTCAGACCTGGGCTGGTTTATAAACAAAATCCATCTCTAACACAGAGATTTACAAAAGTCAGCTGTGACTGAGCTTCCCCCTCATCCCATCAGGGATGGGCCCGTTCTGTCCCACACAGCAACAGGGACACACAGAATGGCTCAGAGAATCCACGATGGCTGGGTGGGAAGGGACTGTCAGATCATCCCCTGCCATGGCAGGGACACCTTCCCCTGTCCCAGCTGCTCCCAGCCCCAGTGTCCAGCCTGGCCTTGGGCACTGCCAGGGATCCAGGGGCAGCCCCAGCTGCTCTGGGCACCTGTGCCAGGGCCTGCCCACCCTGCCAGGGAACAATTCCTGCCTAAAATCCCATCTAAATCCACCCACTGTCAGCCTAAAGCCATTCCCTGTGTCCTGTCCCTCCATCCCTTGTCCCCAGTCCCTCTCCAGCTCTCCTGGAGCCCCTTCAGGCCCTGCCAGGGGCTCTGAGCGCTCCCTGGAGCTTCTCCTCTCCAGGTGAGCCCCCAGCTCTGCCAGGCTGTGCTCACAGGAGAGAGGCTCCAGGATTCCATCAGCCACAAAGTACTCCAGGACTGACACAGCCCCAGAGCCTCACAAGAGCTCAGCCCAGCCAAGGTGCCAGTGATGCTGTGGGATGTCCATTTCCATCCCAGACTGGAGCTGTGTCTCCTCACACTGTCCCCAAACACCCCTCACGTCCCCTCCTGCACTTACTGCTGAGCCATGAAAATTACACAAGTGGGGGAATAAAAAAGATTAAATTAAATTATCCTTGTGTTACCTTTCCTCCTACAAACTGGCTCAAAAGTGTAAAGTCACAGCCTGTCCTCATTTTTCTCTGCAGCAAAACACCCAAAGCACTGGAATAATCCTTGGACTGAAAAGAATAATGGAACAGAGTAATCTTTGTGCAAACTGAAATCAGCTAATGGCAGTGCTCTGTGCCACAGGCAATGCCCTGGCAGTCAGGAAGGACATCCTTTATCCATTCCCCTCCTCATTTTCATCCTTTATCCATTTCCCTCCTCGTTTTCTTCAGCTTCCTCAGTTTAGTTCTCAGTTTGTGGGATCCATGGCTCGGATGGGTCATTCCTGGCTATGGAAGAAGGGATTTATTTACACCTGGGAGGAAGGGATTTACATCCAGCACTGGCTCAGCCATTGGCACTGGGTTTGTGGCCAGTTCTGAGGTGTCCCCACTGCTGCCCAGGGGCCCAGCAGGTGACAAAGAGCTTTATCCCCCCATCAGGGGCTGTTCTCTCATTTGGGATGATTCTTCTGCTCCCTCTAGAAAAATTCCAACCAGAATTTTTAAATTCAAAATTCCTAAGCTTACACACTGAGAGGGGAGGACCAAATCCTGTCCTTCAAGGTGGAGGTGAACTTAGGAACTTTAGGAAGTCATGGAAGTGAAACAGGGTAAGTTTATGGAAGTTTATGGAAATGATACTGGGTAAGTTTATGGAAGTTTATGGAAAGGAAACAGGGTAAGTTTATGAAAGCTGCCCACAAACACAGCACCCACAACCAGGCAAGGGAAGGGTTTTCCCACAGTTCAGTAAGAAAGTACATTAGGATCAGTCTGTATTTTTATCAGCAACCTTTCCTCAAGACTCCTCCTGAAATCCAATGCTCAGAGGTGGGATATGACTGCACAGAGAGGGACAGGAATACCACAAAGAACCCAGTAATTTGCAGGCTGGAGCAAGGGGTTGAAAGGCAGGAGGGCTGCACCCTTAGGGATCAGCAGGATTTCTGCTCCAACCACTGCTCCTCACGGCAGGGGACACCAGAGTGACCCACACGTGGCACGGGGGATAACACTGGTGATGCTGCATCAGAGGAGGTGCTTCCAGGGAATAGCAGAGACCCAGGTTAATCCTGAGAGCTGGTGAGAGGAGCACATCTGGAATGCTGGGGCCATTCCTCCTCACCTGCATTCACAGAAGATGAATTGAGCCTGGAGCTGGTGGCTTGGAAAGGCTGCCAGGGCGAGCGGGGAAGTGCAAAGCCTGAACTGCAAGAAGGGAACTAAAAGAATTATTTTACATAATCTAGAAAACCAAAGGTGACAGGACCCATGATTGTCCCTCAGCTTCCTGTGCCCTTTGGTATTTATCTTGCCAGTGCTGATACATTTCTAGATGGCAGCAGCATAAAGTGCCTGTACATAAAGTGAGACAGGATTCCAATACAGAATTGCACAGAAGATCACATTCAGCTCTTCTCCATCAAGGAAAACAAAAAGAAAAGAAAAACCAACTTGCTACAAGTGGATATTGTCCACATTAGGGGTCAGATTATGTCATGCCAAAAAAAAAAGTGTCAATTATCCAACTATGTGGCCCAGGTCTGGGGATGTGTGATTCCAGTCCTCTATTTCACTCCATCTTCCAGCAAAAGCCAAAACTTTACCCAAGTTAAACATTATCCAGGCACAGGCCTTGCTGAAACCACCTTCTAAAATGGTGCCTGCTCTGCCTGAGACAGGAAAAACAAATTGGTACTTAACAAAATCACAGAATGGTTTGTGTTGGACATGGGAAAATGATTCGCCATGGACAGGGAACCTTCCACTGTCCCAGGCTGCTCCAACCTGGCCTTGGACACTTCCAGGGATGGGAATCCACAACCTCCCTGGGCACTAATATAAAAAAAAAATGCAAACTGTAATTATAGCTCATAATAAATGTGCAAATGCTAGAAAACAAACCAGTACCAGATTTCCAGTGCATAATGGTTAAACGAAGCCAGCCCTGAGGTCAAAGAAGCAACAGCTGAAATTTTACATCAACCACCAGCTGAGGACACAGACACCCTCTCAAAAGAAAGGACAAAAATCACACATTGATAAGGTGCTTCCCATTATCCCACTTCCAGCACTTTCACAGCTTCATAAAAGGCAGCACAGCACCAGACCCTGCCCTCCTTTATTTATATAAAGCACAAAAGCCTGGGCAAGATTGGACTGTGCATAAGTAAAACTCTTATCTCTTGCAGTCAAGTTTTTATTAGTTTGAAATCATGAATTATTTTCCCAGCTAACCTTTGCCCCTCTAAGGAGTACATTGATTATTGCTACAAAACCCAGGAAAATTAGTCCTTTCATGGCCTGCTTGGAAAATAAGCCATTAAAAAAAAGGAGAAACTACACACAGAGTTTTACTTGTTTTCTCCCTTCTCCCAAATTCCCAAACCCAAGACCTCAGGCATTTAAGCACAAGTAACCCTTGGAAAGCAACTAATTCCATGGATCTTCTTGAGCTTGAATTTTGCTTTTTTTTCACACTGCAAAATTACTACTCGTGTACAAAAATTTTTCAAACATGAGAAGTCAGCAAAGGTCTTTGGTGAGCCTGAGGAGAGGCAGCAGCAAGATGACTCCATGCATTACTGAATTTAATTTTCTGTTCTTTTGGCTTCTGATGGAAAAAGATCCTGTGTGCAGCTCGATGGGTCTGTAAAGATGAAGCTCTGCAGCACTACCAGTGATCCACACTAGGCAGCTCCAGGATGAGAAATGGAAGGTTGAGATTCCCTGATCCCCATGAACTGAACAACATTAAAAACATGGCTTTCAATATTCAGGGTTTCTAATTCTCAGATCTACCTCCTGTCATCACTTGCTCGTGCACAGTTACTCCTCTCCTAAATCTGATTCTGCTGATGAAACAATCAGGGACAGGGAACAGCCCTCTCAGCTCTCCCCCACGAAATCCCATCAACTGCCTGGGATATGTCATGTGCTCAACATTTCAATGTGGACACGGCAGGGAAAGCTGAAATTTGAAATTTCTGCTCTCCTCCACCAAACTCTGTGGTCAACGTCACTACCCCACCAGCTGAACAAGCTGATGAGACAGAGAAAGACAAAAAATAGAGAAGGGGGGACAAGAAAACTGAAATGTTCCTTGTGGGACATACCCCCTAAGCAGTTGGATCATCTTAATCTTCAAGCTTCTGTAATACAAGTGCTGGAAGGCTCCAAGTCTGAGCACAATAAAGTGCTTTATTCAGGGAACCATATGACTCCATCACTCATTCAAGCACATGTTTGGCACAGATTGAAAGTGAAAAGCATAGCTAAGGCAAATATTTCAAAACTGAACTTGTCTTCCTAACACACATGGTTTATATATTGGTGTAATATCTATATAACTTTTCAGTTCTCATCTAGAGTAATGTCATGGCTGAAGTACAAAATGATGTCTCTGCACCGGGCGTTTCTCAGCAGATAACACATGCCAAAAAGCCATTTACTAGAAAATTAAAAGGGAGCTATCACACTTGACAGGTCCTCCAAAAAAAATCCCAAAAAATAAAAAATAAATTAAAAAAAAACCCCAAAACAGCAACAAAAATAAAATAAAACAAAACAAAACAAAACAAAAACCCAACCTATAAAAATAGCTTTGTTCTTTCTAATTCCTGAAAATCTATTTCTCCAATCAGGATGCTGGACCATCCCTCACTGGAGAGCTGTGCTGCAACAAATCCAGGCCAGGCTGCTCCTTCCTCCTCGAGTGCCCGAGATGTGTCTGCTCTGTTTGCAGATGAAATATTGCTCATCACAGAGCAACTCCTGCTGATGCAAATGCGATTAAAGCAATCTGGGCAGAGCACAGTGTGATTAAAGCACAAGTAATGGCAGAAGGATTTGGGCCCTCATTATACAAAATACATATTGAAATGCAGTCAAGGAGAGAAGCCAGCATATCTCAATACCCTCCCTGTTCTCCAGAACAGAATGTGACAAGTGGAGTTGGGAGAACAACATTTACCATTGACTGCAGGAGGGGGCAGGGAGCCTGCAGAACGTTTCAAATAACCCAAACCCAGCTCTATGATGTGGATAGAATATGTACAGGGATATATTTGGGAAACAGCTGTCCAGCCTCATTTGGGATGCTGTTATGTTTGACTGAGGAATTACTATTCAGGACCAGTCCAAAGACAGAATTGTCTTTTTTTTTTTTCCTAGAAGAGAACATTTGAAAACACAGAGAAATAAAGCAGTGAGGCTCTGAAGGAAAGGGCATTCCAGCACGGTGGGTCATGGGGGTGGATCAGGAGGTTCCCCCCATGGAAGAGCTCAGGGCTTGGAGTTCACAGAAGAAGGCAAGTCAGAAATGCAAGGTTCCAACCCAGAGGAACTTTGGGAAGCCCATGACACAGCAGCTTAGGAGAACCTGCTGCACACCCTGTTTTCAGCTGCTTCTTTTCCAAGCCTTGATCCACGGTGTTTCAACTGGCCCAGCCATTCCCTCTTGCAAAAACAGGCAGGACAGGGCTAATGATGGATGAAAACCCTCAAGGGGCGCACAGTGCTTGCCCACAGGCATTTCCAGGCTGCCAGAGTGAAGGATGTCCCATCTCAATTCAGCACAGGTGCTACTGGGACACATCTGCCTGTTCCTAAACTGCTGCTTCTTCCCCAGAGAGTCCCACAGAGCTTTGCTTTTGATTATGAGCTCAGCCTTGCACCCTTCTGCACCAGCAGCACCTCCAAAAACACTTACTGAGGCAGAGAAACAACAACCTGTGCTTTACAAGCACAAGGAATCCACACAGCTCCAAGGGCAGAGAAAAAGGTACTAAATATATCTTCACTTTTCAGCAAGGAGTCCACATAATTATGTGAAAATCCAGGTCCAGTGCTCCTCTCCAACTCCTCCCCTCCGAAGCCTCATGAAAGGCTACTTTCACTGTGTGAAGCTCAAATTACTCTCCAAAATACAATTTCCTCTTGGTCTTTCAAAAGGTAGAGTGCAATCCCTCTCTGCAATGATTTACTAACCTGCCTCGGCGAGTCCAAGGAATGCTCAGCACAGCTGAATTGAGGGATGCTCCTTCCTGGGTACAATCAGGAGTGGGAGTGGGAGCCTGCTCCTCACAGGCACAAATCATTCCTTAGGGCTCTCTGGGAAACACAGCAGCCCCAGCTGAGGTGAATTGCAGGGTTAATTTAGGTGAGCAGGCATGGGATGTGATTTGTAGCTCTTCCTCAAGCTTAGAAAATGAGGTACTGGGCTGCAGAGTTTATATATATATATATATGCATCAGGATATATCCATCAAATATACATAAAAATATATATTTAAAAAATATATGTATTTTTTTAATTTTATATATATATATATTTGTGTTTGTGGGGGGAATAGCTGATCCTCACATTCACAACAGCAGGGAGAGGACAGTGAGCTGCACCTGTTGCAGCACAAGCTGTCACTGAATCTCTTCTGCTTTTTAAAACATGAATGAAAAGACAACTTGGAGTTACTTAATGCTCTCTCCTGCTCAGGTTTACGAGTGTGGCCTTGCAGAAAGTGTCACCATGAGCCCTGGGTCGCTCTGTAACTCCTGATTTTCACACATTCCTCCAGCAGATGAGCTACAGGAGCAAAGAACATTTATTTTTATGGTTTCTTCAGGGCAGGATATCTCCCCAGGTCACCACCACAGCTCTACCCTGGTGCTGCAAAAAGGATTTTCAATGCCAGCACAGGACATGAGCACCAGGCTGCACAAAGGAGTCAGGTCCATGGAGGGGAGGGAATTTATGCCAAAAGAGGGTCAGGCACAGAAACAAGGAAAACACAGCATGCAGAGTAACTGGCTCCTTCTTTCTGAGGTGACAAGGTTTAAACTAAAAGAGGAGAGATTTAGATTGGATATCAGGAAGAAAATCCTCTCTGTGAGGGTGGGGAGGAGCTGGGATGGAATTCCCAGAGCAGCTGGGGCTGCCCCTGGATCCCTGGCAGTGCCCAAGGCCAGGCTGGAGCACCTGGGACAGTGGAAGGTGTCCCTGCCATGGCAGGGGGGGTACTGGGTGGATTTAAGGTCCCTTCCAACCCAATCTGAGATTCTGGGATTTCTTCAGCAGCAATCCCATACTTCCACCTTGGTGTTCACCCAAAGTGTGTCTGTGCCTTACTTGGGAGGCAAGAGGACAAGAAACAAATCCTTACTCTTTTGGGATGCTCACCTCATGCTTCAAAGGACACATCAACATCCAAGAGCAGATTTTAACCTGGGGAGCCTTCAAAGATCAAAAAGGGTGGATTCTGAGGTGCTGTGTCCATCCCTGTGTGCTCCAGAAGCATGGAGTGAATTTATTCCCAGCTCTCCCTGTGGTATCATCACAGTGCTCTCAGTGGCAGAAAAGGAATGGAATACACACTTAAATAATATGGACTGAGTTACCCTCCTCACATCTCCTACCTGCTGCAGGAGCAGGGATCTCCAGCACAGACCATCCCTGCATTCAGTGCCGCTGGATCAAACACTGGCCATGCTCCAGGCCTGAGCAGACCCACATGATCCCCTTACTAAAGCCCAGAGTTTGTCATTTTTAATTTTTTTTTTGCATAACTATACCAAAACAACCCCACAGTACTTGAGTTTGTTGAAGTTTGTATGTTAATGTATTCTTTCAGAGGTAAGCAGTCACACATGAGGTTTATCTTTCAGCTGCTTGCAGCATTAGAACACATTTAAAAGAAGCAAGAAACCAGCAAGCTTTCACCATTGTCAGAAGGTTTTTCACTTAATGCATATGATATATACACTATTAAAATAAATTTCCAGGGGCTGACACAGTTCCTCTTAAAAAAATACCTCAAAATAAATGAGTTCAAGATACTTTTGTGCCAAATTCTGCATCCAGTTCTTTCTGCCTTGATGTGCATTATCCAGCATGGCTAACAGGCCATGACACATTTCACTTCTTGCCTTATTACATCACAGGTCTGGGACAAGAAAGAATTTGTTCTTCTAATCACTGCTTTTAGCAAGTTGACCTTGTGAAAGGACAATTTCCTGTCTCCAGACTCTTTCTTATCCTAGCCCCAGGTCATGGAAAGCAGCAAATTCATTTGTATGGGGTGTAAAATATTAGTGGAACAAGCTGAAGGGATTAAACAGATTAATTTCTGATTAGATGATGCAGTTCAAGTCACTTGATACCAACCAAGTCTCAAAATCCTGCATGAACCCTAAAAAGAGAAGGGTCAGCGTGCTGGAGCAGGGCTTTACTAAGAAACAATCCCTTCTCTTAGTTAGTGGGGTAGCAAAAAGATAAAAATTTAATACATTTGAAGCACTTTGCACTGTGTTAAGCAGAAACAAAAAGAGCTGAGCTCTTGGACTGCACTGCCCTATGAAGAACCAACAGCTACCCTCAGACTGTGGGGTTTTAATTTACTTGGTGATAGATCTGCCCTGGAGACTCAGCAGGACCTGGGAGAAGGCTCTGCAGGTGTGATTTAGGGCTGCAGTTCTCAGAACTGTGCAGATGGTGTGCTTTTGGCCACGGAGAAATTTGAGGAGCTGCTTGAAACACAAGTACAGAGTGCAGGCAGCGGGGAGAGCGAGATCCAGGGCGACGTGCGGTAAAGCATTAGAGGTTGTAGAGGAAGGAAAGTCAGCAGAAAAAAGGGATTAAATTAAAAAATCCCTGCAATATGGACAGCCTGGCATCCTAAGCAGGATGGGATGGTGTGGAAGGCCTCTCTCTTTCTCTCTGGGGCCCCCCTGCGTGGGGGAGCCTCTTGCAAAGGGTCTATGCTAGAACTGAGAGACGAATGGGATCTTTTTTCAGTCTTCAGGTTGCTGTTTATTTCTTATCTTATCAAAACCTCTCCACACTGCCTGCACCAGGCTTAGCATGGTAAGGAGTACAGCGAAAAAGGTCACAAGATGTACAGTTCCAAGGTCTTTTAAAGCTATTTTGTCCAATAAACTCTAAAAACGTACTTTATTTCTACTTCTCTGCCAGTAACTAACTAACTTTCTGACCTGTAGCATTTACACTGTGACTTCTTCAAACCAATCACCCAGTGCTACTAATACTACAGAAAATGGAATAGAAGAAGAAGAAGAAGGCAGGACAACGCTCAAAATTCTCCATTTTGCTTTTCATCTACCCCCATACTAAAAACTTAAAAGTCTAAATTTTTCACCCAGTGATAACTACACTACAATTTACCCTATACATTCACAGATTGTACATCATCTTAAAGCTTAGGGAGTTTTCTCTACAGACAGAGGTTAAAGGCACGGCTCTCAGGAGGGTCAGGGTTTGTCAGAACAGACAGAGAAACATTCCCTGTGCCCTGGGTTCCAACAGGATGGTGTGAGACAGAGCTGGGGACAGCCTGCTGGCGTGGCAGGGCCTGGCTGGAGAGCCTGACAGTATTCCAGACACCAAACACCTTAAAAATGTCCACTCCTGGATTACAGCAGCTCTGACAGCAAAAGGGAAGAGAAAGCCACCCCAAGAGCCCAGCAAGGCAGCTCAGGGCTCACCCTCTGCTCTGGCACAGCCCAAAAGGAGGCTCAGGAACACAAAAATACAACAGAGCCCAGCTGGACTCCTTGGCCAGTTTGCCCTGGCAGTGTCAGCTCTGCTGGAAGCAGCAGGGATAAATCTGTCAGGAGGAGGTGTGAGCTCTAGGGAAGGCTGGTGGAGGAGCAAACAAGCTTTCACACAAGTTGAGCCTTTTTAGAACAGAATTTCATGATCACAGGATGTGAGTGAGGGCCCTGGTGGGAATAACAGATAAAAAGCTATCTTCAGTGGGATAAACACCAACACAGCCCTGGTCTGCTGCAGTCACCCATGTGCCACCAGAAAAATCCCCTGGGGCTCCCAGCAGGATGCAAAACCACCCAAAACACAGCCTGACAACCAGGAGTTCGAGGATGCTCTTGGTATCTGGATCAGGACCTCTCCAAAACCCCAGCAAGAGATGAGACACCCAAGGAGGAGCAGTGAAGAAGCTGTCAGCTCCCAGGCAGCTGAGCCCAAGGATGCAAACACTGCTGAGGAGTGGCAATAAAATTCCTCTGCTGGGGGATTTTGGCATGGGTCTCTGGAGCCCCAGGGACAGGGACAGCTCATGCCAGGCTGGCTGCAGGGGACCTGGAGGGGACAATCATCAGACAAGGAGGTGATTATACACACACCAGAAGTATCTGCCACAAATGCTGGAGCAGCTCGAGAGGAGATAGGATTTATAAATGAGCTCTAAAACACAGAGGGTGATGGAGAAATCAGGTTCAGAGCACAAGACAAGGCAAGATTTCTTCTCCTGCAATTTATTTCCATTAGACCCAAGGAAGCTGCAATCAGTAGCAAATTAAAATCTAGACAAAAGTGATTTTAACTGAAGGTAAAGAATTTTTGGTTGCAGTTTTAGGGTTTGCATTTTTTCATGCCCAGAGAAGCTGTGGCTCTCCTGTCCCTGGGAGTGTCCAAGGCCAGGCTGGACAGGGCTTGGAGCCACCTGGGACACTGGAAGATGTCCCTGCCTGTGGAACAAGATGGTTTTTAAGGTCCCTTCCAACCCAAACCATTCTGTCATTCTAAGAGTAACTTTTTTTTCTGCTGTTTTCCCAGCTAACACACAGTATTTAAAAGAAATTTAAAAGTTTGTGCACACACACACTCTCTAATTTGGAATTTACCTATCCACAGCATCACTTTGCTGCCCTGCAGAAACAGGACAGCCTTGAGCACAAAGACCTTGTGCAGGTGTAGATTTTAAGGTATTTGACTGAGACTATAAGATCAGATCTTATCCTACTCGATATCCCACTCCACAAGAACAACAAAGTTCATTTGGCCTGGTTGACTTTTCCTTTTTGTCCATGAGTTCCTTTGAGCAGAAACCCAGCACAAGACTGAAAACCAAAAAGGCAATTTTAAAACCACAAAAAAATGGAAAGAAAACATACTAAAAGCAAGCAACAAGGCTACTTTGAAGTTGTCTAGCCCCTGATAATTTCTGTTTAATAGCAGGCCTGTCACTCAGACACACACTACCCAGTTCTCAAGGTGTATCCTAACTCCAGCTTGCCTCAATCCCTAAGCACGGGTTGATGCACAAACCAGGATGTCCTGGCAGCACTGGGATGCCCTGCAGGGCTGCAGGAAGCCCAGGGAGAGCCGTGCCAGCCCTGCCAGGAGCCCTCGCTGTCCCCGGGAGCGTGGAAAGGCGCGCCTGGAACTTTCAGCACCTCCGGGACCAAGAAAGCAGCACAGGCTCTGGCAGGGCTGAAGCTGTGCTCTGCTCCCACAGGAGAAGTGGGATTAAGGCAGGGGATGCTCACTGAATATTCTGGATGGGAAAGAGCAAATGACAGACGTGGTATGGGAAGAAGAGGAGGAAGACAGAGGGAGGCAAATCCAAGGGCCAGCAGCCACCACGGTTGCCCAAATGTAGACATCTAAAGCCCCATGAAGACACCTAAAGACACCACAGAGATGAGCAGCTGGCACAAACATTACACAGAGCTTAAATCAGCACTGTGAGCATAACCTTAGAGCTTCAGCTTGGCTCTGAGGGAATTCTGAGCCACAAGAAACCGGATTTCCACCCCCTCTTCCCATTCTGCTCACTCATCTGTGTGCTAGAGCCAAGTCACCCACAGTTTGCCCTCTTGGTACTGTAGGGACAAACACTTTGAAGCATTTTACCTCCAATTTTCCCAACTGCAAGTGAACCTCCAAACCAAGGAGGGGCTGGCCAGCCACAGTGGCTCCCACAGAAAGGGAACAGCCACAGGCCACCTATTTCGCTTCATCTGCCAGGGAATTTCTGCAGCCTTGACCCCAAACCCACTGATTTGGTGCAAATACAAGTGCTGGCAAAGAGAAATCAAGACCCCTCCCAAAGGCGAAGCTGCAACTCCTGCTAATCCATTAAGATAAATTCCAGGTGCTTGATCAAAGGCAACACCTTATCTTTTCCCCTTCTGGGATTTCCATGTGCTAAAGTATCTCCCCATCTTTTCTCTTAGCAAGTTCAGAGCCAAAGTCCCACTGAAAGTCGCTGACAATAAATTTGAAGATAAGCAAATATTTACAAAGTTTCAAGACAGAATGGGGGGGAGAAAAAAAGACAAAAAAAGACCAAATACACGAGTTTGTAGTAACACGCAGGGATGCAGGCACCCCTCGGTGCTGTTAAATGTATTCACAGAGGAGAATCTCTTTTCCTCTCTCACATAAAATATGCACTGTCAGCTGCTGCTTAACGAAGACGAGAAGACCTGGGCGCTCTGAGGATTCCAGAATAAACCCCAAACTCGCTGTAGGAAGAGACAATCCCTTGCTAGGCTGTTCCCCATCCATAACACGGACAGCACAGCGCTGCACAGCGGAATCCCCGCCCGGAGCTCACTTTGAATGAACACAGCGGCGGCGAGAAACTTTTACCCAGCCAGGACGCTTTTGCCATCGTGATTTGGCTTTTCCGCGCAATTTTTCCCGGCTGGAAACAGAGCCCAAAGTCTGACCAGACTCACAGACCTTTGAATTCAGCCCCGGGGGCTGTTTGGAGGGGATGCGTGGGAGGAGAATTTCCAGCCCCCCACTCTCCCCTTCTCCCCTGCAGGGCACCCCCGAGAGAACACAACGGGGGTCCCCGGGAGCAGCTCCGCTCCCGGCGGATGGGACCCCACGGGGATGGGGCTGCCGGGGGATGGGGGTGCAGGGGAGGGACCAGCAGGTTTGGGGGTGCCGGGGGATGGGACCCGGCGGGTTTGGGGGTGCCGGAGATCGGAGTTTTCCGGGGGAACCTCAGCGAAGCCGCGCAGAGGAGCGGGAGCTCCGCGTGTGCCCGGCCGGCAGCTCCCGCTCCGTCCCCGCGGCGGGGCGAGGGGAGCGGCTCTGAACCCATCTCCCTGCCCCTTGTCCGGCTAAAATGGAGCGCAGGGCTGGGGATCCCTTCGGGAGAAGCCCCGGGGGCCGTGCGGGACTTACCGCGGGCGCGGGGCCATGCCGAGAGGAGCCAGGCCGGGCCGAGCAGCAGCAGCAGCGCGGGGAGCCGGGCCGGGGGCAGCGCACGGGGGGAGCGCGGCTGCGCTGCCTGGAGGCGCTTTGACATCGCAGCCCAGACTGAGGGAGACAAACTTTCATCAGCTGGGGCTGGAGAGCAGCCCCATAATATACAGTTACCGAGAGGAGCGAGCTGGGACTCAGGATGTGAGAGATTTCCTGCATGCAGTTAACTCCAAAACCCCTCCTGCTCCTGCCTCAGCTGCTGATGAGCTGGGCTCGGCTGCTTAGAGGGAAAAAAATAAAAAAAAAAAAGAGGAGTTGAGGTTTTTTTTTTTCCTTTCCTCCTTTTTTTTGTTTTTTTCCCTTTATTTAAATAGGTTTGTGTCGGCTATTTCATATTTTTTTGTTGTTGTTTTGGCAAGGACCAAACCTAATCCTGCACCCCGCGGCCGCCGCTCCGCAGGGTCCCAGCCCCGGGGGGCTCCGGAGTCCCCCCTCCCATCCCTCCTCCCGGAGTTTTCCCATTTTTTTTTTTTTTTTCACTCCACACACAATCCTGCCTGCCGCCTCTGGAAAGTCGTCTGTGTACGTTAGAGCTCAGGGGCTATTTATTGGTTTCATAATTATTTCAGAGTTGTTTCTGCTGTTGTTTCTTATTTTATATTGTGGGGGTTTTAAAGGAAGGGGGGAAAAAAAAGAAGAAAACAAACAACCAAACACACCCACAGAGTTGCCAGATGCATTTTTTAAAATCTCCCTCATTCAAATTACTATTACTGACTGTCTGGGAGAATAACCAAATACAGATTATCTACTCCTTAATGTACCACCAAAACACATGTAATGCCCACATGTTGCTGTGGAGCAGCAGAAAAAAAAAGAAATTAATCTTGAAGATCCTCACAGACTTTTATTGTGCAGTTTTTAGCTTTAATTTCCTAAGATTCTTCCCAAATCTCACAGTTTGGATGTTGATACTGAATTCTGCAGCTTGGCTCCATGTTCCTTGTGCATGAAACAGTTGGCAGAAGTGTTCTGAGATGTGTCTGTAGGCCAGCAGGCATAAGAGCTGTGCAATCCCACTGAAAAATGGTGTTTGGAAGCACAGATTTGGGGCTGTTCTGGAGCAGAGGATGCTGATTATATTCCCAGTGATCCAGACTCTACTTTTCACCACCTCTGGAGATAAATGAGCCAGAAATTCCAGGGGTACAACTGCTGTGGCTCCCAAACTGGAGCCTGGCAGGGTGCCCTGGCAGCATCACTGAGCCACCCAGGGCTACCTGTGGTAATTCCAGGTCAGCCCAGCACAAATAAACCTGGAAAGGGGCTGGGACCATGAAGGATGTGCACAGAGGGCTCTCATCAACTGCTGTGCTTCACACTTAAAAAGCACCTTTCACCTCTTACCCCTCTGCCCAAACCAAGCCACCTCGAGTTGCTCTGAAATTTAAATTTTGTCTACACTTATGCCCCACCTCCCATTTTCCTCATTGTTGTACTCCCTGTCCTTGGGAGCAGTCAGGGATTAGCCTATGTGTAACTTTAAAGAGCCAAATGCTAAATTTTCCCTACTCAGCCATTATCAATTGCAATTTAACAGCTACACTCAGCAACGTTTCGTCCCTCAAATAGAAACTAACGAACTGCATCCACTCTCTCATTAAGGACATATGTGCTCCACACAGAACATTGGTTAAAAACATTAAAATTCAAACAGAAGACTCCTTTGTGGAAGGCCACCATAAAAGCCATGTAGACATCTTTAGTCTTTGAAGGTATTTTTCCCATTAAAATGAAAAAAAAAAATCAGTTAAAGGGAACTAAAGACTCCTAAATAGGGTTTTAGTAATCCCACAAGACTTTTCTTCACAGTGGTAGTACTTTTATCTAAGTAACAATATTTGCTAACAGAGAATGTGGAGCCAATTATATCTTGGTCATTCTTTAGCATGAATGAAATAGACATTATCAATTTCTCCTCCTCCCCCCAAAAGGAATTGTTGCCTTTTACCATTCTGATTTTATGAGCTTGAAGGTGATAAATCAATAATTTATCACAAGAGTGTCCCAAATATTTTATTAACAATATCCATGTAGGAGTGCTACTGAACTATAGCTACTGCTGGAGAACAACAGCAGGATTTCACCTCAGTTTCAAAATTCTCTTGGGGAAAAAAAAACCTTCCATGCATAGGGCAGGTAATGGGAAGTGCAGGGAGAGGCCAGGCCTGGCCTTTTAATTCCTCATGTCAAAACACCTCCCAGCAGCAGCTTTACAAGTCTTGGTTTATCCCCTTCAGAAGAGCAAGGCCAAGTTTCCCTGCAGGAAATGAAAATTGCATTCAGGTTGTGTGGCTGCTTCAAAGGGAGCCACAGCCTTGATTGTCCAGGTTATTCCCATGGGCTACAATCTCCTTCCATCCCATCCATCCATCCATCCATCCATCATCCATCCATCCCTTCATCCATCCATCCTCCATCCATCCATCCATCCATCCATCCATCATCCATCCATCATCCATCCATCATCCATCCATCCATCATCCATCCATCCATCATCCATCCATCCATCCATCCATCCATCATCCATCCATCATCCATCCATCCATCCATCATCCATCCATCCATCATCCATCATCCATCCATCATCCATCCATCCATCCATCCATCCATCCATCCATCATCCATCCATCCATCCATCCATCCATCCATCCATCCATCCATCCATCCATCCTCCATCCATCCATCCATCCATCCATCCATCATCCATCCATCATCCATCCATCCATCCATCCATCCATCATCCATCCATCCATCCATCCATCCATCCATCCATCCTCGATCCATCCATCCACCATCCATCCATCCATCCATCCATCCATCCTCCATCCATCCATCCACCATCCATCCATCCATCCACCATCCATCCATCCATCCATCCATCCATCCATCCATCCTCCATCCATCCATCTATCCCAGCTTTGTTCTTCAACATTCTCAGGGGAAGAGGAATGGAGGGAGGGGGTGTGGAGGCATCTCACTGCTTTTGGGCTTTTTTTTACCTTTTTGTCTTTTGCTGCTCCTTTGTTATGCTTTCCCTCTTCATTTTTATCCCCCTTATTTTCCTTACTGTATATATTTCAGTTTTCTTGAACTCCAGTTAGCTTTTCCTTCCAAACCATTTGCTCCACTGTGTGCTAGCTCAGGGCTCTCCTGCAGTAGCAACAGCATGACAACAGCTAAATCCTCTTTTCACTCCTTATTTCTACCTCCTTGGGCAAGGAGAACCTAACAGAGCACCCTTTTTTCTCTGGTCCTACAGACAGAGGCTGGCACATGCTGGGTGCTCGGTTTGCTTTTGGCTTTGAGCCTCTGCAGGAAACACGAGCCAGGCATTGCCTAAAATCTGGGGAGAGCAAATCCTGCAGCTGGAGCACCTCTGTGCCGGGAGGAGCTGCAGGAACAGCTCGCCCTGTGGCTGGGGGAATGGCCAAGGAATGCAGTGACAAGGATCTCCCAGGTCCATCAGGGCTACCTCTGAGCTGCCCGTTCCCCGGGCGCGGTTTGGGAACGCTCACCAGGCTGTCAGGATCCCCAAAGCAGGATTCATCGTGGTTCATTTATTGATCTAAGAGCACAGAAGGCAATGCAAGGGGACTCTCAGTGAAATCACAGCAATGCTCTTTATTGAAAACAATCATCAACGTCATGTGATGGGGGAGAGGAAAGGAAACAAAGAATAGAGAGAAAATAGAGGGTAAGGGGATTATAGCTGCCAACACTGAAGTCCTCGCAGCCATCCAGTGACGTAGAGTCTTCAGTCCACTGGGGAGATCTCGAGGGAAGGTGAGTTTGGGGGGTACTTTTATAGTCTTTTGGAAAGTGAGAGGCACGGGGCCAGCATCAGAGGAGATTTATGAGCATTTGCTGTAATGACAGTTGCTCTAAGAGACAGGTACCACAAACAGACCCCTGTGGCTAGTTCCTCATCAGCACCATCAGTACCAGTTCTGAGCAGGTACATTTTGCAATGTATGCACCATTCCTTGGCAGTCACCTCGCCTCAGCTGGGCCAGGGTCGCTGAGCAGCTTCTGCCTCGGTCCTTGGAGGTGATCGTGAGGCAAAACTGAGGGATTTTCGTACAGTCTCTCACACAGGCGTTTTTTAGGCGGAGAACGTGAGAGTTGGAGATGCTTGCAGCAACGTGCCCTGCATTAATCTCTGCCTGTTGTCACTCCCGAGGCAGAACCAGGACCAGAACCCTCTCCCTGCCCTGACGTGTCACCGACGGTGTCACCGTGGCAGGTCACGGCGGAGCAGCTCACCCCTCAGCTCGCGTTTGGGTGTGGAGATAATCTGATGCAAAGGGCACTCGCCGTCTGAAACGATCAATATTTGACCGTGAGACAGCACAGGCTGGGCCTCTGCTCATCAAATTCCCTATTCATGAGAAGCTTTGGCTCACCTGGCACTGCAAAGGTCAGCCCAGAGGAGAGCAATGAGGAAGGGTGGAATAACTTCCCTGGAAACAAGATTAACACACAGACACCAGCAAGGAGGAGGATGCACTGAGGGAAACGTGAATTTCCATTCGTTTCCCCTTGGTCAAAGGAGTTTTGAGAAGGAATTAGTGACTGATGGAGACAACAGGGCAAAAAATAAGGAGTGGAGGGACAATAGATTAAGTGTAAATAAATCCTTCAGACTGTGATACTGTGGTGCTTTGGTAACATTAGGACAAAGGGAATGTAAGTTAATTAATATTAATTGTCAGATGGCTTATGGAATGCTATGGGGCGTGGAGTATGAGAAAAAGGAAAGGAAAAGGAGGAAAAATAAGAAAAAGGTGGGAAAGGAAAGCTGTCTGCTGCCCTTCTCTGGCAGAGCAGGATTTGCATCCCTTGTGTTACAGCCAGAGTTAAATGAAGAGAGGTTAAGGCACTTCAGAGATCTGAACAATGTCAAGATAAGAGGTTCAGAAAGCACCTCTGTAACACTGCTCTCACATCTTCCCAGATCAGCTGTGATCCCCTCCTGGATATCCAGGAAACCTCACTGTAATCACAGCATTGAGTATTATTCAGATTTTTTTTTTTCTTCCCCTATGTGCCAAAATGCATGAGGACTTGTCTGGGCTTAGCTACAGGGATCTACAGTTTTGGGGCCTCCAGGCTAAAGTTTTTCCTTCTCAGAGTAAACAAAACAAAACAAAAAAGCTTTTCCCTTTGAAATCTGTGTGTCCCCGGGCCAGCTGCTGAGACTTTGTGTCTCCAGTCCTCCCTCACTTCATTAACTCTCTGCACAATCAAGATCCTGCTGAATTGTGACTGCAGTGGCAGATTACAGTCCTCTCTAATTAACAGGCATAGATAGAGCATAATTCAGCCTGACCTTTAGCCACAGAGCTCTGCTCTGCTCTGCAGACCTCTGTCCCAGCCTGCAGACGTGGAATAGCATCCACCAGGGCTGAGCTCTGACATCAAACCCTGGCTGTAAACCCTGTTTGCTGCACACACTTGAGAGATGGACTCTCTGGGTTTCCCAGTCTCCAAGGGCAGGTTTCTACCCTCTGTGCAGGCCTTGAGGAGCTGCTGAGCTGCCCTGAGCAGCACAATGGGTCTGCAGCATGCTGTGACCCCCAGGAAATGCAGTGCAACATCAGCAATCTCACTCTTCTGTTACCCATAAATTCATCCCTGCCTTCCTCTCCTTGGGTTGTGATTTCCCCTTCCTGTCCTAAAGGTCCCACAACATTGGATTCATCTGGAATTTCTGTCCCAAGGCTGTGAGTTGGCCAGTGCAGCTGGGAACAGCAAGAGGGGCCAGAGCAGCCAGAGCTGGTTCCTGCACTGGCCATGAGGCCCTGGTGCCTCTGTTCATCCAAAATAAAGGATTTATTGATCTAGCTGGGATCCAGCAGAGCTCAGGGACAGGGACAGGCTTTTCCTGTGGCTGCCCCATCCCTGGCAGTGCCCAAGGCCAGGCTGGACAGGGCTTGGAGCAGCCTGGGATGGTGGGAGGTGTCCCTGCCCATGGCAGGGGTGGCACTGGATGATGTTCAAGGTCCCTTCCAACCCAAACCATTCTGAGATTTTCTGACTTTGAGAACCAAGGATTTACTCAAGTTTCTCCCTTGCTGCACAAATAGAAAGGACACACTTAGGAAGCTGGGATTTTGTGGAGCTGTTTGGAGTAACATGGTTCTTTGTAGAGAACCTTGAACTGCTGTGGCAAATCAACAGGACATAACATGGAATTAAACACTGAAACTGATTTTTTTTAATAAAGAAAAAAACTAAACCAACTCCTACCATGTCTGAGTGCTAAAGCACTGTAATATTAAATTCAAGCATAAACAAAACTGACCATTTGAAAGCCATCCTGAATTTCTTGATGCATTTAATAGATGAGATGCAGGATTTTCAGTCTGCCTCAGGGATAAAACCCAGTCAGAGAGGGCAAACCCCCTCCATTCAGCTGTGTTTGGAGGGCACTCCCTGCCAGCATCCTTTGTACCTGGAAGAAGGACAGCAGGGCTGGCGCTGAGTGCCACGGGCTCCCCACATTCCTCTCCTGCTGTTTTCCCTGCTCAGCTTGTCCTGCTGCTCCACGGGCAGCAGGATTTTGGAAAGCAGCTCCTTTTCCCCAGCTCTTTCTGGGGAGGCTGCGCAGAGCAGGCAGCTGTCACGGGGCCAGGGGTGAAAAAGCCAAGAGCAGCTCAGGGAAGAGCAAACAAAGAAATCCACCCCTGCAAGGATCCAGGACCTTAACAGCAACAACAGCAACCCTGGAATTCTTCAGCAGCTCAGACACGACCCCCAAAGCTCACACGTGCTCTTCCTGCAGCACAAACCCCTGCAGCACACCCCGAGCTCCCCGTGAGCAGCAGCAGCTCCCCAGCACCAAACCCTGACCCTGCAGCCCCAGCACCCCGGGAATGCAGGGTGCAAACCCAGCAGAGTGCCAACGAGAGTCACCACGGTGGGGAAGGCTTTGGAGGGGCTGAAACAGGAACATCTGGCTTTGCTCAGCTGGAGGAGACTGAGGAGAACCTCATGGGGTGTGCAGCTCCTCCTGAGGGCAGCTGCAGCCTGTGACAGGGACAGGAGCCAGGGGACAGCTGGAGCTGGGCCAGGGGGGTTAGGCTGGGGACCAGGGGAAGGTTCTGCTTCCCCCAGAGGGTGCTGGCACTGCCCAGGCTCCCCAGGGAATGGGCACAGCCCCGAGGCTGCCAGAGCTCCAGGAGTCTGGACACCACTCCAGGGATGCCCAGGGTGGGATTTTGGGGTGTCTGTGCAGGGCCAGGAGCTGGATCAGTGATCCCTGTGGGTCCCTTCCAGCTTGGGATTGTCTGTGATTCCCTGGTTCCCAGCTTTACCCCACAGGAGATTACCCATCACCATTTTCCTCTTCCAGCCTTCCTCCAGGAAGGGGAAAAAACCCCAAACAAATACACAAACAATCAATCTTGGGGATGTATGCACAGCCCCAAACCTCCATGGGGGAAGAAACATCATTTTAGGCTTTCCCACAAATTTCAGTACTGAGAAGTGAAGATTCTCCAGCAAGATCCTTCTATCAAACAGAACATTGCTGACAATATGTCAGGAAGGTGTCCTGTGCTAAAATCCCTTTAAATCCAACAAATAACCCATTAAATGTGTGTGGGGGTTTGGGGTTTTTTTACTCCAGACTAGACATTGAGGATAAGTGCTTTGATCTGTTGCCTCAAATTTCACTGTCTCTCTGAAAACAAAAGAAAGAAAAAAAAGCCACAAATTTTTACATGTCTCACAAGAGGACAGCATTCAACTCAGACTAGAAATTATGAAGTCGTATATTTTTAATATTCCTGTCTAGCCCTCTGCAAACCACAGAACAATGCAACATCCATCATCATAAAAGCTGGGCCAGTAAATTAGGAAGACAGCATATTTGGGGGCATTTTTTAAAGAAAAATAAATATTCCTAATGGGAAACTTGAGAGAAATCATTAAAAATTACTGTGGTATCCATCACAGGAGAATGAAATCAATTAGGTCTTAATCTCCTGTTATTCATGAAGGGAAGAATGAAACAGAGCTTCTTTATTACAGGCATTTTCTGCTAGGTTCTGTTGCACAACTTTGAGCCCCAAACACAGCAAAACCTCTCAGAAGTGGAACAAATGGGAGTCAAATGTTGGTTTTGTAACAGCAGCTAATGGTGTCAGCTAGAGCAGGCAGCCCATAATGATCCATCTTCCATGCAGTTTAACTTGGGCCATTACATAATCCCATTTAGGCCAAGGAGCCCTCAGAGTTGTATTTTCACCCCAGAATTAGAGATGTGCTCCCTGCAGTGTGACAAGCTCAGTCCAGGCTGGCACCTCTCAGATTTGTCATTGACTGCTCTGGTGTCACTGGAGCAACATCACCCACAGAGAACTCTGGGGATGGGACATCCCAGCTCTGGATACTCCCCAAAACCTGGGAATGGACAACACAACCTGCTCTGGCACCACTGCAGGGCTGGGCAGGATGGGGGTGACCCCAGCACTCTGCACAGCTCCTGAAAGGTGCCTGTGCCCAGCTGGCCTTGGGCTCTTTCTCTGGGCAGCTCTGACAGAACCAGAGCACACAGCCTCCAGCTGCACCACGGGAAATGCAGGTTGGATAGCAGGAAAAAGTTTTTTACAGAAAGGGTGACAAAGTTCTGGAAAGGCTGCCTGGGGAGGTGGTGGAGTCACCATCCCTGGGTGTGTTTAACAAAGCCTGAATGTGGCACTGGGTGCCAGGGTTTAGCTGAGGTGTTGGGGCTGGGTTGGACTCGATGGTCTTGAAGGTCTCTTCCAACCTGGTCACTCTGTGATTCTGTGAATTCATTCTGTGATTCTGTGAATTCATTTTGTGATTCTGTGAATTCATTCTGTGATTCTGTGATTCAGGGGTTGTGGGGAACAGGAGGTGGCACTTGGGGACGTGGTTTAGTGGTGGGCTTGGCACTGCTGGGTTCAGAGATTTGATGGTCTTACAGGGCTTTTCCAACCCAAATAATTCCAGGAACAGGGGTTGGAGCCCCTCTGCTCTGGCTGGGAGAGCTGGGGTGTTCACCTGGAGAAGAAGAAGATCCAGGGAGAACTTAAAACCCTTCTGAGGCCTAAAGGGGCTCCAGGAGAGCTGGGGAGGGACTGGGGACAAGGGATGGAGGGACAGGACACAGGGAATGGCTTTAGCTGGGAGAGGATAAATTTAGATGGGATATTGGGCAGGAATTGTTCCCTGAGAGTGTGGCAAGGCTGGGATGGAATTCCCAGAGCAGCTGGGGCTGCCCCTGGATCCCTGGCAGTGCCCAAGGCCAGGCTGGAGCACCTGGGACAGGGGAAGGTGTCCCTGCCATGGCAGGGGTGGCACTGGGTGAGTTTAAGGTCCCTTCCAGCCCACCTCCGTCTGTGACTCTGGGATTGCTCAAAGCCAGCTGCATGTGCTGCCAGCCTGGGATTTAACCAGAACATTGCTCTGTTCTCATCATTTCTCCCCCAAATCATGACAAAATCTGTCTCCAGCACATTTCCCTGCCTCCTTTCACAGTGACACAGAGGACAGCCCAGTTACAAAACCAGACTTCTGTCCTCAATATGGTTTTTGTTTGACTCCCTGGCCACAGTTATATATCACAATAAATTAAATGACTGCTGAGGGACCTTCCTTCCAGACACCATTATCAGGCAATCAGAAAATTAGCCCACATTCAGACTGGACACTATTCCCCTGACCACCCTCTGGTCAGGATTTTTATTAATTTTCCCCACATCATGGATACAAAGGGCTCAATTTAGGGCACAAAAAGTTCTGGGAAACCACAGAAACATGAAATAGAAATTGATGTCTCCCCATTCAAGCACAGCTGCAAGAACCCATCAGATGGTGAAATAACAGATGGCCCAAGCAAGAAGTTGAAGATAAAGTGGTTTCCAAAAAGTTTTTTTGCTATTTTATACCAATGTCTCAAGGCAGTTGCAGACTTGAAATAACTCCAGAACCACGGAGCAGGCTCTGTGATAGGTGTTTGTACCCTATAATTATATATTAGCTGAAGGCTAGTCATGGTAAGGTACTGCAGAAAATAAAAGTATTTTAAACGTGAAGTCTAAAAATACATCCTGTGACAATTTTTTTAAAATATCCACCAAATTTCTGCAATTAAGAGCTCTTTTACTTATTCCTATCTGTGCAACATCATCCTCAAGCAGTTTGTTGCACTTCTCCTATTTTATATCATTTTATGTAACTCTGTGTACCATGAGAAAATTGGTGCAGTTTCTTCTCCTTTTCTTTTTATTTTTACTTTTTCATCACTCTGCAGCTGGTAGGGAGATGATACAGCTCATTATCTTATTCTGTGGGTCATCTAAAATGAGTATTAAGTAATTCTACCTCCCACAGCTTTGGTAGAGAGCCAAGGAGAACTCGGAAAAGTGAAATTCCTGACCTAAAAAAGAGAGGATTCTTTATATTCTCGACATAAAAACGAGGTTTCATACAGAACCATGGAATGAGTTGGGTTGGGAGGGACCTTAAATCTGATTCCTGCCATGGCAGGGACACCTTTCCCTGTCCCAGGCTGCTCCAGCCTGGCCTTGGGCACTGCCAGGGATCCAGGGGCAGCCCAGCTGCTCTGGGCACCTGTGCCAGGGCCTGCCCACCCTGCCAGGGAACAATTCCATCCCAATATACATGAAGATGGTTTTCCATCTTATTCCAACAGTTTTCTCACAGCTGAACTGCAGTTGCAAGAGATAAAACCACAACCTCCCAAAGCAGCTGCAGCTGGGACACAATTCCCTTCCAGGACCCAACCTCATCCTCATTCTCCACACAATGAGCAGCACAGGCTCCTCTCTCTGAAAAGGATTTTGGGCAAGGGATTTTGTGATTTTGGCATAAGTAAACACATATTTAAACCAAATATTAATAAATAGTTCCATCCATGCATGGAGCTTCTCCACCAGCAGGAAATTTGATGGATTTTCTGTAGCTTCTTTCATTCTGGTCTGGTTTTATGCTCAGGTAAAGTTGTCTCTCAGTTGAAATAAATGGCCTTTATTCAAGGGGCTGCAGATGGGGAATGGTCCCAGCTGGGGTCGGGACTCCTCCAACCCCCATTTCCTGGGGCTGACCTCTGGCCAGGGCAGGGGGATCCCACAGGATGTCCCAAACCAGCAACCACCTCCCCAGGCTGGAGTCACAGTGCCTGGAGGAATGTGACCCCGTGGGACAGCCCTGCCCCCTGATGGGCTCCAGCAGGGACAAGTGGCCACTCAGTGCTCCTGGGGGGAGAGTCACCCACCCCTCAAAGCACACAGGCACTTCTGTCCCCGCAGTCAAAGGGGCAAACACCCCTGCAGATGAGGCAAGCTGGATTTTCAGCCCTGAGGCTGAAAGGGCTGCACTACAAGGGCTGTATCAGGGAATGGTTTCCTCTGGAGAGGGCTGCCAGGAACTTTATCCCTGCTTTTGTGTGTTGTTTTCCTTGTAAATCAGGGTTTCTGTCCCAGAAAACGTTGCACTAACGTGACCAGTCCCAGATACCCAACAATAAAACCCCTCTCAAGTCTTACCCAGCCATTCTCCTCATCGATCTGAGCAGCTGAGTAAACTCCGAGATGAAACTAATGACTTGCATACACATACACAGGAAAATATTTGGGTTTAAATAAATCCCCAGAACACTGGAGCCCTCAGTCCTTCACGTTACAGTGACTCCCAGCCCTTGATGAGGTTTTTCTGTCAGCTGAGATTAATGATGTCAGCAAGCAAACAAACACCACGTCCTGCACACCTCCAACGCCCATGTGGGCTTCATTCCCACTCCTGCAGAATTCCAGCCCTGAGGGAGCTTTTGTGTTTGGGAAGGACAATGCCAAGGCCCTGTGCTGACAAGTCCACACAGGCTCTGTGCCTGAATGCCCCCAAACCTTCTCAAATCTCCCCCAAAGCAGCATTGTTAGAAATCCTGATGTGCCCTCCCAAAGGTACAGCACCAACACCCAGAGAACTGGAACTCAGTCTGCAAATTTCTCCAACAAGAAGGAAAATTGCAGCTTGGCAAGGGTGGGTGACCTCCAATTTTCCTGTTATCTGCTGGCAAATGGGCTCTTTGAGGAGCCTGCAAGGCCAAAGGGAGATCCCACCACTTTTCCCCTAACTCTGAACTCCCCAAAGCTGATGCCATTTGTCCAGGGCTATTCCTGGGTGGCTCCCGTTTTCCTGAAATGACATTTTCCTCCCCAGTCCATTTCCTATCACAATGATTGGATTGTAGAGCTGAACTGAATGCCAGAATTGTTTGCTTGGTACATTACCAGACAACTTTTTTTCTCAAACCCAGAAAGAGAAATTAGGTTTGCAACAGAGATAATTTTTGGTTTTCTGAAGCACAGGTTTTGTACCATGTAAAACATTCCCAGACAGTGATTTGCATCATGCATTTTCCTCACTAGCTTATTTGTACAAAAGAAATCCCACCTCAGGCTGCCACAGATTTGTCCTGCAGGCTCTAAAAATCATGTTTAGAGAAAATAAAAACATTTGGAAATAACCCTTTTACAAACCCAGAGGATTTTTTCTTTTTGGTTGATGCACTTGGCTTCATGCTGTGAGGCAGAGGAGCTGCTCCTGAGCCAGGGGAGGTGAGGAGGCAGCAGTTGTACCCTGTCCTCAAGGAGGGAGAGGAAACCAGGTCAGTGGAGGTGTCATTCCCTGCTCAGGGCATCCACGATGGTGCCAAGGGGTAAAATCCCACCCGGAGCCTGAGCTGCTCTTCCCAGAAAATGCTCACTCCATTCATTTTCTCACAAGGATCACCTGGCTGCCGTGATTTCCAAGGAGGATCAGCTCCTCTGCTCGATATTCCCAGCCAGAGAGTGGGAAGCATGTCAAACTCACGTGTTCATTTACATACATTTGCATATGGGCATGGAGTAGGGACATGCTGTGGTTGGTAGATGAAACCATCTCCCTTGAATTCCTGGGTATCCTGCAGGATAAATGCCTGATTTCCATGGAAAACACTCTCATTCCCAATGAGGATGATCCTGTCTCTTCCTCTCTGCCAGAGAAGAAGTGGGAAACGTTTTGGGGCTCCCTTCTGGTGTCAGTCCCAGCCCAGGGGACATCCCTGACCCGGGAGAGATTATTTTGCTGTGTCCTCCATGGATACCAGGCTCCAAATGTTTTCTCTCCATGCCAAAATACCTCGCTGTGCCTTTAGGGTGAGACTCCAGGCAGGCCTAAGGGTGTACACTGAAGCAGGGTGAAATGTAAATAACATTCTTCTGTTGCACAGATGTGCAGGAAATCATGCACCTGAGGGTACAGACTAGATGAACCTAAGCTGCATTTTCCTGAAGTCAAAAAATCAGAGAGTGAGGACTCCAGAGGGGGAAACGTTCAGTTTCTACTGAAATGAAAGATAACCTGGGCACTGATTCTGTAGGAAATGTCTCTGGTTATGGTGAGCTAGAACTGGATGAAAGCTTGAAAGGGAATCCTACTTGGTGTCCCTTTTTTGAGTTCTACTCAGAGTCATCCATGCCTTGGCTTTGCTTTCCAGTACAGAATGACTTCTTTGGTTAAAAAGGTGTTTTTCAGGGAAAAACGCTGGCAGGTCCTTCCTCACTGCCTCACCTTCCACATCCTCTCCCAAGGGACTGAACAGTTGATGAATTTTTGGGGATATCTATCTGGAATGCAATATATTTGTTCAACAGATCTCTGGCTTCTCTGCGAGCAGAAATTACCATCATTATTGCTACATTAACTGGGAAGCTGAAACACAAAAAGGCAAAATAATCCAACAGAAACAGAGCACAAAATATCCCCAGGTCCCTGTGTCCAGCACAGGTCACCCAGCTGGAGGTTATCCCAGTGGCTCACAAACATCCCTCTTCCAAAAAATCCTGACCTTACATCTCAGGCTGCATTAGGAAAACAAAGCAGAACCATCAAAGGCCAAATTCCAGCCTCATTCAAACCCCTACTCAAACTTTGTGCAGCAAAATTTAACACTTGCAGTGATTTTTAGGGGCAGTGGTTTTTCTTTCCCATGGAATTTGTGGGTACAAAGGCACGACTTCTCAGGCAGTTTCAATAACTGAGTTTTATTTAACAGCACCAAATAAAAACACAGCCCTTGGATCAATATTATCCTCATACTTTATTCCATAAATAAACTCCATTGGTTTGTGAGCTGCTTGTTTTTACTTCCAACATGTACAAATAAAGATTTAAATATTTTTTTGGAGGAAACATGACAGCTGGTTTGAGTTCTGCAAGTTTTGATGCAAACATCCTTCTTGGCACCACTCCTTCATCTGCCATTTCTAGAAATACTTTGGGCTCACAGAAGTGGAGTAAAACGTATGTTATAGTGAAAAATGTGAAAAAAAGTGTTATAAACAAATGTTTAAATATTGGTTTTTAATGGGGGAGCTTGCTAGGTAGTTTCACTCTATGAACAGGAATGGAGTTCTTCAGAAAGCTGAAATATTGGTCCCTTTTGGAATGCTAAATATTAATGTGAAACTGCTGTCGCTCTGATGATGTGGTAATGCTATTTCAACTGGCTCCTAAACATAACAAATAACAGTTTTCTTCAAGGATTTAACTCACAGGAAATCAATTAATAAAATACTTCAGAGAAATAAGTTTTCCATGTCTTATAAACACTGGGCTATTGCTACAGAGAAGTGTATTGTAAAAAAAAATATTAAGATAAATAATACCCCTGTAATTCAGTATTTGCATTAAAAATTCTTAAAATTATTTCCTTTGGGTAAACTGACCAAAAGGTGATGTTCTGGAACAGCTGTGCTCCCTTTTAGGTTGCTTTTGATTACTTGGAAGTTGCCTTAAAATTTCAATTGAAACATAAATGATCTTTCTCTATACAAAGAGCCAAAGATAAGAAAAACACCTCCAGGTAATTGAGATAACAGTTAATTTTATGGCTTATCTAGAAGTCAGAGGCATTCAAGATCCAATTAGGATGATGAGCAAGAGGCTCCTTTGTCACTCCGTGTTTCTGTGAAGGAGCTGGTCCAGTAATTGCTAGAAAAAAAAAATAATACAAAAGTGCTTTAAAATACTGTTAAAATCCATGAGGTGATAGAAATGTTGAGTGCTACAGGAGGTGAGGTGGAGTTGGCATCCCAGACCTCCAATTCACTGGCTGCATTTGCTCCAGAAAGAAGAGGAAATCCTCACCTTTTTAAACATCTCCACACGCAGCCTGTTACTCTGGATGATGATCCGCTTCTGTTTCTCTTCTTGTTTCTTTTTAACCTCAGGTAAATTGTCGTAAATCCTGTCAGGAATTCAGAAAGCAGAGTTCGTGTCATCCCCAGGGCTCACAAATAATTAATTTCTTCTGTAGGGAATGTTTGCCTTCCCTGCAGTACTTGTAATGGGCATCTCTAAGTATTTAAATTTGATTTATGGCACAAGAATGATAAATTATTAACAGTCAGGGTTTGATACAAAATCTGACTGGTTTCAAATCTTGTTGAAAATTACGATTTTGGAACAAAAAAAGTAAAGAAAGGGATGGGATCAGGTAATTTCAATGCAGTAGCTCCTAATTAGCTCAGTGAAGTTGGTTTCAATTTCTAGCAACAACATTCAAACCAGAATTTGGGCTGTACACCTTTTTTTTTCATTTATGCCACACAGTTAGTATCAAGCAATCATTTTCAAGTAATTTGCTAAACTATAAGAAAGCCATCACTATAAGTCTGCAAACTGTTTACATTTTTTCACTGTCATTAGGAACACTTTTTACCAAGGACAACACAATCCTTCCACTCTAAAAAAACCAGGAGTTGCCATTAAAAAGGTGACTTCTGATCTTTTATCAGTGATAAAATTCCCAGGATTTGGAAGAGAAAGCTGGACAGTCCTGGTTTTGCATTGATGCCTTGTGCAGGCTGACCTAGAACAGAGGCTGGGCAGAGTTCCAGAATAAAGCAGGGATTTATTAAAAGGATTTCCTCCATGGATCCACCTTGGGCAGCACAAGAGCCCAGCCAGGGCTGCACCCAAGATGAACCAAAATGGTCCCAAAATGCAGCCCGGGCACGGGCTCTGTCACTGGGATCAGTTCTGCTCCATTTGCACCTTGGAGTTCATTGTCCCATTCCAGCTTTAGCTGCTGCACTCCCACCCTGCTTGTTTTTCTCTCTTCAGCCCACGTTGTTTGTGCTCTTGGGCTGAGATTTGGATCATTTGTCCTTGGTCCCCAGCTGGAGCAGGAATTGTTTTGTCTCCCTGCTCTGTGCAGAGAGCTCACCATGCCCTGATATGAAGCTCAGACCCACACACTAAAGCAGCACAGAATCTGAAAAATATAAAAGCTAAAACCTGAGGCATCAGCATGAGCACAAAGCCTGTTTAGTTCTGGGTTCTCCCCATAATATTTTGCAATTCCAAGGTCTTGAAGCAGCCTGTTTCGGCTGGGGATTGTATTCTGGAGAAGAGGAATGGGACACATCTGAAGACAGGGATGAATTCCTCACGGTGGCTTTTGCAGCTTCCCTTGCATGAAGTGCAATGCAGTTAAAGATCAGATACCACATTCCTGAGAATTTGCTGTCATTCCCATCCTCTGTGCCATAATCAGGGGGGGAAAATATCCAAAGTGAGCTCACTGCTTCTGATTTTGGGTGTTCAACATGAGGGACCTGCTGAGGGTTTGGTTTTTGTGCCATGGGTGCTCTGTGCTGTCTGAACCTGCTGGAAAAGGGGTGTTGAAAGGGCAGGGCTGCCCAAATCTGAGCTGATACAGCAGAAAAAAAGTCCATGGACAAACTCTAAAGCAGAGGAATTTGTACCTTTTAGATCTCATGTGCATCTCCTTCTCGGGAATGAATCTCTCCTTTGGTTTGAAGAGGTTATCTGGCAGAGAGAAAATAAAGTTAGTACTGGACGGATCTGCTTTCACTGAAATGTCAAATGTCATATTCCATGGAGCCACAATTTGCCATTTCTGGTTAAAATTATGAAGGTTTAAGGCCAGATCCAAATCTCCAAATCTCTCCAAATCGTCCCCACAGGCTCCTACAGACAGTTGCACCCTGGCTGCTCCTCGGTGCAGCCATTTCTGATTCAATTTACACCTGTTTTGCAGGGCTGTGGAAAATTATCTGAGATTTAGAAGGAGGAAAATCACATTATTCCTTCCTGATCAAGTATGAAGAGATCTGTGATAATTCCAATCAGCATTTCCCTGGATACAGGAAAATAATTTCTGGTCTGAGCAGTTAGTGGTTCTCAGGAATAGGTGATTTTAACACCTTCCTTGCAAAAATGAGTCCTGAATGGGAAGGGGGGATATTTGTACAAGGTGGGAAGCCAGGAAATAAATGAGATTACTGCTGTATCTCTGTGTAAAATTCATGGAATCCCAGACTGGTTTGGGTTGGAAGGGACCATAAAGCTCATTTAGTTCCACCCCCTGCCATGGCAGGGGACACCTCCCACTGTCCCAGGTGCTCCCAGCCCCAATGTCCAGCCTGGCCTTGGGCACTGCCAGGGATCCAGGAGCAGCCACAGCTGCTCTGGGGACCTGTGCCAGGGCCTGCCCACCCTGCCAGGGAACGATTCCTGCCCAATCTCCCATCTAAATCCACCCACTGTCACCTTAAAGCCATTCCCTGTGTCCTGTCCCTCCATCCCTTGTCCCCAGCCCCTCTCCAGCTCTCCTGGAGCCCCTTCAGGCCTCAGAAGGGGCTCTGAGCTCTCCCTGGAGCCTCTTCCAGGCTGAGCAATCCCAAGTCTCTCAGCCATTCCTCACAGCAGAGATGTTCCATCCTTCCAATCAGAAATCAAAGGGAGCTTTGCTGTGGTTTCAGTTCTGAACTGCTGCAGTTTCCAAAGCACAAACTGGGAAAGGAGAGAGGCTCTGAAGCCTCCTCTGCCTCAGGACTGACTTTCCCCCACTCAGCAGTTGCCTACACTTAATCATCCTTGTTAAATCTTCAGTACACACAAGCCACATGCTCGATTTGCTAGGAAAACATAATTTGTCTTTTCTTTATTAGTGTTCTAACGCTCATTTGCATGTTGATTCACTTAAAAGGAATAAACACTTGGATGCTACTGCTGTCCAAATAACTCTGCAAGTGCAGGGAGCAGACTGTCTGTGACCCAGGGACACTTTCCACTATCCCAGGTTGTTCCAAGCCCTATCCAACCTGGCTTTGAACTCCTCCAGGGAAGGGGCATGATGACCCATGAACATTCCAGACCTTCGTGTGTAGCCACCAGAACAGGAAAAACCCATCCAGGGATTTGCAGACCCACTTCCTATTCCATATACAGCATGATAAACTCATAAAATGTAATTTTCCTGCAAGCCCCTACGTCAGGGTGGCCTCTATTTCCAATTTCTGGGAAGCACCACAAAGGTTGGGAGCTGTGCTCCAGAAAAATCCACTCCTGCTGGCACAGAAGGGCACCAGACCCATCACTGCTCTGGAACAAGATTTGTGGCTGTGCAGGGTTTTGAAGGGATGGATTCAAAAGACACTCTGGGGAAAATCCTCCAAGAAAATAATAAATCCACCTCGGTTATAAAAATGCCCTTTGTGAAGCAGCATGGAGCCACGAGGTTAATTCTCATGGCCAAACATTCCTGCAGCACTTCCCAGCTTGCTATTTACCAGAAAAAAAATCACATGCAAACATTAAGGCTAATCCTTGATGGATTGTAGGATTAGGATTCAAAAGTTAAATGAGAAATAAATTTTAAAAATTGGTAGAAATGAGAAAATAAAAGTCAAGTGTGCATTTAAATAGTCATTCATCCTCAACACTGAGAAGAAATCTCATTTCAAAGGGGAAGAGCAGCAAACACTCAGAGCTGAAATAACCTCGAGCCCATCCTGGACACCTGACTTAAAACCCCTTCCTACCAAGCAAAGATCAAATGGGCCACGAGGCAGACAATTCCCCGAGCTGATAGGCCTCTAAATTGTGTTTTAGCTGCTCCTTATCAAAGCTCCTTATCAGATTTCACAGCCTGGGATGACTTTTGGAGAAGGGATTTCAGAGCAGACCTTCAGCACTGCCAGGGATGCACCACAGTTAAATAAAGCTTTGGACAGAGAGCACTGAGTCACCTCCTGGGTGTTTTATTCACACCTTGTGAAACTCTCAGTTTCTGGCATTTACAAGTGGTCTCACATCTCCACTAAAGCAAGCTGTAAATGAATGCAAATGGGTCGTCCCTGTAATATATTTTAATTAATGCTAAACTGCACCTCCAAGAGGATGAGTAACTCTCCAGCTTGGGAAGTCAGTAAATATTTAGACAGAGAACAGATAAAATTATTGTGTTGGAACCAGCCCCTGACTTCCTATTTACCACTAAATCACTGGAGCACTTAAGAGAGGAAAAACAGTGACAAAATTTATCAAAATATACACAATATAGATCCATTTTCTTCTAACACGAATGTGAATTCTCCAAGTTTGGCAAGAGCTAAAATGTGCCTTTGAGGATGTGTGAAAAGCAAAGCACTGCTGGTGGTGGATCTCTAATTTCATTTAACTGCTCTTTTACTGAGCTGAAAAAATAATTCACCAAAACCCCATTTGCCCAGAGAAATGCTAGGATACAGAACATTTCTTTAAACACTGTTTTTTTTTAAATCACCAGTCCCCCAAAAGATAAATCAGCCTGGAATCTAAGATAGATGTGAATGAGATGTTGAGCTCCACGTGCCCATGGGGTTTTCCTGGGAATTCACCCAGGGGTGCTGCCCAAACTTTGCACATCCCCTGGCAGTGAGCTCAGGCACTGAATTGCTCCAGCTGCAGCCAGCACATGAGGTTTTGGAGTTATTTACACAAAATGCAATAACCCCTGAGTTTAGGGTTCAGGGTAAGGCTGCTTGGGCTCCTGCTCACCCCACAGAAATCCTGAAGCTCACAAGTGCTCCTTGCCCCAAGAGCAGCCACAGGAAGGTGGTTCCCAGGTGTTCCAGCTGTTCAGGTCCCTCCTGCTACTACTAAGACTTCTGACCCTCTTCAAGATTTCAGTCTTTCTGGAAAACATTACTAATATCTCTAAAAAGATGTAAAGTTGAGAGGTTTATGAAAACATTTTCATACGAGAATAATTTTGGGGATGTTGCTGGAGATTTCAGTCCTCTCTATCCAAATGATACTTAAAAATTCAGGGATTTTAGCCAGAAAAACAAAAATATTAGCATCTCACCTGGCCTTCCTAAATCTTTCTAATATCATCAGAGCATATAATCCTAAAAAGCATTTTTTCCCAAAAAACAGCAGCTTTTGAAGAAGGTGTGGCAGAGTTAATATTAGTTTAATAATATCTTCAAAACAGATAATTCATCTTCCTAATTCCATTACCTGACTGCAGCTCAGACTTTATTCAGAGCTGCCAGCCAAAAAAGTGGCACTATTAAAAATTTGAATAATAATTTAAAATAGTGAATAATTTTAAAATAGTGGCACTATTAAAAGTTTGAATGGGGAAAAGGGAGCTGGGGGATGACCCAAATAAAGGCACAGCTGAGCACCAATGTGAAGAGCACAGGAATACACCTGAGTGGCTGCAGTATTATTGCAAATTCTCTGATTGCCACCTTCTCCTCCCTCAGTACAAATAAAAACCTCCCTGGCACAGGGCTGCTGAGAAATCAACCCCTGGAAAAGCCAAACAAACAGCAAATCCTCACCTCCCAGTTCCACAGAAACTTTTGGGGGAGGTTTAGCAGCACGACTGAGGGGGTATAAATTGTTTCCAAGATATTACTGAGGACTGAGGGTTTGGATGCCAATCCAGAGGAACTCAGCAGGCTCCACGGTGGGGCTGAAGGGTAACCTTCAACTTCTACGGCCAGTCCCAAAGAACGACCACCCCCTCAAAGGACAGGAAAAGGGAAGGTGGGAAAAAACCCCAAAGGTGCCTGAGAAATTGCGTTAAACCTCCGAAAGTGCCTGTGCACACCAAGATCACAGGGCTGTTCATTATGCAGATTTAAAGGCCCATAAACAGCTGGTAGGCCTGTCACTGCAGTAATTACATTACGGTTTTGGAGATTTAAATGCAGTTATTTGAACATTGTTTCTATTCAGCTCGTCACAGTGGGATCTCTAATTTGTTCGACACAGTCAACAGCAGAGTTGTCTATCTTGGACTAATTAGCACTCTCAAAATTTAGCAGTGCCCATTAGACAGCACAAAGGCTGCCTGAGAGTTGCAGGTTCTGTGCCTTCAAAGGGCTCTCGTGATGATAAAATCTCGTGCAGGATAAACATTTTCATTTTCCTCAGATTACTTCCAGCGTTTTGTAAAACCCCGCTCGTGAAGGACAATTAAAAACTGGTAAACAACTCGGGGTTTTGAGGATGGGAAGGTAAAGGGGAACTGCACAGATGTTGGTATTTATATGGAAATGATGTTGAATGCCAATTATTTCTTTCTCTTACAAGAAACTGGAGTTGTAACAACACTGTCAAAACACAGGGAAACCCTGCTAGTCAATAATTCATGTTATCAATAAAGATATTTTAGGCTGATAGAATAATCTCTTTGGGAGAGAGAAAAATCTCTGCAGGTCTTTGCTCTGGGTGTAAATTATTTTATTGGAATCAAAGTTGCAAGAGCAGAGAGAAGCACATGTACCAAACTTATTTCAGAGAGATAAGTGCAGCAAACTCCTCAAAACACCTTGGGCTGCAGTTTAGGGCCAATTTCCACCTGAATAAACAGGCACCCACCTCTCCCCACCCTGGGCCACCCTCCTGTGTGGGTGTTGGAACTCTGGGTGCTGAGAATTTCAGACTTTCTGTGCTGCCAGGCACTGACCCCCAAGAGAACACTGCCTGTGACCTGAGGCCACGGAGAGGCTTCCAAAATTGAATGACAGAACTGGGATTGTGGGTGTGGAGTTTGAATAGAAGTGTGTAATATCACAGGGTGGGAAACTCAGAGTTTAAAGTTTTAGAATATAGTAATACATATAAAACAAGACAGAAGCTTTAAGACACAAACTAGTCCTTCTTCTTTACCTTATTCTTCACCTTCTTCTTCATAAGTATTGTGTAATTAAAGAAAGAAGTCCACATTACAGAGCATAAGTAGTTAGTTATTAAGCTAAAACTAAAAATAATTTGTGTCATTTCTTAATTAAACAGTTTATCTTAAAAAGCCTTATAAAAGAGAAATATGTCTCCATTTTTGCCTTGTTAGAGAGAACTGCTGTGAAACTCACACTTCGTGAAACTGTAATATAAATAAGAACTAATAAACATCTGAGTCCGAACAAAAAATATAATCTCACAATTTAATCCCAACCTTAAAAAAGACCAAAAAATCAAAAAAGTCAACATGTGGACACATGGGGAACAGGGCAGAGAATGTCCTCTGGAGGTGGAAAATTGGTTGGATAACTGCTGTCACAGTCAGGGCTTGAGCTAAGTGTGCTGCATGACCTGCTCCTGCTGCCTGGCCTCAGGGGGCTCTGATCCATCCTTGGGGTCACTCTGGCAGTGGAAATGAAACCCATCCACCAACCTGCTCTTGGGAAAAAGAGCCCTGGAAAATGTGTGAGGCTGTGCTGGCAACGAGCCCTGGGAACTTGAGAGCCGTAAAGAGCTTCACCTCCACAAATTTTAAGACATCAGGAAAGAGGGAAAAAAAAAAAAAAGGAAGGAAATGCTCAAGAAACAACTACAAGATCACAACCTGGAGCCCAGAGGTGCCATCAATACAAGCCTGGATGCTTAAGCACATTCCCAGGTCATCCTTCTACCCTCCAGTTCCCAGTGTTGTTCCAGGGGTGTTGCTGGGAAGGAGCAGCCTGGTTCCCCAGACCAGGAAAGCTGTGGGAGGGAATCTGCATTTGGCAGAGATTTCTTGAGAACAGAGAAGCTGTGGCTGCCCCTAGATCCCTGCAAGTGTCCAAGGCCAGGCTGGACAGGGCTTGGAGCAGCCTGGGACAGTGGAAGATGTCCCTGCTATGGCTGGGGATGGAATTAAATTATTTTTAAGGTCTTTTCCCACCTAAACCACTCCATGAAGACTTTGCCTGGGCCAAAGCTCTCTGGGGATGCAGGACTCTTTCTCCACTAAGAGATTTGGTGGGAGACTCCCTAGAAATGGATCCATCAGCACTGGATCTGTCACCAGCAGAGACATCAGAAGCACAGAGACACCCAGTGCCCCAGGAGAGCCCTTCTAGGAAAAAAAAATTCCCCACTCTGGGTCTCACTGAAGACACCAATCCTGCTGCACAACAGCATCCACCAGGACAAATCCTAAAATGCCAATTGCCAGGACTCAGAGCAAGGGAAAAATGCTCAACAATGTAACAGAGCCAGTGGAGTCTTTGCCTCTTTTTTGTCAAGGTCAGCATTAAATGTGTGAGATGGTACTTCTTATTCAGACTCAGATGTTTATTAGTTTTTATCTATGTCACAGTCTCACAAACCCTGAGTTCTACAGCACTTCACTCTAACGAACTAAAAATGGAGCCGTGTCTCTCTCCCTTCAAAGCCTTTTAAGGATAAACTGTCCAATTAAGAAATGACACCTAAATTATTTTTACTTTTGACCCAATAACCAACCCTCCCGTCCCTGCAATTATCCAATTTTTTGGACTTTTTTATCCAATTACACAAAACCACCCCAACCTATGGAGAAGAAGGCGAAGAAGAAGGACCAGCCACTGCCCGAAAACCCCCATCTTGCTTTATATATATTACTATATTCTAAACCCTTAAACTCTAAGTTTTCCACCATGTGATATTACACACTTCTATTCAAACTCCACACCCACAATCCCAGTTCTGTCATTCAATTCTGGAAGCCTCTCCACAGCCTCAGGTCACAGGCAGTGTTCTCTTGGGGGTCAGTGCCTGGCAGCACAGAAAGTCTGAAATTCTCAGCACCCAGAGTTCCAGCAAGAGCTCTCTGTACTGCAGCCCACAGGGCTGTGCTTTACCCAGGGATCTTGGATTTCCAGTCCTAACTCCAGTTCTGCTTCAATAACAGACATCTGACACTGCTGTCATTATAAAAATATTAAGGTCTCACAAACAGAAAACCACACGAAGGCAGATGAGTTACAGAAACCAGAGATTCTCTCTAGGCAAATTTACCTTTAATGACCAACCACTAAAAGATGGAAATAGTCATTAACTTCAATAATTAATGAATATATTTCAATATTATGATTTTATTACTCATTAAACAAGCATAAAGATTAAAATTTCATTATAATTTAAGGAGAAATAGGTTTAGCCTTTCATATTTTGTTTCATAAATTATTTGCAGAGTGGTTTGGGGGCTTTTCAAAGATGTTCAGACAGAAGTGGGGGATTTTTGCCACTTCTAAGATAGATGACAAACTCCTGGTGTGCTGCTGGCAGAGCTCGCAGAGACCTCAGACTGCACAGCCCTGAGAGATCTGATTCCAGGTAAATTAACTGGGATCATGGAAATGGTGAATTAATTATATTCAGTCTTTAAGACAGAATTCATGCTTTGTTCTGTGCTTCCTTATGTTTATTTAGCTCTCACTATAAAACCCCAGTAGGTCTCTGATGTAGGACAGACCACTGGAAGCTGGAATTTTTCCAGGAATCTCCAAGAACCCTGAAATGGGACTGCACCCACCTCTCCTGCACCCACCCTCATTCCCCAGGGAGCCACAAACCTCTTTGTGTTTCCCTGGGTTGAGGACATCAAATATTCCCTTCCCTGCATCCTCCAGGTGTCTGTTAGTTTGTTTAATCTTTTCAATTAATTTACTTTCAGTAGAATAATGTATCTTCAAGCAGACACAGATTTAAAACCATGATGTAAAGAGGAATGCCAATCAATCAAATAAATCTTTGTTCTTTACTCAACTGAATTAATTAGCATCCAGATGGTAATTAAAAAAAAAGTAAAAAGAAAGGAGAAAGAAAAACAATTTGTTTCACATCTTGAGCTTAGATAACATTTACAGAGTGCTGTGTGGGCTGTAAGGGAGAGAAGGTTTCTCTCACTGGGGTTGAGGCTGTTTGCCACAACCTAATCAGCTTCAATTAGGAAATCACAGAGTTTCCATGCCTTGATTTAGCAGGGCTGGCCAGACCAGAGCTCTTTCCCAGCTCTGGGATTTCTGACAAAAGTGGCAAATCCACACCTGGAGCTGGGACTCCAATACCAAATCCTGCCTCCCTACTGTCACCTCTGTCCCCAAACTGATCATTCTGTGAGCTGGGAGAGGATGAAATGTCATTTATTGCCATCATCCCCACAACCAGCAGCAACTGCACCGTGCTGAAGAACACAACTGCATGTGACAGTGACAAAAAGTCCCCAAGGGGCTGCCACAGAGCACAGCAAACTCCTCATCCCCACTAACCCATCTCTGAGCTGCTGGGAACTTCTGCCAGGAGCACCTGGGCAGACTCTGGAGAACAGCAGCTCTCACGTTTCCTCCCAAATTGAATTTGGGAATTCCATGCAGGATTGCCAAAGGCAGCCACGGACCTTCTGCTGCTCACCACTCACCACTGAGAGGGTCGGGGATGGTGAATTGCTTCTTCTTGCTGGAAGCGGACGTGCAGAGCTTGCGAGCCAGCGCTCGGGGGGTGCCTGGGGGAGCCTCCCTGTGCTGGGCCCTCCTCAGCTGCACCATGAGCTCCAGCCTCTGCAGCCTCTTCTGGGAGCGGGAGATGAACTGAGGGTTGTGGAGCTCCAGGGCTTCCTGCAGGAAACACAGAAGCTGCTTTATGCTCTCGTGATTCAAAGGAAGGAAGAGGTGTGGTGGGCATAGGGCTGAGTTTGCTAAGAGGTTATTAAATGGTGAAAATGAGTCTGAGTTTGGGTTGGAAAAGGGCTTTAAGGCTCATCCCATCCCCAGCCACAGGCAGGGACACCTTCCACTGTCCCAGCTGCTCCAAGCCCTGTCCATCCTGGTCTTGGACATTTCCAGGGATGCAGGGGCAGCCAGAGCTTTTCTGGGCACCCTCTGCCAGAACCTCCCCACCTTCCCAGCCCAGAATTCCTTCCCTATATCCCATTTACCCTACCCTCTGGCAGTGGGAAGCCATTCCCCCTTGTCCTGTCAAGTTTATACATTTCTCTGTTTCAAATTACATATTTTTACATCCAAATTCAAGTTCTTGATGTTTCGCCTGTTTCCTTTTCTCACCCCATCACTGAAGCAACTCGTCACTGACAGTTCACAAACTTTCCTGTTTATTTAGATTGTCAGATCTCTCCATGGCTGACCCAGAAAGAAAACACTTCCCAGTCAAAGGCTGCTTCAACATTTAGGAATGTCTTAGGACAGAGGAAAGAGCAGAAATGGGTCTGCAACATGTGCTGGAGGAGAAGGCAGGGAAGTCCATCAGCTGCTGGAGCCTGGTACCAACCTGGGCCATGCCCACACCTACAGCTGGTGCTAGAAATGCCAGGCACTTGGGAAACTGGGAATTTGTAATTTCCAAACTGTTAACAAGTTCTCCCACAGGAACAGCAGCTGCAGCTCAAAACTGAGAGCTTGGACAACCAAAGAGGTTTTGGCAGTGGATACAAACTGCCAAAGCTTCACTGGAAAGGGAAAAATCAAGGAATGTGAACTTCTGCCCTTAACAAGTTCCCAGGAAGCAAACACTATCCATGGGGGAAAAGGGGAGAAAAGGGGAAAAGGGGAAAAAAAAGAAACATAAGCAGGAAAGAAGGGAAAAAGGAAAAAAACCCGATGCTTTACCCGCAGTGTCCATGGGGCTGCTGGAGGTTTCTCCAGCTGGGAGCTGGGTTCTGGCCAGGTGAGCAGGTTTTTCTCCCAAGTCACACCTGGAGAGCGGGCCCTGGGCAATGTCATGCTGGGCAGTGGCACCCTGGACAGTGGCACCCTAGACAGTGCCACCCTGGACAGTGCCACCCTCCTGCCTCGCTCCCGCTCGTCCTGTGCCTCGAGCTCCTTTGCTCTGTCCCTTGGAGCAGGGGACTCATAATGGCCTTGGAGAGATTTAAAAGTTCGTTAGGAGTGCATGGCTAATTTTTTATTGGGTTCTCCACCTCATTAGACAGAGAGGGCAATTCCTGAAATAAGAAAGCCAGGCTGTTATTAATAGGCCTCATTAGGCAGAAGAGATCAGATCTAGTGGTGGCTGCCCTGTGACACCCAGAGTGTCTCTCACGTTATCCAGACCTCACGTGGGAGGAAATCACAATTAAAACTCCGGGATACTCAGCTCTCTTTGCTGAGCTGAGATACTCTCTTGAGTATTTTGGTGCCTCCCAAAATTTGCACCATGGAAAGCCAGGGATACCTTGCTGTGACCTGCCGTTGGAGTTCATTCCAATTTATTGCAGAAAATACCAGATTGTTATGGGCTTTAACCACAAATCATTTGTCTTTCACCACACTGACTCCTTCATCAGCACCACTGTGGTTTTTTTTTCCCTTTGTTTTAATCCAGTTTGCTTTCTGTGATTCCTACAGATCCATTCGCCAGTGGAAAGATTCCATAAAAAAATAATCAACAGAAGGTTATTGTGCATTATAGGGCATTATTATGAAAGCTGTCAATTCACACTGAAAAAGAGAGATTATTTTCTATGTTTATGATTAACTTCTAATGCTCACTGACTGATACTCCCTGCACAAATTAGGAGCAAAAGAGGCTGTGTGCTCAAAAATCAGATTCTCATTCAGAGGACAGAACGAATCCAAAATAACAAAGGAACTTCGGAAGGGCTCCATATGAACTGTTTGAAAAGTCACACTGGAGTGCTCCTTCCTTGCCAAATAATTTGATTTCTAGAACTAAGTATCTGGGAATAAAGCCCGTTACTGTTTTATTTCAATTTTTGGTTACAACAAACTTAAAATATTTTCCTCTTTATGACATATTGTACATATTATACTGTACTTAAAAAACATATTAAAAAGATCTGTGTTGGGTACATTTGCCTTATGAAAGCCTGAACTCTATTTCCTCCCTAACACTGTTCTCACCAACATTTTGGAATCAACCTTGAAACCCGTGAACATGAAATTAAATTCCTCCCTAAGCCAGGTTTACAGAGGTGTGGATTAAGTTGGGCTTTGCCAGATCTCAGTGAATGCTTTGCTTTTGTAAAACAAAGTCACTTCCAGTTAGGGGAGTGCCATGATTTAACTTCAGGCACTGAAAACAGCATTTAGGCTTCTAAATGTGTGACATTCAGTAGCTTTATGCTCAGTGAGGACAAATTTTGCCTACCTGCCTACAAAAAATTCTCTTCAGAAAAAACAGCTTTAAGAAAAGGTTCTATGACCATTACAACATTTTTAAGGAATAAGTTTCTCACAAACATATTGATACTAAACCCAAATTAATCTCAGTTGTCTTCTGCAAAAATACCTGGAGCATGAATAGAGCTGCTGGTGTCATCTGTATTTTAGCTGTGAGAAATAATGTTGGAAGTAAGACATCCCAGACACTGCTGAACCCAAAGAAATTATGTTTTACACACTGAAATCTTGTTAATAATCAAAGTTCAGGTTGTTGTGTCAAAAAAAAAAAAGGTTGAGAGAGTTAAAGAAAGGTATCAGATCAAGGTTGTAAAAATTACCTCACTACTGGTATTACTTGGTTAGGCTGGGGCTGCTTGACTTTGCAATTTTAATGCTTTTTCAAGATTTTCTTGGGAATCTAAAGCTATCTTGGTCATTTTAATCTTGTTTTCTATTAACCATAGCAATGTATACAGTCAGATCAGCTGATTGATCTCTCACCAGATGACTCACACTCAGCACTTAAAGCCGGACAAAAATGGCCTGACTTTCCATTATTTCACTTTTTTTTCTTTGAGACTGATCTCATCTTATTATTGAAACCATATTCCTGACAACCACAGTAGGATTTCTACCTTACTTTTTAGGAGCTGCTTTTGCCCGTGAACATTTTCATCCCAGAGGATTCCTGATGACGCCTTCATGTTGCACACACTGCTGGAGACAGACATTTTTGATTTCAGGACAGTCTGTGCTTGGATTTCTTTGGATTTGGAGGTGTCTTTGGAGGGATCTGCCCTGCTGGATGAGCCATCAGGAGCAGCAGCAATGGTTTCTCTGGAGGCTGCATCTGGAAGGGAGCCGGGGGTTGTTGTGCTGCTCCTCCTCCTGCTTCCCAACAGCATTGGTGTTCCTGTGAAAAACAGAAAAACAATCGTGTAACATAGGAATTTTTTTTCTCAGCCCTCTAATCCACGTAATTTTTATTGGCATGGCAGGATCCTGAAGTTGTAGGGGCTCAGCAATGCCCTTCTCATCAAAACCTTTCATGGCAAAGCGTGGTACAAGTTGGACCTTTTGGGTGCTGGTTGCTGCTGTGGCTTTGCACAGAGCCCAGACAGGGCACTGGAAATGTTGGGGGTGGGAGATGCTTCTGAGGCAACCACTCCACTGGAGAGGGGTTAAAACTCTGATCCCAAAACTTGTTAGGCCTTGGTTTTCATCACAGCCACCACTGAATCCATAACAATGATTTTGACGAGGTTTAAACAATTTTAAATCCTAGAATCTCGGAACACTTCTAATTGAAATGTACCTTAAAGATCATCCAGTTCCACCCCAGTTCCACCCCAGCCATGGCCAAGGACACCTTCCACTATCCCTGGGTGCTCCAAGCCCCAATGTCCAACCTGGCCTTGGACACTTCCAGGGATCCAGGGGCAGCCACAGCTGCTCTGGGCACCTGTGCCAGGGCCTGCCCACCCTCCCAGGCAGGAATTCCTTCCCAATATCCCATCCATCTCTGACCTCTAGCAGTGAGAAGCAATTCCCTGTGTCCTGTCACTCCAGGCCCTTGTAAAGATTCCTTCATCTTTCCTGTTGTCTTTTTTAAAAGCAGATTTAACACAATTCTTTCTCTGCTGACTCTTTCCCATGTCTTGGTTGAGGACAGAGTGAAGATTAGAAGTGTTTTTCTCCTTTGAGCCAATTCATGACAAAGGGTGAGATGGCACAGCAGGGATTTAAAGAATTTGTGGATGTGGCACTTGGGGACACGGGTTAGTGGTGGGCAGTGCTGAGGTGATGGTTGGACTCGATGATCGTGGAGGGTTTTTCCAACCTCAATGATTCTGTTTCTGTGTTTGACACTTCCTTATCTCAAAGTCACTCACTAAAATCAGATTCTGCCATGTGGGAAGTTTTCAGTTCACTTTCCCAATCTTTAATTCACTCACAATAGATAAGAAATATTCTTTTCCACAAAATGATGATCTCCTGTGCATTTTAGTGACCTGACTGGCTCATGTCTCTTTCTGACTCCAGTATTTCTGAGTAAATCAGAGGCATTAAGATACAGCATTTAGTGCTTTTCCCTTTCCCTGTAGATCAGAGCTTGGACCACAGAATCACAGAATTGTTTAGGTTGGCAAAGCCTCTGAGATCACAGACTCCAACCACCACATCGTGCGCTCCTTTCCGTAACTGCCCATCCAGTGAGGAGGAGTCAGCTCCTCAGGGGATCCTCTTGTGAAGAATCCCTGAAGATCAGCACAAACAGAAAAAAAACCCCTCCTTTTAAATTACATTCATTGAGATGAACCCCATCCAAAGCAGTTTCACAGCCTTACAGAAAATCTGGTCAAAGCAAGGAGGGGCACACAGAGCTCCCTAACTCTGGGGTAGCATCCAAGCTCTCCTGCTCTCTAACAGAACTTGTTTTTCTTTGTCTTTTCATACATTGCAAATATCTCCCTTATCTTTTGCCACAACCAAGGTCTTTTCTCAGATGGAAATAGTTCTGATGCAAATGCTCTCAAGAAACGGGACAGACTCAATTCTCTGCATCCCCTCAGAGCTCATGCATATGCAGGGAGCTGTTCCTTCACTCCCTGACCAATCCCATTCCTGCAGTCACACAAAAATGTCTTATGGCACAGAGAGGGGGGAAAACACCAGGGCAGATTAATGGGGTCATGGACTGAAAGGGTGGCTGTGAGTGGGCAGTGGGGTAGGAGAAGATGAAGAAAGCAGCAGGTAGCACTGAGTAACTGCAGAGCAGCAGGGGAGGAAGTCCTTTCACTCAGGCAGCCAAGAAATCAGATGGATAGAGGGGAAAAAAAAAGGAGGGGAGCTAAGCCACAGGAAGAACCTGAATGAAAACCAGGTTATCTCATTAAATCACCTTTTAAATTAAAAGAGTTTACTGGCCAGCAGTAAACAGAGAAGAGAAGAAAGAAGAAAGGAGGAAAGAGTTTCTGCTCATCCATGTCAGCATCACAGTGGGAGATAATTTGCTTTCATATCAAGAAATGGTCTGTGCAACAAATGTGTGTTGTGAAGCCAAACAGCTTCACTGTCAAATTGCTCAAGGCAACGCTGTGTCCCCAGGAGGGTCTGTTTGCTGCTGCTGGGCTCCCCAAAAGCAGCAGGAGTCATCAGGGGGGTCAAAATGGGCTGTAAGGGAGAAAGGTAAAACAGTGGAGACCAGAGCGAGGGAAGGAGAAGGCTCCAAGTCACATCTCTCCTCTCTAACTCAGAATATTGATCTGAACATAAGAAAGAAGAGCTGCCTGGAGTATTCACACTCCATTTCCTCCTAACTACCAGACTAGCTCTCCATGGATATTGGCTTCCAAGTGTAAGTACAGCAACCTTCAAGAATGGACAATTAAGCTCCAGGAAATTTCTTACACATTGTGCAAAAGGAGAAAACCTTCCCTTCTCCCTGCACCACTTCCCTGCTAAAAGAAACACCACCAGTGGCACCCTCCCAAGGATCCCTGTGAAGATGTGGATTAGGAGAGAAGGAAAAGAAATGCATGAACAAAACTAAGAATGGGGCCAAAAGTTAGAAAAAGGGGATCGGCGCTTCTTAGCATTTTATGGTAAAAGGTTGCCTTGAGAAAGAATTAAAAATACCCCACAATTCCTGATGAAATTCAGGAATAAAATCAACATGTCCTTCCTGCATAAAAAGTGTCTTCCTTGTAGATCTGGTTCTAATATTCTAACTAAATTTTAATCCTTATTAGATTCACAGTATGGTGGGGATTTTTTTTTTGGTGGTAGTTAATTAAGGCAATAAAAAAAATGTGCGTCTTTTTGTCTGACACTGAAGACAATCAGAATAATAACAGAGTCAATTTGCTCAATTCTTTCTTCCAGCTCCCTCTTGAATTAACCTTTCCCTTCCAAAGGTGCACCCAGGTGCAGCCAATCCCTGGGAAAACAGAGCAAAGCAAACCAGACAGGGGCTCTAAAAATCAACTCCCTCATCCTCAAAGCAGCTCTCAGTTACTTTAATGAACGCAGATGCAAATGATATTTAGGAATAGAAAAAAAAAAAAGAACAAGGCAAAGGTACTTAAAGGTAAGATCACAGCGTTTCACTCTGTACACCCTGGACCCGTTTTTAATATTCTGTGTGGGGAATTAGGACTGTTACTCTCATTAAGACTATCTGGAATTGTATATCTAAATCCCTCCACCAACTCAACTTGAAATATATATGCCCCACTGAGAATAGCCAGAATTGCAACTGGATGACCAGAAATAGATGTTTTTTCTATTATCCTAGCTGAGGAAAGCCTTTAAAACCAATGAACAAAGACATGCAAGTGTAATGCTTTGGGAGATATGGGAGAGCAAAACTCAAAGAAACAGAAAGCAGAATGACTCCATTAATAAAATTCAGCCAGTATAGATTGTAGTTGTAAAAGTCCAGGTGCTAGAAGCAAATAGAAGCAAATTTAAGGAACAAAGTCATAATTACATCTGGAGAAGAGTCACTTTTGCCCTGTGCAAGGAATATGACAACAGCTCAACTTTAAAATAATGACTTAGTGAAAACCATACGATAGAGGAGGAGTTAAAAATATTCTGTAAAACCAAAGATAGGTTTTCAAAAGCTCCTTTAAAAAAAAAATCCTTGATCTTGGAGTAAAATAAGTATATTGTTTTACTGTAAAGTATCTTTTTACATTTTCCCCTCTCTCCCTTCAGGGGGTTTTGCTAACGGGAAGTGACCCTGCATTACAGCAGGTTAAACTTGAGACACACACAATCCAGGCAAACATCCCCTGTTCCATTGTTACTGCTTTTTTCCCCCCCTTTCACTTTACAGCAGAGTAATTCAGCTTTTCATCCTTGAATATAACACTCTTCCCAGTGTTCCAGTGTGGATTTTTGATGATTTGTGACAAAGTGCTTCTTTGAAACTGGCCGAAGTTCATTTTAGCAGAGGCAGGGCTGTAAATCCTCCCTGGCCACCAAGCCAGCCTGAGAGGTGGCTGAGGGGACACTGAGCTGATTCCCTGTGTGTCCCTGATGAGATCAGACATCAGCACTGGAGGTAGCTTTACACTGCAGACCACCTGCTGGGAGGTTTGTTTTAATTTAATAAAAGCCCCAGATCCTGAGCTGCTGAGCTCTCCCAGACCTCCATGCTGGGAGCTGATGCTGCCAATACCCCAAGCAGAGAGGAGCAGAAATTAACATTCCTTAAATATAAGAAACTTCTGCCTCCTTCAAGATTTAGACCCAGTTGTGGAGACCCACACGTGCCTCAAGCAGCCATCCATAATCCCAAGCAAGACTCCAGGCTCTGCCTGACAAAGACTGATGGCTCAGCCCTTCTCATGAATCAAGGGTTGGCACAGCTGAGCCACGCAATCTTAGATGTGAGCAAACAGAGCACATCATCTCAACAGCCCGGTAACCCAGAGAAATGGAAACACTGAGAGCCATGACAGCGTTATTAGTTATGCCAGGGTTTGTCAAGGGACGCAAGATAGGACAGAGGATTTATTTTTCAGATCGCTGCCAAGGAAAAGGCATCACTTGTAATCAAGTCAACGAGCTGCAGTCAGCCAGGGGAGCATCTTTTGACTAAAATTCCTGCTGACCAGCGATGAGACTTTTGTCCCAAACTGCCTCCTGATGCTTCTCAAATGACTCATCTGCAAGAGGCAGCACCAGCTGCTGCTCAGCATTAACATCCATGGAAACTACCTGAATTCCTGGCAATGTAGCTCTGCCCACGCTCCCTTTTCAAAATGAGATGTTTAACAAGGTCTGGATTCACCTTTCAGTAAAAACCTGGGGTTGGATCATGAGAAACAGGGCTAGGCCCTGTTCTCAGCTCCATTCCCAGAACTGTCCAGATCCAAAGTCAAGGTAACTTTGCTGGCTTGAAGAGAGAGGCTCAGCCAGCCCATTCCTCCCAATGAATGTGTCATTGCACCTGTATTAATGCTTCTTCAAACAGCCCTGCCTGGTGGGGATAAAGCTTAGTTATCTCAGCTATATCAATAACACCTCAAGCTAAGAGTCTAGAATAAAAAATTATCTCTAACAAAAAACCTTCTCTTTTTCCTAGCTACCTCTTTTGGCTTGCCTTTTTTTTAAACCATTTTGACAGCTGTGGCCACATTTCTCAGAAGGAAGAGGCTTTCTTTTGGCAAAAGCTAATATTTGACTGTAGAAAGTTGTAATCATTTAAAACAGAAAGTGTACCTAAGAGCTGTTAGGCTTCAAACCTATAATCAGTCCTAAGTAGGAAAAGCTTCTTAATGTCAAGAAACAGCTTGTTTATAGAAGGCTTTGGGCAAAATTAGTGTAGTGGCTTCAGAGCAAACAATCCCAAACCCAGTTAATCACCAGCTCCTAATAATCAGCCTCTCTGTGCTGAAGGCCAATTCATTTTCTCAAAGCACTTTGCAAATAATTAATTGACCTTCTCTCTTGGTGTTAAACAAGGGAACACCACTTATTCCAGGGAGGGAATGGGGCCAACGTGCTGCACTCAGTCTGGCTGCCACAGAGAGTTTTGGTGGAAGAAGGGTTTGCAGTGGCTGCACCAGCAAAAGCCTGTAATTTAACAGCCTCCAGTTGCACCAGGGCAAGTTCAGGTTGGGAAACAGGAAAAATCTCTTCACTGACAGAGTGCTTAACCCCAGAAGCAGGCTTCCCAGCTGGAGTCAGCATCCCTGGAAATGTTTCAAAAAGTAGTAGGTGTGGCACTTGGTAATACGGTTCAGTTGACACGGTGGTGTTGGACTGGGCGATCTTGGAGGGATTTTTCCAACTTTAATGATCCTGTGAGAAGGAAACGTTCCTGCCTGGCACCTGCAGGACATCGTCTTACACTTGGAATCATGAGAGGGTTTAATTGCAGCAGAATATTTTAGTGGACAGCTAATTACCCACCCACATGATTTGAGGTGACTGCTCACACCAGTGGGCTCCCAGTATCCAGCTGCTCGACTGCCGTGTTTGTATATTTTACTAGCATTTTTCTCTTTTCCCTCCTATGAGCTGGGAGAGGATGAAAGGAAAAAATATTTACTGCTGTACTTTCGAGACACTGCCTGTAACAGCCACAGACCCAAAACCTCCGAATTAGAAATCCATGTTTGCATTTCCAGGATGTCATGCTAGAAGCTATCAGACGCTGTTGTAGTGACTCAAGGAGTAATCTGATGCAGTGTGACTTGAAAAAAAAAATGTTCAGGATGATTCAGAACATTTAAATGGTGATTTGCAGGGTAAGAAAGGCACAGGCCACTTGGAATTCTCATCATGTCCAGGCACCTAGTTCAGCTCTTTCTGATAATTTACCGCAGCCAGGCTGAGCCAAGTATTCATTTCACAGACTGCACAAGAGTCGTTCCTAGTTTAAACCAAGTGTGAATTAGGGGACGATGAGGCTCTTTACTCCAGTGGCATAATGCAGTCACTGAATCCACAGACTCCATCTCTTTTAATCATTATTTTAATGATTCTGGTATTCCAGCCTCTGCTACTGGCCCGGAGTGCTAACGAGTGACTTGTACCCTCCAGTCTTTCACATCAAATTGTCTCCCCTTCTTGCCAACCCTGACAGCCCAAGATAGAAATGTCACAGAATCACAGAATCATAGAATGGTCTAGGTTGGAAGAGACCTTTAAATCATGGGAAAGAATGGAAGAATCAAACCCTCATATGCTGAACTTTAACTTGGATCTTCAGACAACACGAACATCTTTGGGAAAATCTGATTTATACATTTCACTCATAAAAATGTGTTCTGTATCATCATTAACAGGGCAGACATCCTTCTGTCTTCCAGAGAAACAATGGCCTTTCTACCCAACAGCTTCATTGCTACGTCCCATAACAGAAAATTGAGCCTTTAATCCTCAAAAGGCATTTCCTGAAGGAAACTTCAACTCTACTCAAATTATTTTATGATCACACAAAACCAAACAAAGAAAACCCCACAAGAAACCCCAAAGAAAACCCCATCCACAAGAAAATCCCAAAGGAACAAACAAACCCCAAGAAAATCCAACCATCTCTGGCTGCTCATTGCCTTAAACCACAGAGAAATTGATAAAGAACAATTGGTTCCACAGGAGAATGATCTCAGCCAGGTCACTGTGACATCACAGCATTGTCACCAGTGTTGTCACGAAAACCAGCTGTGGCTCACGCAGCCCTGAGCATCCCCCTTCTCCCCTGCTGACATCACTGTCCTCAATCTCCAGGGGTAGCCTTGCCTCCATATGGCAGGACAGAAGGTCACCACATCTGTCTTCTGATTTAATAAAGAAATAGTTTAAAGGAGTGGAATATCAAAGAATACCCCTCCTGCTGACCTCTTCCTTCTCCTGCACCCTTTGTCCCACCAGATGATGGGGAAGGCAGCAGGCCTTTGAGACAGAGAGCAAAGCTGAAGAGCTGCTACTCTAGAAAATGCAAAAAGGCCCTCCAGAAAAGAAGAAGCATCTCCTTCCTTCTACAAATGAATTTAAAAGCTCCAAGATAAAGAGAAGCAACTGCTCTGGCCCATCACACAGGTTGGGGTCTGCCTCAAAGTCTGGCAGCATCTTCCAGAGTCACCTGTAACAGGATTTCCAGTTCCTCACTCGAGTTTTCAACGCCTGCAATGATTGAATCCTCATTTCTGGGGATGCAGCACAGCAAGGTCACACCTCAGTGTAACACAGACCCAATGACACAGAATGTCTAGACTAAGGAAAATTGACAGCCTCCTCCATTTTAAATTTATCCCAGATGAAGTGAAACATCAAAGGAGCTCCTTTTAATGGGCTTTTTGGCATGTGGTCCTTTGTTCTTAACAAGTCAGCACCAGCTGCTGTGTCCATAATGCCAAGTCAGTAACATCCCTGGCCAGATTCCTGGCTGGAGTAAATCAGTGTCACTCCTCTGCAGGCAGAGATTTCAGTTGGTTGACATCAGCTGAAGATTTGGCTCCTTGTGCTTAGCAGGTGCAAGATAAGTAAAATCTCCTGTGCCATGTTTCATATTTCCCCTGTCTTCACCACCAGTTCTGGTGCACACATTTGCAGTGTGGAGAGTTAATTAGCATCAGCTGGAACTGCTCAAGTTTCTGTACAATAAATTCCATATTGTCAGGAACTGCTTTCCTCTAATTATATCTTGTTCCTGTATATATATATATATTTATATTTACACACATGCAAATCTTGTGCTCTGGCTTACTGCATGGTGACTTTCTCATGAACAGAAGATGGGGTCAAATATTCCTTGATCATAGCATTTCAAATACTATTTAATTAATGAAATTAAATATTACTTATAGCCTTCAGATTTCCTAATTAGCCCATTCTATTACCAGGTTGATATATTAGTTTAAAGGTGACCCACAAGATTTTCTTGGTACGTAAATGTCTCAAATACCTGGAGCTCTTCAGTGTGTTTAAAACAAAAATATATTTTTGCTTTGCAGGTAGTAGCTTATCAAAGTCCCACAGCACTAGCTGTTCTGAATGTACTCCAGTATGAGTAGGAATATACATATATGCATCAAAAAATAAAATAGATCTTGAAACAAATTAAAGTCTAGTTATTCACCCCTTAAAAACATGCTGCTGACTTCAGCACTTGTTAATAAATAAGCTCAAGAAGGAAACAGAAGTCTGTAATCATCTGGGGCCATTCAACACACCCAAAGCCCAGATCCCATCTCAGTTTTCCCCACTCGCCACCTTGTGTTGTTTTAATTAAGCAAATTCTGCTTTCAAGTCACCTGCCACGCTCTTTGGGCAAAGGTAAAAGCAGCTGCATTACCGAGCCTCTGCTGTGTCCTGCTCGCTGCTGTGACCGTGTCCTTCCCCTCCCGAGCATTCCATCGCCGGGTTCTGAGGGAGGAACGCTGGGGGTGCTCCCCTGGACACTCCCGAGGCAGGGCAGCTCCGGGGCCTGTTCCTGCTGGGCCCGGCTCTCACAGCCTGTCCCTGCTGGGCCCGACCCTCACAGCCTGTCCCTGCTGGGCCCGACCCTCACAGCCTGTCCCCGCTGTTCCAGCCCCTGCTGGGCCCGACCCTCACAGCCTGTCCCTGCTGTTCCAGCCCCTGCTGGGCCCGACCCTCACAGCCTGTCCCTGCTGTTCCAGCCCCTGCTGGGCCCGACCCTCACAGCCTGTCCCTGCTGTTCCAGCCCCTGCTGGGCCCGGCTCTCACAGCCTGTCCCTGCTGTTCCAGCCCCTGCTGGGCCCGACCCTCACAGCCTGTCCCTGCTGTTCCAGCCCCTGCTGGGCCCGGCCCTCGCAGCCTGCCCATCGTGCGCCGTCCCCGCCCGCCCTGGCCCCAGCAGGAACCGCCGAGCCCTTGGGGCTGGGCTAGGCCTGCAGGGGCCTTGACTCCAGCCATCCCCAGCACTGCCAAGGCCACCACGTTCCCAAGTGCCACACACACATGGCTTTGGGATCCCTCCAGGGATGGGGACTGCAGCACTGCCCTGGGCAGCTCTGCCAGGCCTGGACAAACCTTTCCAGGAGGAAATTGTTCCCAATATCCACCCTGAGCCTGCCCTGGCCCAGCCTGAGGCCGTTCCCTCTCCTCCTGTCGCTGTTCCCTGGGAGCAGAGCCCGACCCCCCCGGCTGTCCCCTCCTGGCAGGAGCTGTGCAGAGCCACAAGGGCCCCCTGAGCCTCCTTTTCTGCAGGCTGAGCCCCTTCCCAGCTCCCTCAGCCCCTCCTGGGGCTCCAGAGCCTTCTCCAGCTCTGTTCCCTTCCCTGCACCAGTTCTAGCCCCTCAATGTCTCTCTTGTCCAAGACTGACCCCAGGATCTGAGGTCCCTCAGCAGTGCCCAGCACAGAGATTGTCACTGCCCTGCTCTTATGGTCACACTGTGACTGATGATCACCTCATAACCCCGATATCCCTAATTTTGGGTGGCTTACATGGGAATGTAATTCATGATTTTCCCTTTTGTCATCTCCCCTTACCCTCCTTGCACATCTGCACCTCAGCTCAGGGCAGTGGGATCCAGCACAGCACCCACCATCCAGACTGGATTCACTCTCCATTTTAGTTGTTATTCCTTAATACCTCTCCATGTCAGTTTTGGGTATGACAACAAAACATGAACAAAAGTGTAGAGGTGAGCAGGAAATATTTTGGTTTAGAAAATAGCTGAGATGTGTGAAGGTGCTCAGGCGTGAAGTTTACTGTAATCTAAGCTCAAATGGATAAATTTAGATGTTGGCATTTATAATCTTCTCTAGAAAAGCGATGATATTGTTTAATCAAGAGGTCAAAAAGAATTTAAAATTGTCCCATTTTCTTCTTTTTCTCCTTTTTAATAAGTCAGCCTAGTGCCCAGTAGGGTAATAGATAGTGAAAGATGGATGAAGAACTAGATATTCATGGGGAATATATTCTTCATGAAAGGTAGGTGAGAAATTAATATTAAAAATGTTCCTGTCTTCAGCAGAAACAAGACCAATCTTTTCACTTCTAACTTACCTTGTATTTATGAGACATCAGCTGCAGACGGGAAAGGAAATTGCAGCATTGCCTAAAAGCAGCGTTGGCAAGTCCTGACAGCTTGTTAAAAGCCGTGACCAAAGGCAGGGTGACGCACATCCATCACCCGTGACAGGGACCTGTGGAGCTGGGCCTGGGCTGGCCCGTGGCCATATCTCTGAGGTGGGTGGCTCACGTGGCCCCCAGTGGGACCCTTCACACGTTCCTGCAGCTGCCCAAGGGATGGAAATGTTGGCCACTCACTCAAAGTAAACACAATGGTGTCCCTACAGCTCTGTCCTCCCACGGTTCCAGTCTGACTTCATGTATAACAAGGATTTTCCAGCACTTACAGTCTCATTTCTTGCCAGATAATGGAAGTAAAGGCCCAAAGCAGTGGAGCCAATAGAAGATACAGTCCACAGTGGGGAAATATCATATTCCATCCTTGGGATGCTCTAGCATGAACCACGGCTTTGAACTCTGAGTCCCAGAGATTTGGGTTTCCAAGTGTAATTCCCATCCATGAGCAGAGCCCAAGATTTACATTTCATTAATAATTCTAAAGCATCCTTTTCATATGTGGCACATGGTGGAAATATATAACTCTGGAGATCACCTGGCCCAGCCTCCTGCTGAAAGAAGGGCCTTAGATTAAGTTATCCAGGTCCATATAAAGCCAAGTCTTGAACAGTTGGATTTGGACATGAAATAACATGAGTAATACAGTAAGTAGAGTCACCATTACTGCAGTGAAGTCACACAAAAGATTAGGGAAAAGACACTCCAAAGAGGCCATGACTCAACTGGGCCTATAGGAAACAGCAAAGCCAGCCCCAGCACCTGTACAGCAGAGAAGTATTTGGGTGCTCCTTCCAACTCAGATCCTAATAAAGCAACCTATACATCCTGGAAACTGCATTTACAGATTTCATACAGAGACGTGTAGCCTTGAAAGTAATTTTTCTTTTTTTTTTTCAGCATAGTGATGTTATTACCACTTGTATTTCTGCTGGCAGGAAGCTCTTGCCTACAGCTGCAAACCAATATAAACTCCAACTTTCTGGGTCATCAGAAATGTAATGGACAAAGTGCTCTCTGCAGTTACCTCATCCATAAGATAACTGAGTTAAAGCACAAACACTGTGGCAGAACTTGTTCACTGTTCCTTCTTTGCTGGTTCTCCCTTCTTTTTAAGCACTTCATTTCACAAACATTTCATTGCATAAACATGGAGCGGAGCAGAGCAGAGCTTAACAGGAACGGGTTTGAATTAGTGAACAGCAGATATCCAAAGTAACTGGGAATCTAGAGTGGGATAAAAGTTCGTCTCCAAAAGGGTTTCCAGTCCTAGAGGGATTTAAAAGCCCTTTGGATGTGGCACTTGGGGACATGGGTCAGTGGTGGCCCTTGCAGTGCTGGGGGCTGGTTTGACTGGATGATCTTAAAGGTCTTTCCAGGCATAAATGACTCTATGGTTGATAATCTCACACCAATACTTCTCCTCCTCACGTCACCCAGTCCAGAAGTAAAAACTACTTAGTTTTTCATTTGTCCCAGGTTAGAATCACACCATTCCCTCTCATTTTAAGGACCAGTGTGGATGTCCTATGCATTTTACCAGGTTTCTCGTGATTTGTCCCATTTAATGGTTGATGGCTGTGCAGGACCTCATTACTTGGATGATCCTGCTGAGAAAGGCTGCTATTTTGGAACATTATTCTGGTTGTTTATACAAATTTCACACAGGAAAGTTGTAGTAAGCTGATAAACACCTCCTTACACATTACAAAGGGTCTGAGCAAGAGAAACATATATCTTTACATTCTACATTATGGCCCACACAAAAGGTGGAAGCAGTTAAAATCCAACACTTCCCATGTTTATTTACACCTATAGTCTTGTGTACACAAATGGTGGAAGTCCTTTATCACAAACCAGTATTTCTCAGCTCCTTACTTCACCCATTTCCTCCTTTCAGTAAAACTATGGAACCACTAGCAGCCTCCCAACTCACTTTCTAATTATTTCTAGTAAAAGTGGTTCTTCCATGCCACCATGGCATCAAGGGAAGGGTCAGTTTTAAATCTGCTTTATCACAGAGAAACTTCAGATGGTGTAGAACAAAGCCTTGAATACATAACACTCCCCATGGAGTGACATTCCCTGATATTTAAAATGAGGATATATACAATGAAATGTTTCATTTGCTGATGCCATCCCTTTAGATTTCCATCCCTAACCCCTTAGCAGTGGTTGGCATCTTCCCTTTCCTGCTCCTCAGTGTGCCCTCTCTCCTCCAACACCACACAGCCTGGATTATGCTTAGGAAAACAGAGGAATATTTTATCTCAGGAACAATCCCATTGATTTCAGGCATGGAAAAGGGAGAGCAGCAGAGACTGCAAGGAGTTTGCACCTTGCCCAGCTCTC
>VWZV01017374.1:40904-87944 GCA_013397155.1 Irena cyanogastra | reverse complement strand
CCACGCCATCCTCCTTGATTCCAGGTTCAAAAAGCTGCTTTTGGGGGTTTTCAGCTAATTTTGAGCAAGACTTGGAAGCCTTTAAAGGAGGTTGGTTTGTGTGGGCTGGGGGAGGCCAGCGCTCGAGGACAGCAGGGACTTGGCTGGCCATGGGGGACACGGTGCTGGGCTCGTGGCCAGCCCCAGGGCCACGTGCCAGGTCTCCAGAGCCCACAGGAACACGCCTGGCTGTGACAGTGATGGAGGCAAAGCCTCTCTGCTGGCTTGGACACTGCTTTGGACTAGGAGAGTCTGACGGTGACATGGTGTCTTCTAAGGATGCCTGAATCTCCAGTCGGCTGGGAAGCACCAAAAATGTTCTGCTGGTGATGGCTGTCCCCTGATCAGGCAAGGATGGCTTGGTGTGACAAGCTCTGGGCTGGGGGATCAGGGCCTGCATAGGCAGAGAGGGCTGGTTGCCTCTGGACTTATCCTCATCAATCTGTGCAATGATTACTGGTGAAATCAGTGTTGTGTTTTGGGAAGGCAGNCCATCACTAAGCCCAGGGAAGGGTCAGTTTTAAATCTGCTTTATCACAGAGAAACTTCAGATGGTGTAGAACAAAGCCTTGAATACATAACACTCCCCATGGAGTGACATTCCCTGATATTTAAAATGAGGATATATACAATGAAATGTTTCATTTGCTGATGCCATCCCTTTAGATTTCCATCCCTAACCCCTTAGCAGTGGTTGGCATCTTCCCTTTCCTGCTCCTCAGTGTGCCCTCTCTCCTCCAACACCACACAGCCTGGATTATGCTTAGGAAAACAGAGGAATATTTTATCTCAGGAACAATCCCATTGATTTCAGGCATGGAAAAGGGAGAGCAGCAGAGACTGCAAGGAGTTTGCACCTTGCCCAGCTCTCAAGGCAGCGTGAGGCTTCTCATCTTTCTGTTTCCTTCCACTTGCACACTGAGAGGATGGAGGTACAAAGGAACTTTTGGAAGTGGCTCATGTTCATGCACTGACCCTTAGATCAAAAAGGCCATATAAGAACAGGGTAATTGCAATTAAATGTAGCCCAAGGCTGCAGGATATAGAGGGGTGAGTTTAATCTTTGTGCTTTTGGTAAAAAACAGACTCCACTCATTGACAATCTTCCCATCCACCTTCCCTTCCTGGAAAGGCAATAAACTCAGCTGTGGTTATCCAAGTGTGCTGGAAAATCCCAGTGCAGCAGGAGCTGCACCACTCTGGGCAGGAAGCAATCCCCAGGGCCCCTCTCCCTCCCCCAGGAACAACGCTGCAAAGAACATTTTATGTTTCTAAAATGCTTGGAAAGGTTGGAAACAAGCGTGTTCAAGATTTGCAAACCTTTTACCTGGTTCCATTAAGTATAAAAGCCTGGGCTTATTACTGTAGCCTTCTAAATAAAAGCTGGAAACAAGATCATTTTTAATTGCAAGGAGCACAAAACCAAGCTCAGTGCAGTCATCTGCTTCTTAAATTCACACCTTGAAATTCAGCCCTTATTCAAAGATAAACCTAATTATTTTCAGGGGATAAGCACTTGCAGGTTGCTGGGAGAATAATTAAAAAATACTGTTATAAATGGTTAAAAAAAGAGGTTTAATGCAGAAAACACAGGGGGATTTTTCTCTCTCAGCTGATGAGCAGCACACATCACTAGCATGGCAAACATTCATGGCAGTGCTGGAGCTGGAAACCTCTGGGCTGTGCTCTAACTCCCTGAGCCTCTGCAGAAGCAAGGGTAGCTGCTGTCTGCTCTCACAGGATCACTGTGTGGGGCTACTCCAGCCTGAACCTCTGCTCCACCAGCCTGAGCTTTATGGCAATGACTTACCTGCCTTATTGCTCGAATTAGGAATTTGGAGGGAAAACACAGTGAGGTGGCTGCCAGGCTGCTCATCCTCTTCCTTTGCTGCTGCTGCCTTGTGAGGTCCTCTGGGAATATCCACAAATGCTGGAAGTCCCGAGGCAAAGACACTTTGCAAAGGGTGTTTACAACCCAAATGTCCTTCCTTTGTTTTCTCCTTCTTAATTACCTTATTTCCCGTGAAGTCTGCGCTCAGGTGGGATCTGAGTGGAGCCCCGTGTGCTCCTGGGAGCTTCCTTGGAGCTCTCTCCTCCATGGGCTCTCCATTAGCTATGCCATCTACTCCATCTGCTGTTAATCCGGACAAACTGCACTTCAGGCTCAAGGACAACGTGGATCTATACATTTTTTGGCATTTAACTCGAGGTTGGTCAATGCACACATTGAGCGACTTGTCTAAATAATAGATGGTGTTTGGACACGGCTCAGACACCTGGAGCTGGACACAGGAGATGAATGAAGGTGGAATTTTCTCCCTCCCATCACTGCTTTGGAGACCCACGCCATCCTCCTTGATTCCAGGTTCAAAAAGCTGCTTTTGGGGGTTTTCAGCTAATTTTGAGCAAGACTTGGAAGCCTTTAAAGGAGGTTGGTTTGTGTGGGCTGGGGGAGGCCAGCGCTCGAGGACAGCAGGGACTTGGCTGGCCATGGGGGACACGGTGCTGGGCTCGTGGCCAGCCCCAGGGCCACGTGCCAGGTCTCCAGAGCCCACAGGAACACGCCTGGCTGTGACAGTGATGGAGGCAAAGCCTCTCTGCTGGCTTGGACACTGCTTTGGACTAGGAGAGTCTGACGGTGACATGGTGTCTTCTAAGGATGCCTGAATCTCCAGTCGGCTGGGAAGCACCAAAAATGTTCTGCTGGTGATGGCTGTCCCCTGATCAGGCAAGGATGGCTTGGTGTGACAAGCTCTGGGCTGGGGGATCAGGGCCTGCATAGGCAGAGAGGGCTGGTTGCCTCTGGACTTATCCTCATCAATCTGTGCAATGATTACTGGTGAAATCAGTGTTGTGTTTTGGGAAGGCAGAGATTCCTGCAAATGAAAAGATTCCTGCAAATGAAAAGATTCCCAGTTATCACCATACTCCAATATCCTGTATGCAACTGTTTCTCATCCACCATCTATCACAGCAGACAGTTTTGTCCAAGATCTCCTGTTACCTTTCTATTCATCATAACTTTTTTGTCATTTAAAAATGCACGGTCTTGAAATCAGCTCTGAATTGTCTGGGAGGCTTCAATGAAAACTTTGTCACTCTAGTGAAGGAAAAAATATTAAAATTTAAAACCTGTATTCCATAGTATTATTTTGAATATTTAACTCATGACCATCGATGGGACTGGTGAGTGTTTAGAAATGGACATGGCAAAGACAGTTGCCAGTTTCAGACTATAATCTCCTCTTTCATGATGATCTGCTGGAATTTAAAATGCATTTAAGTATATTATGGATCACTGGCCTGTGACATCACATGCTGCACAAGACCTGTGGGCACCAGGGGCATGACAGCTTTACAACCTCACCAGTTATAGGCATGAAAAGCTCCCAAAAAAGTGATACAGTTACTCACAAGGGCTCTGGGTACTATTTTAATTAATTAGTTCCCTCTTTCTTACAATTCCTTGGTGACACCTGCCAGTGATGTACAAACACATATGTACAAGATTGATTGACAGTGGCCCAGAGACTGACAGTGGCTCAGATTAATTTTTCCATCCATGACAGGAAACATCCATCTTGATAGACCACACCTTTCTTCCCTCGAGGTGACAAAGGAGGTGCTTTTATGTTCCAGCTCTCTGACAGAGTAAACCTGAGTTTAAAGCCTCCTGTTATTATTATCTAGCCTGCTGGGCCCATAAGTCCCATGCAATAAAGCATCTGGCCTAATCTCATTGCTGCTGTAAATTGGCTGATTAGATTGCTCCTGCCCTGTGTTCCCAGATCTCTTGATCCTTATAGAAAAGAAAAACAAAAAAAACCAAACCAAACACAACTCTGAATTGGCATGCAGAATCTGAGGATTAGCTTCCTAAGGAAAGCCCATTCTGTGTTTAGGTGCCATCAACTCCTTCTTGTTGGGAATTCACCCCAGTCCTAGCTGAGTGTCTCTATCAACTGATAATCAATGCCAGGACTCCACAAGGGCTTCACAAAATATTGTTCTTCTTCCAGGAGGACTGTGAGGGTGACAGCGCTATGATCTCCCTGGTGCCATGGTCACTCTTCTCAGAAAGGGGGAAATGATATCTCAGGTTTTAGCTTTTATGTTTTTCACATTCTGTGCTGCTTTAGTGTGTGGGTCTGGGTTTCATATGAGGGCATGGTGAGCTCTCTGCACAGAGCAGGGAGACAAAACAATTCCTGCTCCAGCTGGGGACCAAGGACAAATGATCCAAATCTCAGCCCAAGAGCACAAACAACGTGGGCTGGAGAGAGAAAAACAAGCAGGATGGGACTGCAGAACCTAAAGCTGGAATGGGACAATGAACTCCAAGATGAAATGGAGCAGAACTGATCCCAGTGACAGAGCCCGTGCCCGGGCTACATTTTGGGACCATTTTGGTTCATCTTGGGTGCAGCCCTGGCTGGGCTCTTGTGCTGCCCAAGGTGGATCCATGGAGGAAATCCTTTTAATAAATCCCTGCTTTATTCTGGAACTCTGCCCAGCCTCTGTTCTAGGTCAGCCTTGACAAGGCCTCAGGGTGACAGCCCACCAGGGCCCATGGGGAGATGATCTTTAAGGACCCTTCCAACTCAAACCATTCCATGATTCCATTCCTATGAAACCATCCCTGTGTTCTTCCTCCAGGCAGGAAAACATCACCAGAAGCAGTTCTTTTGTATCTCTTGGGAAGGAGCCTCTTGGGAACCCAAATTGGCAGAGGTAGATCAAGAGTTTATTAACGAGGTGAAATGCCAGATAAATTTTATCAACTCTTTAAAGCAGCTGCCTGTAGTTTGGACAATTCAATAATTTCACAGCCTCAGGGAAAGCATTTCCTTCCTCCTCTGTTTCTTTCATGGTTTGTAACAACATTTGCCTCATATTTTCTTCACTTCATTTACTTCTACCTACAGGTTTAAGACCTTTGCATGCTTTCCAAAACTCTCAACTTCCCCCAGATTTCTACTGGGCACCAAAGAAGAATGTTCCTTGAGAGACTTTATTCTGGATGCATCTCTCATGCTCCAGTAGTTAATTTGACATTTATTTCTTTTGTTGAGGGCTGCACAGATGGAGACATCCTGCAAGAGTCCAAAGGCACGTCAGAAACACTCCTGATTAGCTACAAACTCATGCGCCAATATTTTAAATAATTTACTTCTCCTTTTTTCTGTTGAAAATATGTCTTATTTTCTCCTCCCAATCTTTGGCAAATAATTGGATCTTTAAGGTTTGCCCAGCTGATCCTGTGCTCGTTGGGAGCTTTCAAGCTTCGCTGCATCTTTTGAAAAAAATCCACACACACACAAAGTAATTGTGGTGAGCTGAAAACCTCAGGCTTTATCCTGAGGACATATCAGGCAGAGTGTACTGATATTTGGGATATTGCTTGATTTAGCCCCGTGGGAGGTTTTTTACAACTTCTTTTCCCCAACAAAACATGCAATTTTTCCTCCTCACCAAGAGCACGCAGAATCACAACACTTAACCATCGTCATATTTGGGTTTTCTGCTGCCTAAGCTAAGCTTAGCTAAACAAAACCAAGTCCAAACAAACTGCTCAGCAATCAGTGCTTGTTTTTTAAACCCCCCTGCATTCTGCTGACTGCTCCCCAACCAGAATTTATTTATTTTACCTTGGTAGGGCTCAGTTTTCCCCACACACCACTCTCCCTCTGAAGGCCTGTGCATGTCCTCTGACCATCAGGGCCCCAGCGCTTTTGTGTCAGCCCTGGGGAAAAACACAGAGAAAGGAACATTATTGTCAGTGTTCTGGGGGAGATGAGTTAGAAAATGTGCTTTAAAATGGAGTGCAGCAGGAAGGAAAGAGTCCTGGAAATGATCTGATTGCCCTGGAATCCACAGAAGAGGCTCTCAAAACACCTTGGGATCCTATGGCAAGGATTTGGACATTCCCACACTGTGTCCAGGGCTGATCCAAAGCTTCACTGTATCTGCTTTTGATTTCCATGGCTTTGGGCACGACTATGGAGGGACTGGGGGAGCTGGGAAATGTGGATTTCTATTGTTATCACCACCTTAATGAAGGGATGGGACCACAGTCGGGCTAAGAAGGATTTATTGCTCAGTCTCAGAGGCTGTGAGATTTTAGAGGAGCAAGCACTCGGCCAGAGCTCAAAGTAGCCACAAGTTCTTTGTTCCAAGGCAATATAGAACTTTCTAACCCATGGACAGTTGCACAGGGTTCATTTTGCTTTTCTGACCTATCACCTTTACCTAATTCTGCTGCACTGCAGATACTTTTATCTAATGGGTTTCTATCTCATGTACACACATATACTTCTATTATAACTTCTAAACTCTTGGCTTATTCCATACAGCCCCACCTCTACATTATAAAAACAGACCCTTCACCATCTTATCAGCACAGGTTCTCATTTACTTGAGCCATATTCTTGCTTACAGCTATAGAAACACAAGTTCATAATTTTTCTACTTAATGTCTGTGTACATTATTTTTACATGAATCCAAGCTTCTTCCAAGGCTGCAGATCAAACCCTTCAGTGTCTGTGGAAGTTTCTATCTTTCCATTTCCCACAGATTTTAACAAACACCCTTTTTTTTTGCTGTCTGCAGAATGGGGAGCACAGACAGCCCAGCAACGAGCTGGATCTCACTGGCACTGAGTCACCTTCACATTTAAAGAGGTGCAGTGACTCCAAACCACATCCATAAATTCTATTACATCACAGCATTCCCAGATCAGTGATAACTGTTCCACCAGCACCCCAACCTCTGCTTTTGTCACGAGTTGTTTTCTGCGACCACTATTCCCTCTCTGCAGCTTTTTACATGGAGCTAATTTCCATTTAACACACTCCGGGCTATTGCGCTGATGCATTACGTCTGCTGTCAACTGTTTTGCCAGAAATCATGTTACTTTCTAGTTTGTATTAAGCATCCAAAATTAATTTTCAGAAATTCTCCATTTGGACTGAAATCTCTTGACGTTCCTGGCTGTTGTTTTACAGCAACATGTCACACCACTGGTAAGACCTTTTGTATTATTTTTCTTCCACCCAGGCAGGCTGCCACAGGAGAAAAATTTTTGCTAAGCAGAATTTCAGTTTATGTGTTACATTATATTAACAAAGGAATATAAATCAGGTCCACTTTAGGAATTGTTTATTAAACCATGCCCACCACAACAGAATTCATCTCCTTGGCCGAAGGGCAAGAGGAGGAAGATACCAGATCTATCCCTCAAGAAATCTTTAGTCCCACTACAACGTTTAGAGGGTGTTTGATGAGCTTTTTGTTTTAATAAGGTACATTAAAATATACTTTAACACTTCCCTAGCATAACTCCAAGACACCAATGTCACTGTGTACATCCACAGCTGGCATGAAGGAAGAGGTTTGTTTTTGTCATTGAGCAACAGAGTCCGGAGCCACAGAGCAAACAGCTGGACTCATTAGCCACAGTGTGGGAAAAGCCAGAATCCAGCAAACAGCCAGAGCAGAGGGCCCACTCTGTGGGTTTTGGCAAAGGAATAATGCTGGGCTGCAATCAGGGCAAAGGCAGGGAACCTGGTCTAGCACTGGAAACTGCTGGCAGCAAACACGGGCGAGATGCCCTTGGAGGCAGCTCCTCAGCCTGTCGTGGTGCACAGTGAGGAGGATCTAAGGACAAAATCCTCCTCTGCTGCTGGGGAAGCCTCATGGAAAGGTTATTTTCAGTGTATCAGTGCTGTGGTGAATCACACAAGGGCACCTTCATGGTGGAGAGCAGCCATGTGTGCTCTTATTTATTTTTTAAAACAAATAAATAGGGAATGACCTGCAGAGAGGGGTAAAGAAGAAATCTTGGATTGTATAAGACATTAATAGAAATTTGATTAAAAACCCCTATGTAATTAAAGTAACAACTTCCACTAAGTTATCAGTATTTTCCTGAAATGCTTTGCACTAAGAACCCCACAGTTGTCTCAGATCAAGGAGGAAACTACAACAGGAGATCATCAACTTCTGAATGTCAGCTGGTGCACGAGGAAATCCAGAGGCAGTCCAGGGATAAATCAGATCCCACAGACTCATTCTTCCATGAATTTCATTCAAATGCATTTCCAGCACCAGAGAAAGGCTGAGGACTACAGAGTCAAAGAACAAGTTGTCAAAGTCCATACTGCAGATTGCACAGAACAGGTAAATTATTCTTATCCAAGTAACCTCCCATGATTAGCAATACTCTGTGGGTAGAACCTTTCAGTATCCCACAGATCCCTTGGAATAGATTGGTAAATTCTTGCCTATCTAACTTTAAAAATAGCTGTTTCTGGAGCAGGACAAGCAGGAAGAATCGAGGTGAGAAGAAGAGGAAATATTTATTTCCTTTGCTAAGTCATCCACAGTGGAGTTTTGCATTGCCTTTTGTACCCTATCCTGTGCAAGGACATTCTCATATTGCTGTAGGAATCCTACAGCTGGAAAACACTCAAACTTTTGGCAAGTCATTGAATGTATTTGCTGAGACAAATTAAATGGCACTGGTGGCAAAAGCACTGGCATTTATCAGGTATTATTAAATCTGTTGTTGGAAGGTTCACGTTTGTTAATTCATGTTAAGAGAACAAGCAAAAAAAAACCCCAAACCTTCAAAAAGAGCTTGAATCTGTGTTTGCAATGAAGGCACTACAGGGAGCACAAGGCTTTAGCTGAGATGTGTCACACACCCAGCGTTCAAATTCTCACTGCTGACAAAACACGTCGCCCTGGAACCCCTGTTACACAACAAAACGCGAAGTTCACTTTTTCCCCGGTGTGAGAGCATGAAAGAAATGGCATTTCAAGTACTTTCCATCTCTGTGGGGAGCAGGAGAAACTTGTTTCCCAAGCTGAAATCCCGAGGTTTCAGACCCTCCCTTCCCACCACAATCCACCTCTCCAGCTTAAAAATGGGAGATGCCATGAGGAACAGAGGAGCACCTGCTGGCACATGACCTCTGTCCTGTGACATCTTCACTCTTCTTAATTCTCTCCCCTCACAAATCCTGTTTGTTGAACCAAATGCTACGCTCCTTGGTGAGGGAGCTGGGGGTGCTCAGCCTGGGGAAAAGGAGACTCAGGGGTGACCCCAGCACTCTGCACAGCTCCTGAAAGGTGCCTGTGCCCAGCTGGCCTTGGGCTCTTTCTCCGGGCAGCTCTGACAGAACCAGAGCACACAGCCTCCAGCTGAACCAAGGGAAATACAGGTTGGATATTTAGGAAAAATTTTTTTACAGAAAGAGTGATAAAGTTCTGGAATGGCTGCCCAGGGAGGTGGTGGAGTCACCATCCCTGGGTGTGTTTAACAAGGCCTGGATGTGGCACTGGGTGCCAGGGTTTAGTTGAGGTGTTGGGGCTGGGTTGGACTTGATGATCTTGAAGGCCTCTTCCAACCCAGTGATTCTGTGAATTCTGTGAATTCTGTGAGGCATCTGGACACCCAGCTGCAGCCCAGGGTTTTCCTAATTACAGAGTGCAGCTGGAACTGATTCCCCCAGTCTCGAGTGCCTGGATCCTGCCTCGGGCCAACTGGCAGCTGCCTCAGATAGTGGTTCAGAAAAGATGTACTTGTAAATCAGCTGCTGAAGCCCAGATCAATGGCAAAGGTGAGGCTGCTGCTGAGGAAATGCAGCTTGGGAATGTTTGGCAGGCCCAGGACAGCCCCACACAGAGCCAGCTCAGGTTTTGTGCAAAACTTGGGATTCACATAAAAACCTTGGAAAATGCTGGTTCCCCAGTGGTTCAGGTCTTTGCCAGGCTGGGGGACAGTGTTTGATGACAAACCAAGTGTGAGAAGGACATTGAGGGGTTGGAGCATGTCCAGGGAAGGGAAAGGAGCTGGGAAGGGGCTGGAGAATTCCTGAGGGAGCTGGGAAGGGGCTGAGCCTGGAGCAAAGGAGGCTCAGGGGGCCCTTGTGGCTCTGCACAGCTCCTGCCAGGAGGGGACAGCCGGGGGGTCGGGCTCTGCTCCAGGGAACAGGGACAGGAGGAGAGGGAACGGCCTCAGGCTGGGCCAGGAGAGGGGCGCTCTGGATTCCTTCACCAAAAAAGTTTTCAAGAATTGGAACAGGCTGCCTGGAGAAACAGCAGGATCACCAGCCCTGAAAGCATTCAGACATCTAACGGCCGTGGCACTTGGAGACATGGCTTAGGGATGACCTTGGCAGTGTAGGGGGAATGGTTGGACTGGATGATCTTAGAGAGCTTTTCCAACTTCAAGCATTCTATGATTGACACCCAGAGTGACACCAGGCAGAGCTGGAATGACTTTAGACCACTGGCCCTGGCCTCATCCCCAGTTTTTGTCAGGAAAGTTGCATATTTTAGTCACTTACTGTCCACATGCTGACAAATCTCAAATGTTTGTCAGCACTTCTGGTCTCCCTTGTCCTGCTCCAAGCCCTGCTTGCTCTGCACTGACCACGTCCCCTGTCCCCTCTGAGCCACCAGCATCACCTCACAATAAATTCCTCTGGACCCTCCAGGAACCTCCAGTGCTTCTCTGAAAACTCCATCGAACAGCACTGCAGAGCACACACACTGCCATGAAAAGAGGAAGATTTCTCCACTTCACAAAAAAAATTACCCTTTTTGTTGATCTTAGCTCAACATCCGTGAGACTGGTGAGGGGAGTTGGTCTCCCACCCCTGTCCATGGCAGCAGGGTCCCTGCAGCACTCAAAAATTCCCAAAAATTCCTCAAATTCCTCACTTAGCTCCTGGAAGCTAAAGGACAGGGATGGCTTAGCTGCAGGGTTGGGTATCAGAGCCATCACTCTGCTAACACAGTGTCTCACTTAAACATTCTGTTTAAGGCCTTTTCTTCCTTCTGTATCTTATTCTTACTGGAGGAAGTAATTTATACTCTGTTTAAAACATTAGAACTGTTTAAATTTCCTCGTGGCTTTTTTAAATTCAAATACCTGCGGAAGCCTCGAGGATAAAGAAGTGTCATCATTAAAGATTCATCACGCTCCCTGCTCAGTAAGGGCTGGGAGAGATCATCATTTGCTCCTTCAGATCTGAGGTGAGTCATCCAAAAAACCCAAAAAATCCACCCAGCCATTAGGGATACATTGGAGATGAAAGCCAAGCTGGAACGAACACCGGAACCAAACCCGTGTCTTCTGCTCTTCTTCATGTGTCACAAAGAAAGGAGAACATAAAACTGCAGAGCCTGGTGTCATCGGAAATAAAACTGAGCAGCAAAGCCAAAGTTCACATGCCTGCTATGAAAAGTAGAGACGTGAATGCTGAAAATTCCACCTTTTGTCAGAGTTCCTTGCTGATGTCAAATTGATTTATAGGGAATTTACAAAAAAATGTTGTGTTTAGTGGAGAGAGTGGAGACAGTGCTGTGTCTCCAGCAAGCCTTGGCACAGGCACATGGAATGGTTTGGGTTGGAAGGGACCTTAAGATTAAGGGCAGGGACACCTTCCACTGTCCCAGGGTGCTCCAAGCCCCAATGTCCAACCTGGCCTTGGACACTGCCAGGGATCCAGGGACAGCCCCAGCTTCTCTTGTTGTCCTTCACAGATGTTCTCCTGAGCCTCCAGAAGTGCTGTTAAATTCAAGGAAAAGGGGAGGGGTTACACTGATAACCTCTGCAGGATTTCACATTTAGCAACCTCGGTGTAAGGCTGGGCAGGAATTTTCACCAGGATGCTTAAAGAGAAGAGGGTGCCATCCTGAGAGCTCAAACACACCTGAAAACCACAGAGGACGTGCTCATCTAGAGAGAATGACAGAGGGACAGTCCCTCAGTCCTCTTAGAGCATCTTTGCTGAGCTTATAAAAGTCACCTGCACATCCTGACAACAGGGGTCAAGCAGCAACGTGGGCTCAGAGCAGGGAAAGCAGCTCCAGCTCTTTCCTTGAAACCTTTCGTGTCATGAAAAAAGCCAAACCAACACAAACAAGCACTTTGCCACAAAAGAAAGCACTTGAACACAGTGGCACAAAATGATGGTGTTTTAAGGCAGCTTGGTGGGGAAGGCTTTCAAATCAGAGCGAGCCTAACAGCCTGAAATCATTTCAGCCTGAACAGGAGTCATTGTGGAAACAAAATAGGAAAGTTTTTTTGGTGGTGTTGTTTTTTTTAACATGTCAGGATGGATTTTCTTCTGCTACAAGTGAGATTTGATAAGTGAATTATCTCTCCCTGCTTGCACACCTTGGAGCTGGGCTGGCTGCCTGCAGAGATGATTACAGGATCCACCATGGAAGGGACAAATGGGTTCTGGTCTCTTGTCAAAAAGCCACAAGTCATAAATGTCTCATTATCTGTGCCATTAGAAGCAAGGTGCTCATCAGGGGGCTAGAAAGAGCACAGGAATTAGATCTTCAAACCCACGCATATGTGAAAAAATGGGGTCTTCATTATGCATTGCTGTTATTCTTTATCTCCAATTAATAATATAAAGAGAGGGATCACCCCCAGCACATCCATCACCCAGACAAAATTAAGAAAATTCTTCACTTTCTCCCTTTTTCCTTTCTCCTCCAAGTTTTCTTTCTTTTTCCCTTTTATTGTTTTTTAATTTTCAGTGATGTGCTGTTGGGCAATCCAATATTATCCACACATCTCACCCTGATTCTGGGACATAGATACATTTGTATAATTTGGACACATTTTTCTAAGAGGATTTGGCAAAGCAGTGACAGATTGTGCATGAACAACAAAAAAAAACCCCAAATTCTCCTCTGAGAAAAGAAATCCTCTTTAGGAAATCCTGATTCCTGTATGAGGTGCCCTCTGCTCACACCAAGGGAGGTGACACCTTTGGTTTCTTGCCAAAGTTCCTGTTTGGTGCCCATGTTATTCTTTTGGGAAACTGCTGATATTTCTTTAGCCAAACCTTTCAGTGAGGTCAGGGATCCCAGGGAGGGGTTTTGCCCTGGAGGTGAGGTTTGGCACCACGTGGGAACAGGAAGATCAGTGGGAATCAGCTGGAGATGAGAGGCTGAGAGGCTCTGGAAGTGTCACTGGCCTGGCATGGGAAGCAAGAGAGGGGAAAAACCAAAAGCAAGGCACTCACTGGAGGCTGTTTTATGTCAGAAATCTGTAGCGCTGACTTTTGGGTTAGACCAATCTGAATAAATATATTCAATATGAACAGTGGATGGGCCAGAAGTTTGTACAGAAAATAAAGTAACCAGGAGACAGAGACAAAGAAAGGAGGCGAGTCCAAGCAACATCAGCACCCAAATTTTTCTAATTTTAAGGAATTCTGAAGACAGTTCCTGGCTCAGAGCCTTGCACTGTGATTCATTAGCACCTACAGTCACATTATTTGGTTTATTGACTGCTGAGCACCCAATATCCTCTCAGAATAAAGATGTAATTAACAGAAACATTCCATAAAGAGCTGATGGAAGGTTTCCTTCACCCCTCTCAGAATCCCCTTCCCAACATGGCATTAAAGCAACCCCATTTTAGAGACCACATCCATTTCTGGAAGTCCAGGAATGCTTGAGACAGCCAGAAAATTCTTAAGTGACTGTAAACATCACAAATACAGTGCATAATCAAACAAAGGCAAGGCATTCTGCAGCCAAAAAATTATATTTATGAAGAGTGATTTTAGTGTTATTATGAGTATTTATGTAAAGGTCACAACACACATAGAATTTGATGGCACAAATGGATTCTGTAAATAAAAATTCCGCCCATGTTGCTCAGAACTGGTAGCAATTACAAAATGTACACATTTGCCCAGAGCTGCTTGTGCATAATAAGAGCTCGAGGTTTTTGTGTGGCTTCCCAATTCAATATTTCTTATATTTACCTGCTTTTGAAAGAGAAATTCAGAGAGGACAAGTGCACTGCCTGTTATGCATTTCATGCCTCAATTTATGTCCTGCTGCAGGGATTTTTTTGAGATGCTTTGGCTTAACAATGGTATTTATTGATTTTTTTTTTTGCTTTTAATACTCTTAAAACAGCGGTGACTCCAGAAAATGATGTGTGCCGTGGGTACAGATGTTTTTGTGGAGGTATCAAAGGAGTGATTCCAGCCCACATCTCCATCACTCCCATTTTGTTTCCAAAACAAAGGAATGGGATGTTCAGGAGCCAAATTTGACACTGAACGATTTGTACAACAAAACAAAACTTGCTGGAGCTCCAGCCATGCCAGACTGAATGCAGACTTTTCATGTTACTTTTGTACAAAAGAAGCATTCATTTTTTGTGTAATACTTGGGATTATTCTTTCTTTCTGGGAAGTCTTTCACATTAACTGCTGTGATTACAGACATCACAAAATGCTTGATAATAGGGGATGCAGGAGGCTAAAACCAAGATAAAAAAAAATCAGCTTTCACAGGATAAAAACACAATAGCCAAGATTTAAATAACTATGAGGCCTCAGAAGTTCAGTTTCTAAGTTGCTGGTGTGATCACAAATAGTTTTGTTTTGCATAATTTAAGAATATTTTGCAGCTCCCTCTAATTTATTTCAGTTTCCATGGACTTGCTCCTATTCGAAATCTATCAGCTGAATTTTGCAGTTATTCCACCACATAAAACTTTCCAGTTGGTGAATTATTACCTGAATGTGCCTTTGGAAGGGAAAGAAGAAAACCAAATCTCTGTTCATAACGTGCTTTTACTGCGCACCCACGCTTTGCTTCATCTTGAAATTACCCTTTTTGGATTCCTCTGCAACAGGTGGAGAAACCCAGCTGGAGATTAAATAATCGAGATTAAACCAAAAATGCTGTCATATGACCACAAAACAGGGCATGGGGGCTGCCGGTTTTATCACCAGATTCAGCAGAAGACAATTGGCCATTGGCTTTTTTTGCCACTCAGCCTTTCAGCTCTGAAACGGTGCAGAAAAGTCTGGAATTGATGATTAAATGTTCAAGCCCTCAAACCTGTAACTCCTGGCAGCTGTTTGGGGTGACATGTGGAGTTGTCTCCAGCTTTCTCTTGGCTGTGGATGTCACCTGGATGGGAAGGAGCAGGGCTGGGGCTGTCAGCACCCAGCCCAGGCAGCCCTGGCTGCTTCTCCAAGAAGGAATCAGCTGCTGCCTAGCAACCACCCAAACCTGGTGGCTGTTTGTGTATTACAGTTCTTGTGCAAAACTAAGCTCAGATCTCAAATTATTGCAGTCAACAATAATTGCATTCAGCATCAGAGCTGCAACAGATGGATAAGTGCATTTCCCTTTAATTCCTTGTTCTCCAAGGTTGTGTTTGTAAAATACACACACACCCCAATAAATTCAATGCCAAGCCAATCAGAAAAATATTTCAATATGTGAATAGTTATTTTTTGTAATAGTTATCCTTTAAGAGCTATTTCCATGAATAAAGTTGTTCATATACCTTTACATTTTAATGATGATGTCACTAAGGGTGATATAGGAGCAAACTTAAAGGGCCACGTTCTCTTGGGCATGACACAAATTTCCCTGCAAAAAAGTTGTCCCTGTGGTTTAGAAGTCCTGATTTTTTTCCCAATTATTATTTACTACATGTGAAACAAGTAAGGGGAAAAAAAAAGCCAAACAACAAAAAAACCCAACAACTTTTGCACTATGCCCTCTACTTGGATCACATTTTTAGCCTGATTTCCAAAAGGAATTTGATTTATGCCCTATCCTTCTTTATGCCCAACCTGGGCCTTTTGAACTTGTGGTCTCTTCCAAGCAACTTGACAGAAGGGTCGATAGCTGATCTCCCAACTAGCTGGCCATGAAAATCAATGGATTTGTGGGAATGAGAGGCTGCCACAGACAGAAGTTCACCAGGTCACCCCTGCTTGATCTGTGAACACATTTCCCACTCAGGCAGGAGCAGGGAGGGGGCACAGGGGGCAGATGGAAGAGGGGAAGGGAAAGGAGACATGAGGAAGAGTGAGGAACAATATTTGAGTCTGGGCTCATGGGCTCTGTCAGCTCTCATGGAATGACCTCTTTTTGTCAGCCTGGATTTTCCATTTCACATTCTTGTTTTCATTCTCTGAAAAAATATGGAAATCTCCTGGTAAGATTATGGAAATTAAAGGGCTTAGAGAAAATCAAATAATGCCACATCTGCTTGACCCTGGTCGTGGGGTACCTTAAACATAACCATGTGCAACATCTGTCCTGTTAGAAGTCACAGAGCAAAGCACTGCTGGAGCAGTCACCCTCCTAAATGTGACAGCCTCAGCACCAGATTCCCAGATTTTACTGCAGAGAATGCTTGGAATAATGCCACATGAAGTGATAACTGAGCAGCTCAGAACTAGCAAATGCTGGAACTATTCTCTCTCCAAGGCAAATGAGGTGGCTGGGGACGGCTGCCACCAGCACCACTTTGTTTGTCCTGCAGTTGTTCCTTGCCACGACAATCTCTGCTCCAGAGCCAAGGCACAAACCATTAAATAACTCAGCTGCACTCTTCCCCCAGCCAAACCCTGCCCCTTCCACATCCAGCCTTTCCACTGGCTGCTTTGGGATGGAAACTGATCCCAAACTTCTCTCCTCCTTGTGGGACACAGCTCCAAGGTTAGGTTAAGGCTAGTACAGAAAGAAGCAGGGAAAGGAGCTTATGTGGTGTGAAGTAATGGTGTGATAAAACCAGTTCCAGCACACAGACTTTGCTGAATGTGCTTTCAGAAACCTCTTTGGTCACTGGTGATATTCCCTGTTCCATCAAATCCTGGGAAGGAGCTGCAGGATGTGGCTGAGCCTTTTCAGGCTCACCAAGAGCACCCTGAGCTCCCAGCCCTGTGCTGGTGACACCGAGGCTCAGGTGGGACATGACCAGGTCAGGTTCTGCCCGAGGCCAGGGGCAGCAAAGCCCAGCTGGAATGTTCAGTTCTTTTGGGAAAGCTGCAGCTGGAAACGTGGACATGAAACTGTACAGCCAATCCAGCTGGCTGCAGCCCTGGGGCAAACTGAGTGCACCCTTTCTGCACCCCTATCTTCTTCTTATCCTGGTTTTCTTGGACCAACAGGCTCAGGTAGATATCTCTATTGGATTAGTTCCAGCTACTTTGGTTAATTTGCAATTTTAGTTTGATGGTTTTTTTGGCCTGTGCATTTTTTTGGGTTTTTTTTTAAGGATGAGATGTGTTTTTTTCTGTTTTGTTTGCCTTTTTTTTTGGTTTGTAATGGACTTTTTTTTTTACATCCACTCCAAAAAGGTACCTTGGTGATTCTTATATCCAAATGGAAAATGGAGAAAATCCTGGGCTTTGCTAGGACAGGTATAAATGTGTGCTGGGAGCGCTCCAGCAGCTGTCCCACCCTGAGGAAGAAAACAGACCAGTTTTATTTCAAAGCCTGCACCATGATCAGTCACCATGACTGAATATATATTGAATATATTTATTCAGATTGGTCTAACCCAAAAGTCAGCGCTACAAATTTCTGACATGGTGCAGGGTTTGAAATAAAACTGGTCTGTTTTCTTCCTCAGGGTGGGACAGCTGAATTTTCTCTCCCCAAGGCCATCCATGCAACCTGGATGGTGGGAATGCTAAATGGTGTGGATACAGAGGGGTTGAATCTAGAGAGCACTGCATTATCCAAGGGAGGCAAAAAGGCCAATATTTGCCACAGGAGTATTTACTGTGAATTAAATCCAACCAACAACAGCCAACAGGGCAGGCAAACACTGCAGGGATACCTGCAAGGGCATTGGGTTCAAGTTTTGTCCTCTTTAAACAGATTAAAATCCAGGCTTTTAAATTTTTTACCCTTTTAAAGAGCAAAAAGAATTTAAAATACACTCAGAAGTACGTGCACTTTTTGATGCTTAGTGGGATAAAGGTCATCTATGATGTAAAAAAAAAAAAATCCCAAAAATTCCAGCAAGTCACTCATTATTTTAGATAAAAAGGCAAAAAATGTTTCTCACAACTAAACTGCAAGCATGGTTTTGGAGGATGTGTCTGGTCTATGTCATAGTGATTTAAAACCATCTTATTACTCTAAATGCAGTTAGCCTTAGTTAGAAGGATGTGGAGATTAACACCATGGCCAGAAATTTAATGCTGGCAGATGTATAAATGTAGATTTATATACTTCATTCAACTGTTAAGGAAAGTTTATTAAGTCAAAATTAGGTGGATTTCTCTAATTTATAACAGTCTTTTTATAGTTAAATAAAATACTGAAATGAGCACAAGATATTTCTGTACCTTGGGTGTACACTGGTGTTTCTGGCTGTGTATTGTGATAATATTAGGGTTTTCCCAGGATTTCCAAGGTTGAGAGTGTGGGGTTTTTATTGGGTTTTTGGGGGTTTTGGTGTTTGAGGTTTTTTTTCCACTTAGTTCCCTGTTGCCTTTGAAAAAGCAGTAGCTAAATCAAGGTGTTATTGATTTCCTTGCAAACAGACAACTAAAAGTTCCACCAGCTCCAAACCTTATTCTTCCCAGCCCTCTCCTTTCCTAACAAAGCTTCCAGGTTGTGGTTATCCATTGGCAGAGCTGGATAAATATGGTAAACAGAGCTGGAAAGATCTGGTAAATGCTCAACCCAAATTATTATAACTTCACTCTCAGATTCCTGGAAAAAACTCCTCCTCTGGGGACACAACTCCAAGGTTAGGTCAAGACTAGCACAGAAAGGAGCAGGGAGAGGAGCAGGGGAGTAATGCTGTAATAAAATCCAATATTTCCCTGCAGGAGGGGTTTGCAATACCTGCCCCTACAGCAGGTTATGATAACAGCCTCTGCTTTGTGGGGAGAAATAAACAGCTTTATGTTCCTGACCTCCAGCACACACTGCCGTGAAATCAGAGTGCAATTGGAGCCATTTGCTGCTTTTTAGATATTCATTTCCCTTCCCTGCTGCTGGAAAGGCCTGGCTGAAGGCAGCTTGTACTAGATCAGGCTTCCAGCACCTTCATGCATTATAGACTCCAAAGACACTTTTTTCTTCCTCTCTCAGAAGGTGAAAGTGTTGAGTCATTTCTTTTAAAGACCTGGTGGAAGTTATTGCTCATTAAATGAAAGAGCTGCTGTTCCAGGCTGGGCTCAGGGTTATCCTTCCCAGGCTGGGCTCAGGGATATCCTTCCCAGGCCGGGCTCAGGGATGCTCTCCCAGGCTGGGCTCAGGGATGCTGCTCCAGGCCAGGCTCAGTGATGCTCTCCCAGGCAGGGCTCAGGGATGCTGCTCCAGGCCAGGCTCAGTGATGCTCTCCCAGGCAGGGCTCAGGGATGCTGCTCCAGGCCAGGCTCAGTGATGCTCTCCCAGGCAGGGCTCAGGGATGCTGCTCCAGGCCAGGCTCAGGGATGCTCTCCCAGGCAGGGCTTAGGGATGCTGCTCTAGGCTGGGCTCAGGGATGCTGCTCCAGGCCAGGCTCAGGGATGCTGCTCTAGGCAGGGCTCAGGGATGCTGCTCCAGGCCAGGCTCAGGGATGCTCTCCCAGGCTGGGCTCAGGGATGCTCTCCCAGGCCGGGCTCAGTGATGCTCCATGTGCACCTGCAGCTTCCACATCCCCTCGGGACTCAGCTCCCGGGTTCCCTCTGCTGCTCTGCTCACCCTTGCCTGGCTTAACTGAGCCAGGCTCCAGCAGCTTAGCCCAGATGCTGACGGGGATTACCAGGAACTCACGGGATGCAGCCTGTGCCAGCAATAATTAGGCTTTCAAACGCCGGCGCCCGGTGGGAAGGGATTGTCATTGTGGAGCCAGTCCCTTTAATGGAGAAACAACCCCTGTGCTACAGGAGAGGATAATTTGGCAGCTCCAGTCCCAGTGGCTCAGAGATATAAAATCCAGCCTCATCAATGTGTAAGATTAGAAGTAATTAGCCCCTCTGTGGTAAAGTCATCGCTCAGGAGCTCGGCGCGTCTGGGGACTCGGTGTAACGATGCCTCAGGGACAAGGAAGATGGGACCTTTGACTCCAGTGATTTGGAAGGGGCTGAGACCTAATTAAATCTGCAAAGATGCTGTAACTGCATTAAAAGGGATTTTTAAATATGAGCCATATTCCCTTTCACTAAACAAACTAGGTGTAGTGCACCCTGGAACAGGGAGAGAATTAATCAAGGGACAGCGAGCCAACAGCTGCTGTGTGGCTGCCAAAGAGAAGATGATACAGGATTATACAGAATTGAAGAGCATTTAATAAGAACTGAGGGATATTTACAAGAATTGAAGAATATTTAACAGGTTTTTTTGAAGCATGAGGTTTTATTCAGCTGTGGTGAAAACCAAGCACAGAACCCTCACTGTAAATCCAAGAGAATGTGGGGATTTTTAAAATCTGTTTCTCCAAATGTTTAACTTATAATAAACACTGATTGACTTACATAAATAAAAGCTAATTTTCTTGTAAAAAATAATACACAATTTACCTTTTCACTCATTAAAAAAACAACTTACAGCTTTTCAAAGAGGGGTATGGAGAGTTATTGTATTTCTGCTACTGAGCTTCACACAGCACTTCCCATCTTCTTTTTCCTTAAAAAGGCTTGGCATTTGTACTGGAGAAAGGAAAGATTGTAAGTTCTCTTCTCAGCAATGATTGCCTCATTTATATGATCTATCTTCTCCCAAGGATAAAAAGAATTCACTGTATGATATTAATATTTTTCTAGCATAACTCAGCCCTCTGCCTTTGTCAGAGCTGGATCCTCAAAGCCTGGAAGGTGAGTGGAAAAGTGTCTTAAGGGCATGAACTCAAAGTGGGACAACAGAAACATCATGATGATAAAGAGAAAAGAGCACTGGGATGACAGGGAAGTTTAGACACTTCATCATTCTGCCTAAAAAAGATTAATTAAAACAGCATCAAACTCATGGGTAGGCAGGTCAACACTGAGAGAAATCACCATTCAGCCAAAAATTGTCAATAGTATTTTTCTGAAGTCTTAGAAGCAATTTGATCTTTGCATTTATGATGGTGGTAGGACTATAGTTATTCCTTTTACAAAAGAGCCATCTTCAGCCATTCCTGAGTGAATTCAGGGTTATTTATACTTAAATTAGCCATTGTTATTACACTGAGTTTATTTTATACTGAAATTATCCATTGTTTGGACTGCCTATAAACTTGTGAACTCAGTAATCTTTATTTGAGCCCAACTTGGTGAACAAACCTACAAATACATTATCTCACAGAACACATCTACAGCCCATGGGGTGACTAAAAGCACGTTATGAGCATGAGCCCAAAAATGATTCACCCAACAAACCTCACCCCTTACAAACCAGCCCCCAAATAAAAGGTACCCTGTCACCTGCCTGGGGATGTGGTTCTGAGTTAATCAAACAGAGATTTTGATCATGGAATGGTTTGGGTTGGAAGGGAGCTAAATCCCATCCCATTCCACCCCATGCCGTGGCGCCTCAGGTTCAGCTGGGTGTGAATTCTATCCCCATCTGTCAGAGCTGGGGCAGTTATCCTCTGTTCATTGGGCAGTTTTTCTTTATCTCTTCCACAGCCAATCCTCCCTCCAGGAGATCTCTGCTGTTAATGGGCCATTAATTATTAATTATCTGCTGTCCATGGCCACTGAGTGTCCCTGCATGGCTGAGAAAATTCCATCATCCATCGGGAGAGGCTCACCCAGGGGAGGAGCCAAGCATTCCCACCTGGATAGAATCTGCCCTGGAACAGCCCAGCAGCCTTTTCCCACTGCATTCCCAGAGTTTCAGCTTTCTTCTGCCCTGCATTCCCAGAGGGAGCCCAGGCCCATCTCCAGCAGCACTGGAGCTCCAGAGGAAAACTCCAGCCTTGTCCAGGATCCCTGCTCCAGCAGAGCCAGCCCTGGCACTGCAGGAGGGCTGAGCCACCATGGAATGGCACTGCCACCAACACCCTGACACACAGGGGGACAGGACCTGTTCTGACTCTGCCAGTGGGTTTGGGTTTTTTTTGTACTATTGCATTTGTATTTTCAGTTTTCCCTAGTAAAGAACTGTTATTCCTACTCCCACATCTCTGCCTGAGAGCCCCTTAATTTCAAAATTATAATAAATCAGAGAGAGGGGGTTTGCATTTTCCATTTCAGAGGAGGCTCCTGCCTTCCTTAAACACACACCTGGCTGTTCAAACCAAGACACGTGGGCAGGGACACCTTCCCCTGTCCCAGCTGCTCCCAGCCCCAGTGTCCAACCTGGCCTTGGGCACTGCCAGGGATCCAGGGGCAGCCACAGCTGCTCTGGGCTATGTTTGAGTACCTCAAACACTGCTGGGCTATGGAAATTAATCCCTCATCATAATCATGGCTACATGGATCTGTGCTCTCCTTTAATTACAGCATGAACAGGGAATGGTTTCTCCTCTGCCCCTTTTGGGCAGATCCAGGTGTCATTCCTGGGGATTTCCATCCCTGAATAATGCAGTTCCAGCAGCAGCTGTGTGGAAAAGCTCCATGAGCTCTTTCTTTGCAAGAACAGAAAATTTAACCAGTGACTGTGTTTTTAGTAGAGGAGTTTTAACTTCTTTTTAAATTTAGAAATTGTAACCAGTGACTGTGCTTTTAGTAGAGAAGTTGATGAGCTCAATGGCTCCTCAATCACCATGAGAAAAATCAACAGCAATCAAAGTGCTCTGGTATTTCAAACCTTCAAGTGACCTTTCAAGGGGATTTCAGTTTGAAAACACAATATGAGGAAACTCTGTGGATTTGGGAATTCATCTTATAGCTAAAGCCTTTGCTAAATGTCTCCTGCTAGAAATGTAGAATAAACAGCAGTGGGGATCAAAGGTAGAGGAAAAAATGAAGGAAAAGGTGGGTGGTGACCAGCTGGTGACCTGGGTCAAGCACATATGTAATTATTTGTCTTTAGTTCTGGGTGTTGGAAATGTCCCTCAGCTTTCAGAAGGAGAGCAATCCCAGTTGGACAAAGTGGGAAACACGAGGGGGACACAGGAGACAAAAGGAAAACCCTCACGTGAGAAATAATCCCACTCTAATGGCACAGGAAAAGGCACTGGAGAGAAGGAAAATAGGGAATTTTACTGGGAAAGCCCTGGGGGCTGAGGAGGAGGCTGCAAAGAAAGCCTGGCTCCATCCTCCCCAGACCAGAACAGCAGTTAATGCTGTTCAAGTTGAGACAGTTTTCATGGATTTTTTTTAATTGGGTTTTTTTGGGTTTTTTCTCCCCAACTATAAGCTGAAGAAGTTATAAAAGCCTCTGTATTTTCAGACAGAATGGACAGAGAAAAATCTCAAGTAAAAAAAAAATAATTGCAAAGAACAGTGAAGACAGGGAAAGCTGCATTTGTACCTGGAACTTAAAAACAGCAACAGGAGCAATACAAAGTGAGTGAGTTTGAATACCAGCACACAGCACAGAAGTGCTGAGTAACCCAGAGTGCTGCTTAATTTTTAAAAAGGGATCTTGATATCTCAGGCTTCTCAAAATTAAGATGGGATTAAGATACATCAGAGGATAATATGAAAAAAAATAATAAAGCCAGTGTAAATTACCTTGACAAGACTGAAGACCAGGGTGACAAAGGAGCAGAGGCAGAAAGCAAATATAAATAAATAAAATAGAGCAGTGCCTCCACATCTCCCCAAGCAAGCAGAAGTACTCTAGGAACTGATATTTTCCCAGGATGGCCCAGAATGGGGAACATTACTGCAAAAAAACTGACACTAAATAAGTTGGGAGTCGTCAGCAAGTAAAAAAAGGAGTAATAGGGTATAGATGCACTAAAATCACAACATTCAGAAGATGCATAGGAAGAGGTGTGAGGAGATGTGAAGCTCTTGGGTACATTAAAATAGAGTTTTTCTGCACAAAGGGTAATTAAATCTTGAATGTCAATGACCATAATCAGGATAATGAAGTAACTGATGATCTACAACAAAATCCTACCCTTCCCAAAGAGCAAATTGATCAAATCACTCTGTTACACCATTATCTTAGCATGTATAAACTGCAAAAACCATTAGAATTTTCCTTTGAATCCCTTGGAGGAGTTCATAGCTGCAGCCCTCTTTGTTGTATTTTTACAGAGGAATTCTCTAAATGAACAGAACAGAAACAAGTTTATTTAAGCCAAACCAACATGAGGAGGAAATCTCTGCTCTAAAATCAAAATTAAGCTGTTTACTGAAACACAAAGCAGCACATTCAAGGTTTTAGCTCATCCTGTGTTATAGGAGGATATTTTACAGGGAAAGGTCATAAGTTTCACTCTCCTTCTTGATGTTGGGAAAACAATGACAGATTTATTGTGAAGATTTGTCAGCAGCAGCAGAGAGGTCACTGTGCCCCAATAAAGAGGAAATGTTCATTTACCTGTAACCCAGCCCAGTGAAACCTTTCCTTACCCAAGCCTTTGGCTGGACAAAACATGCATTTACCTTATAAAGCTCAAATTGTGCATCAGTATTCAGCTAATTGGAGGTTGCTGCCATTAATTTAGATAATATACATTCATCTCACATAAATAGCTTCTAGCAGCTTCTTTAATTTAACCTTTCTTGTGGCCTCCTTTTTTCACTGTCACACAACCAGCAATTGAGAGCTCACAAATGACCTCCTGTGCCACAGCCCTGCCATAACAATCCATGGGAGGAATTTCATAAAACAGATTAAATTCTGCAGCGCTGGCTTTGATGAATTAGTAGAATTTGTTACCTGCAGCTGCTCAGAGTTAATCTTTGATTTTTAGCTGAGTGTTGGAAAGAGTAAACCAGGGACACGTTGTAGTTTTGACACCATGAAATGGAAGTAGAGCCACAGCACCCACAGAAGCAAAACTTTTAAAGATTTTTGCCTTTTATCTCTCTTATCTCACTGCTTAAAACAACATCAGGGGAGGGACTTCCTGTGACAAAGTGTTTCTGTATAAATTTTGAGATTATTACAATTATTCTATAATGATTATTCCTTCCTGCCTGGTGTCACATCACAATGAAGCAGAGCTGAGGATCATTTTCCCACAAAGCTTCAAAGGTGGCAAATGATCCCAAGGTAAAAAATGAGCTCCAGCACAGCAAATCACCCAAAATGTTTTGTTCAACATTAAATTATTATTCGCCATTTAAATTAAGGATTGCAAGGGAAATTCATTCTGAGCCTTTTCCATTTCCCTCATACTCACAATTTGGCTAATGAACCAAGAAAGCAATTAGTGAAACATCTCAATTTATGGCAGGTTGAGGTAATCTTTAGCCAGGGCACAGTTTAAACTCCTGCACTGTGAAAAGGAGACTTTTCATCTCCTGAAGCAGCTCTGGGGAGTTAATGAGCCCTCCTAATAGAGAGCATCAGCAATGGCACAATTTGTCATTTCTGGCTGCCCCTGGCAGTGCCCAGGGCCAGGCTGGACAGGGCTTGGAGCAGCCTGGGACAGTGGGAGGTGTCCCTGCCCTGGCAGGGGTGGCACTGGATGGGATTTAAGGTCCCTGCCAACTCAAACCGTGGGAGCACAGCAGGGATTTTCACAAGATATGGAATTTTTTGAGGGATTTATCCCATGCAGCTCAGTTAAACACTTCCACACAACATCTGGGAGCAACCCATCCAAGACTCCACAGCACTGTGGTGGGCACTCCCCAGTTCCCCAGCTTTAGAGGGATTTCATTTGTGGGCCAGCACTTCCATGGATGATCCTGTGCTGATCCTTTGTCACAGTAAGGTAGAAAAATTATTAAAAAAAGCCTTATAAAGTCAAGCCTGCTCTGGCTGGCCTGGCATTTCTTCTAAGTCAAGCTGGCATTCTCCAAGTTCCCATGTGAAAGCAATCCTGGTGTGAGCAGTTCATTAACACAACAACCTATTCCTGGGTAAAAAACAACTGGCACCTGTAAAAACTGTTTTTACACCTAGATAGAAACATTAAAACTATTTTTCACAAACAACTTTTCCTGCACATACACACCAAGAGTTTGAGTGACCAATCAATACAGAATAATAAATGGTTAATGACCAATAAAGGGATTGGCAAGAAAGCTACTGACCAACTGGAGTCCCACACAGGTCTGTAAAACTGTACAAAGAGGAGTTCTGTGAATAAAGAATGGCCTTTTCCACCATGGAGAAAACAGAGGCCCATGTGATTTATTGCCATAATCCTTCTGTGCCATCCCAGTGGGAAAAGGGGAGAAGCAAGAGGAGGGGAATCACTTCCATGGCAAGGGGAGCCTGCCTGACTCATGCAGAGTTAAGGAGCTCCAGAGCAGGACACAAGTCAGGAATTGGACATGGACACAAGTCAGGACTGGACATGGACACAGGTCAGGAATTGGACATGGACACAAGTCAGGATTGGACATGGACACAGGTCAGGAATTGGACATGGACACAGGTCAGGAACTGGACATGGACACAGGTCAGGATTGGACATGGACACAAGTCAGGATTGGACATGGACACAGGTCAGGATTGGACATGGACACAAGTCAGGAATTGGACATGGACACAAGTCAGGATTGGACGTGGACACAGCTCAGGAATTGGACATGGACACAGGTCAGGATTGGACATGGACACAGGTCAGAATTGGACATGGACACACTCAGATCACCACCAAAACACAAGAAATAATTTGATATTCTCAAACATTATTGAGCTGCCATCAACAGATCACTCACAAAACAAACCAGGACTTGTGAACGGATTAATGCAAATGTTTCAGCACAAGAAAAACAGGGAATAAGGAAAACAAGGGTGCATGGCTACATTATGGAAAATACAGTGGCAATAACATAACTTAGAGGTGTGCTGCAGTATTTTGCCTAGCAATGATTTGTGTCTGTGAAATTTTAAGGGGACCTGAGTTGATTAGGTATATTTGTTATTTTAAGACTTTATGATAGATACTCCTATAGCAAGGATTTGGGAATGGGCAATAAACATGGGAAGTGGTTTTTTTATTTTTTTTTAATTCAGTGCATCAGTAACCACAACTTGGCTAAAAAAAGAAATGCTTAATTGCAATTCAACCAAAAGCTCCCCCTGAGGCTTGGGCTCAATTGAATGCTGGGTGGTAAAAATCAGCCTCTCCCTTTTGCTTAGAAGAGCAAAGAAAAAGGAGAATGAGCTTGACTTTATTTACAGCAATGGTAATCTCTGCAGAAGCATGAGACTGGCTAATTGAGTCAGGAAGAGGAGTGAAAGTCTCCTGTGACAGGCTGTAATTGTCAGAGCTCCAGTTAAATGCAGCAGACACGGATTCAATTCATATTTTGAATGCCTGGGTAGTGCCTGGATCAAACCTGGCCTCCAGACCTCTGCAGAGCTGCTGCTCTCAGCAGCGTGCTCCTTCCACTCTGACACAGAGAACATTCACCAGAAAACTGCATGGGTAATTCTGCACTCACTGCTGAAAATATTTCATTTAGTGCTGCATCAAAACTCCCACCCCTTAGCAACTGGGAGATTCCTGCTCCAAGCAGAGATGGGGATGACGGGGCTCTGGGAATGTCAGAGGCAAGAGAGGATCCTGTGGGTGTGAAATTGTTGGCAATTATGTCTGAGCACTGGCTGCACATGTTTTTGCTGAATGTGTTCAGATTTACTGGAGGAATTGGCCTGAAGTATTTGCTGAATTCTGGGAGGCCTGATTAAAATAAACTGTGTTCAAGACACTTGTACTGCACCGAGACTCCGGAGTCCAGGGAGAGCTCTGGATGTGTCAGACACCAAAACAACAACAAATTAAAGAAAGGAATTGGCTCAGAAAATATTACTGCTGGTTCCTGAAAGCAAGCTAAAATGCAGTTGCTACCTGAGGAGCACAAAGGGAAAGAGAAAGAACACGAGAAGCAATAAAGGGGAATTTGGTTGTGGCAGAGCAGCTCGCTGCTGATCCACTCAGGAAATGAGCACAGGCTGATTAAGGCTAAATCATTCCATGGTGTCCTGCCCTTCCCATCCAGGCTGGAAGGGTTGGAAAGGCAGCCCTGGGATGAGGGAAAACACCCCCAGCTGCCAGACCAAGGGCAGGCTCCATTTGGCCTGGGAATGCAGGAGCAGCACAGGTTTCCCTGCAGCTCCCTGTTCAGGTTTCTCCCCTCTGCATCTCCCTGGCCTGTCTGCTGGAAGGAGCCACCACAGCAGCTCTTTCACCCTGCACAAGCCATGAAGCCCAGATCCAGCCCTCTTCCCTTGGAGGCTCCCATAGCCTCCCCAGAGAGTGCATTTGGTCATGGAGAGGTTTGCAGAGAATGACAATTTAGGAGTGGAACCATTCCCAGCCAGGCACTGTGGGAATCACAGGATCCCCAGATGGTTTGGGTTGGAAAGGACCTTGAAGGCCAGCTGATTCCAGCTCCTGCCACGGGCAGGGACACCTTCCCTAATCCAGTGCTGCAGGAGCTGTGATTCCACCCCTGGGCCAACCTCACAGGGGGAGAGCANAGGAGAAGGAGGAGAAGGAGGAGAAGGAGGAGAAGAAAGGAAGAGAAGGAGGAGGAGAAGAGCAGCAGCTGTTTCTGCCCCCCAGGGGGAAGGTCTGTGTGANCAGCAGCACGAGTGGGGCCCTTCTCCCACCCCCAGAGAGCCCTGAGCAGGAGGAGCCCCCCTGCTCTCATGGAAGAGGGCTCAGAGATCCATTTCCAAGCCCTTTTATCCTCCCACCTGCAGGAGAGCAGGACCTGCAGTGGTGTTTGGCTCCTGCACCCTCCTCCCACGTGCAGCAACCAAGGCAGCCCAGGCTTCCCACCGGAGGGAGGGAGGGAGGAAGGCAGGAAAGAAAGAGAGAGAAAGAGAGAAAGAGAGAGAAAGAGAGAGAGAGAGAGAGAGAAAGAAAGAAAGAAAGAAAGAAAGAAAGAAAGAAANAGATGAAACTTTTCTTAATCATCTCCTGGTGCCACAGTGAATGTGGGTACCAAGGAGACAGCACAAGTGTGGCTGTGGGAGGGATGACTCCCCAGGCCACAGCTCAATTTTGTGTTTAAGGCAAAGCTGCAGCTCTTTGGATGAGGAACAAGTCATTTACCCAAACATAAAAATTCTTCTTTGAGCACAGAAGCNAATTGCAATTCAACCAAAAGCTCCCCCTGAGGCTTGGGCTCAATTGAATGCTGGGTGGTAAAAATCAGCCTCTCCCTTTTGCTTAGAAGAGCAAAGAAAAAGGAGAATGAGCTTGACTTTATTTACAGCAATGGTAATCTCTGCAGAAGCATGAGACTGGCTAATTGAGTCAGGAAGAGGAGTGAAAGTCTCCTGTGACAGGCTGTAATTGTCAGAGCTCCAGTTAAATGCAGCAGACACGGATTCAATTCATATTTTGAATGCCTGGGTAGTGCCTGGATCAAACCTGGCCTCCAGACCTCTGCAGAGCTGCTGCTCTCAGCAGCGTGCTCCTTCCACTCTGACACAGAGAACATTCACCAGAAAACTGCATGGGTAATTCTGCACTCACTGCTGAAAATATTTCATTTAGTGCTGCATCAAAACTCCCACCCCTTAGCAACTGGGAGATTCCTGCTCCAAGCAGAGATGGGGACGACGGGGCTCTGGGAATGTCAGAGGCAAGAGAGGATCCTGTGGGTGTGAAATTGTTGGCAATTATGTCTGAGCACTGGCTGCACATGTTTTTGCTGAATGTGTTCAGATTTACTGGAGGAATTGGCCTGAAGTATTTGCTGAATTCTGGGAGGCCTGATTAAAATAAACTGTGTTCAAGACACTTGTACTGCACCGAGACTCCGGAGTCCAGGGAGAGCTCTGGATGTGTCAGACACCAAAACAACAACAAATTAAAGAAAGGAATTGGCTCAGAAAATATTACTGCTGGTTCCTGAAAGCAAGCTAAAATGCAGTTGCTACCTGAGGAGCACAAAGGGAAAGAGAAAGAACACGAGAAGCAATAAAGGGGAATTTGGTTGTGGCAGAGCAGCTCGCTGCTGATCCACTCAGGAAATGAGCACAGGCTGATTAAGGCTAAATCATTCCATGGTGTCCTGCCCTTCCCATCCAGGCTGGAAGGGTTGGAAAGGCAGCCCTGGGATGAGGGAAAACACCCCCAGCTGCCAGACCCAGGGCAGGCTCCATTTGGCCTGGGAATGCAGGAGCAGCACAGGTTTCCCTGCAGCTCCCTGTTCAGGTTTCTCCCCTCTGCATCTCCCTGGCCTGTCTGCTGGAAGGAGCCACCACAGCAGCTCTTTCACCCTGCACAAGCCATGAAGCCCAGATCCAGCCCTCTTCCCTTGGAGGCTCCCATAGCCTCCCCAGAGAGTGCATTTGGTCATGGAGAGGTTTGCAGAGAATGACAATTTAGGAGTGGAACCATTCCCAGCCAGGCACTGTGGGAATCACAGGATCCCCAGATGGTTTGGGTTGGAAAGGACCTTGAAGGCCAGCTGATTCCAGCTCCTGCCACGGGCAGGGACACCTTCCCTAATCCAGTGCTGCAGGAGCTGTGATTCCACCCCTGGGCCAACCTCACAGGGGGAGAGCAGCAGCAGCAGCACGAGTGGGGCCCTTCTCCCACCCCCAGAGAGCCCTGAGCAGGAGGAGCCCCCCTGCTCTCATGGAAGAGGGCTCAGAGATCCATTTCCAAGCCCTTTTATCCTCCCACCTGCAGGAGAGCAGGACCTGCAGTGGTGTTTGGCTCCTGCACCCTCCTCCCACGTGCAGCAACCAAGGCAGCCCAGGCTTCCCACCNGGGAAGGTCTGTGTGCTGCTCAGGGAGGTTTTGCCTTTGGGCAGCACTGCACAAATTGCCATCGAGCACGCAGAGGAGTCCAGAGCCCCCAGTGCAGAGCTCGGGCCAAAGTCCTGCTCTCCTGCTGCACAGAGGATGCAAAAAGAAGATGAAACTTTTCTTAATCATCTCCTGGTGCCACAGTGAATGTGGGTACCAAGGAGACAGCACAAGTGTGGCTGTGGGAGGGATGACTCCCCAGGCCACAGCTCAATTTTGTGTTTAAGGCAAAGCTGCAGCTCTTTGGATGAGGAACAAGTCATTTACCCAAACATAAAAATTCTTCTTTGAGCACAGAAGCATCTCTCTGCTACCTTACCCATAAACTCCAGATTAATCTGCTGCTCTGAAGTGTTTAGAGGTAATATCATGAGAGTTTCCTTTTAAAGAGTTTTATTTTACAGCTAAATTGCTGGCTCGTATTCCAAAATTTCAGCTACAAGGTTCCACAGATTTTGGGGGTCTGCAGGATTGATGTGCTCAATTTCTGCCTCTCAGACTCTACTATCTGCTTTTTTCAGTCATCCTGCTAGGAGGCATTTCTCCAGGAAGGTGATTTTCCTTCCTTTTCACCATATCTCTGGCAGAAAATGCATTTTAGTGAACTAATTAAATAGAGTTGGATTGTACATCAAATATCAGTAATAGCATCAGGCACTAACGTTCTGGCTGCTGTGAGAACAGGTTGCAGTGCACATTGTACCTGTAATACATCACTGGGATAATGATTTGATGCACCTGTGCTGTTAAATCCTCCCTTGGCAGAGTGACCAGCAAGCAGAAGACTCTGGAAAATATTTATGGGAAAGAGGATACTGGAATGGTGGAGGGAAGGATCCTCCTCTGTGCCTGTCCTTCCCTGGACTTCTCCTCCCAGCCACATTCTCAAGGCTTGTGTGAAGCTGTATCCCCAATTTTCTCCTCCTTTTCTGACCCTCCAGAGTATGAGCAGCTCTCCTTTTCTGTATTCTACTTATTAATTAAACTCCTGTTTATTTAAAATCTAGTGTATCCCAGAAAAACCTGAGCTAAGCCAGCTTATGTTTTTAAATACTCTTTTTTTTTCCCTCAACTCCCAAAGGATTCCAGAGTCCTTCACAAGCTACAACCACAGAGTGATTAAAATTAAAGCTTTTCTTGAGTTCAGTTTTAATTGTGTGAGTTAATTTAATTGACTAGAAGTCACATTGATAACTTGTCCTCACTTCCCATTTCTGTGGAATGAAAAAAGGGAGATCTTAGCTAAGCAAAACAATGTCCCCCAGGAGAGGAAATTCCTGAGATGCTCAAAATGCAGCACCTGTAGCCAGTGATTCTTCTCAAGTGCAGAGAAATAAAAAAGGATATTTTTTGGGGAACAAAGTCCACAGAACCCTTTTGGAGAATGCTAAACCTAATTCCTTGTTCACCGAGCTGTGATCTCCCCCAAATCTAGAATTCTGAGTTTTCAGTGACCCACTCATCCTCTCATGTCCATAATTCCCCAAAAAACACCATGAAAAGGAGCAAAAAGTACTCAGTATAATAATAAAAATATAAATTGACCTATAAATTGCCACTGCCCAGGTTCATTTGGGCTCTGGGGGATGGAAGCACAAGGCTCACATCCATCTCCATTAATATTTTCAGCCAAAGGTTAAAGAACAGTAAAACGAACTAAGCTGTCAGAGAAAATACATATTAGCATTTAGATTACCAGTTATTATCTGCATTTCCCATCAGCAGACAACAGTGAAATACGTGATGATGGCTTCAGATATTTTTTCAGAAAGGTTAAGGGGTCCCTGGATTCAAAGGGCTGGGAAAGACTGGCCTGGGAGATAAATGGCCTGGCCCTGGCAAGTGCTGTGCATCCTCAACACATCTGGACCCCGGCTGGAATTAAAATTCATATTGCAGCAGCAATTAAAAGACAGAAGTAGGTCAGGAGCTGTTGTTCAAGGCAATGTGCAGGCAGGGAAAGAAAGGAAAAAACCCAAAGCAAGCAGAGTTTGCCTGCAAGAAAATTCAGCCTTGAGAAACTCAAGGAGAGGATAAAAGAGAGCAAGGAGAGTTTGGGTGGCTCAGCTCTGGGCTCAGCAGGCAAAGCTGTCCCCACTGGGCAGCTCTGAGGCTGCACAGTGACATCAACACTCCCATTTTCCATGGAGCAAGGATGTCACTGTCCATGGCAAGGGCTGGCCAGGACACCTGTCCCATGGTCACACCTGTCCCTGTGTCACAGCTGGGACAGTGCCCATGGTGGGGACCACAGGCAGCTCCAGGCCTGGGGAATGGCAGTGAAAGCACATTGCTTCAGCTGCTGTGTGAGAAACAGGGGAGTTTGGTGCAGTCACCTGCAGGCTGGCACCGACCCTCCCTGCAGGCTGCTCCTCTGCCTTTGCACTGCTGCACAACTAATGCAGCTGAGAAACTTCATGGGCAGCTGTTTTAGTCTTGGCCACATAAAACTGAGCAAAGTGAGACCACCTAATGCTGATTAAACCTTGCTTTCAGTATAGTCTATTCTTAAAGGTGTCCTGTTAACCAAAACTACACCAAAAAATGTTCTTTAGTTCTGTAAGAATTTGCACGGGAGCTTTGCCTGTTGAAGTTTGATTTTATCCAGAAAGGGAATTTAAAAATAATTTTAAATGCTCCAAATAGCAGCAGTTGGTTTCAGAAGAGGCAGAAGCTCTCCATGTGTGGCCCTGGGCTCTGCCTTGCCCTGTTTCTCATGGGAATTTCTGAGCCAAGCCCTGCCAGGTATCTCCCCAATCTGCCCAGCCTCCCAAACCCATTTTCCATGTGGGCAGCTCTGAGTGGGGCACTAGGAATCCAGAGCAATAGAAGCAGAAAACTAAATGCAATCAATTTAACCCCAACAGATTTGAAACCCTGTCCCAGAGGTGTCCCAGAGCACCCACAGGACTGTGGCCAGAGTTACCTTCTGCTGCTAAAGCACTTCTTTTTTTCCATGTATTTATCCTACAGACACAAGGGAAAATGCACCCATATTCTCTTGGCTCCATTCTTCTTCTTCCAAAAGACAGCCAAAGTAATTGTCACGAGCTGATTTTGTCACTGGTTATTGTGTGTTTTCTGTACTGTTTTGTCCTCTGCCCCTCACAAATCCTGCACTGCTGGGCTTTAGTCACCAGCAAAGGTTTCTATTCCTCATTCCACCCCCTGCCATGGGCAGAAGAGACATTTTTAGTTGTTTGTGATACAAGCCAATGCAGGATGTTAATAATTATTAATGGCAACACACCATCAACAAGGAGAGACACAGCACCTAGAGCTGTTTATAAGAGAATCCCTTTTCCCAGAGAGTGGCCAGGGCATATTCCCCACAGGAGCTTGCCCAGGGGATTGCCAGGTGTGTGACTGGCTGTTACAGCATCACCCAATTAACACAGTGATTAATTAACACTGATGGCAAGCTGGGACGGGTTTGGGCTGGGACCACACACAGAGTGGGAGTGGGGCTGTCCTGTGCTCAGGGATGCACAAGTGTCTCATGAAACAGGAGCAGCATTGTGGGAGGGAAGAACACCCTTGAAAATGCCCTGGGGGATTTTGGGGCTGGGCTGGGCCACAAACAGAGCAAGGACTGCTGGAAACTCTGCTCCTCCAGGCCGGGATCTGCAGCAGAGGAGCTCATGGAGGATGAGGGAAAACCTTAATTTAAAAATATGCATTGCAGTTTTCTATGTCTGTAGTTATGTTAAATACAACATGGACACTCCCACCAGCTCAGCTTTTCCACTTAAAATCACAAGATCAGGGAATAAGTGAGGTTGGAATGGACCTCCAAGCCACAGGACCACAGCATCATTGAGGCTGGACGTTACCTCCAAGATCACCAAGTCCAACCTTTGGCCAAATACCAACCATGACAACGAGAGACATAGGAATGACACATCAAAAAACACAGAAAACACCTTTTCCATACACAATTTGCACATAAAAAACCCCAAACCCAGCCATTCTACATCACTGCACACACAATTTTTGATACTAAACAGGCTGAACCATTCCAGAGCACCTTTTGGCCAAGTTTGAAAAACTTTTCAACACATTTGCTTGAACAGCCACCCCTAAAACTCTCAAAAAGTAATAAAAACTAGAATGGGCACTTGACCTGTGCCCAATGCCAGAAGGAGATCCTCAAACAATAATTGCTGCATATGTAGCTTGGATTTTTATAGATATAAGTCAATAAAGAAGAAGAGAGGTAAAAAATTTATAAAGCTTTAAAATTTATAAAGCTCAAATGAACATGCAACCAGTGCTTGTGGGTTCTCCAAGGATTAGGAACTCTCCATGAGCAGGGCTCAGGGACAGAAAGGGACATCCCTGGAGGGAACTGATGCTGCTGCTGGGACTTTGCAGGGAGTAAGGGAAGGGAAATGCTGCCCAGGGCCACTCCAGCCTCTCACAGCTGCCACTTTGCCCCTCCAGCCCTTGGCACTGGGGTCATTTTATGGCTTCCAGCTCCCTGAGAGCGATGTAACCTCAGCATTGAACTGCTTCTGCAGCAAATAAATGCTGATAATCGACTAAACCTCATGTTTAAACAGAAACCTCCAGTAAGAAAGCTGATGGAAGAAAATCAGCTCGTTCTTGATGGCTCAATGCGACAACAAAAAGCCAATAGAGACTTAATGCCAACCTCACTTCAGAAAAAGTTTTTAATACCATCTGGAATCATCATCCAGTGCATTTTTACTTGTAACTTTTTCTATTTTTCCCCCTGTTCTGGGTGCTCAGAAGAGAATTTTCCCCCACAGAACAGTGACTGCAAATGATAACTCCCTGCCATTGCTGGCAGCAGCACGAACACCAGCACCAGGAGCAGTTCATGACTATTTATACTTCACAGCCCCATCCTGCTGAAAGCTTTTAAGTAATTAGTTTTCCTCATTAACAGCTGCTCTGCCTGGGGAAGGGCACTCAGGTGCCTCTGAGCCCCCTCCTGGATTACAGGGCAGCACCACACGGGCAGGGAGGGCAAAGCTCAGGAATGCTGAGCTGAGCTGGTGAAAAGGGCAGCAAAAGCACCAAATTTGTAGAAAAATGTGTCATTCCTACAAGATCACAGAACACCACAGCAATAAAAAACGTTTCCAGGACATTATCACAATCCCCTTGTATTTAAATCAGATGGATGATATTTATTAACATCACTTTTAGAGAGACACAAATACACTTCATGGGATATCAGGAGCCTTTTGATGCTAAAGTTGCATCCTATCCTAAAAAAAAAGCAAATTTGATACATCCCACGGAGCAAAAAGTGATTTGCAAACACAGGGAACAGGGAGAGCCAATAAAACACGTGGGCTTTGTACTTCTCCCTGCCACATCTCATCCATTATCCCATTTTTCTCTTTCACACTTGCAGAGGCAAAACAGACATCAGGTAAAGCCTAATTTAATATTATCACTAATGCATTCAAACACATCACCAAGAGCTGTGTTGCCAAAATTGCACTGCAGAAGAAAAAAAAAAATAAAACAGGTAAAACATTGTTATCTCCTTGGAAAAGCTGGGCCTGGTGCTCCAGCACCCAGTGATGTCTATTGAAAGCAGCAGGATTATTTTCCTGCAGAAGGATTACTCCCATGATTAAGGAGTGCAGGATTACATCCATTCTTTGCATATCTCCTGCTGTTTACATATCCCTGTTTTCACCTCTTGGTTTTTTGTTGGTTTTTCTTTTTAACACGGGGCATTTAATTACTGTTAGCAGCAGATATCATTGTGCTGGACTTGTATCCCTTCAACGTTTGGCTGGGTTTTGGATGCCAAAGAAGAAATGCTTTTGTGACCAAAACAAAGGATATAAAGCAGAAGCAGCAGAATGTGGACTATGCAATTAAAAACAAATAAAAAGAGAGGGAACTTGTTATTCACAATCAAGGCTTATTCATGATTCATCTCACATCCCTGCTCCTAGCCATGGCCTCTGCTCTCGGGAGCTGATTGCTTTTGTATCAATTTTTAACTGTGCCAAGGACTGAGTTACCTGAGAGCTCTCGGGCACTGAGAGGATCACTGCTGGAAAATAACAGCACTCAGACAGTTGAAACAAATGTTACAGGTAGGCTTGCTGTTAATGATTAATAAATAAAAATACTTGGATCTTTTTCACATTACAAAGAAGGGGTGAGAGTTGCTTTAGTTCGTCACTGCCGTGTGCTTTATATATAAAATGTATCTCCTTCCTAGTCTTAGGAAAATTAAGTTGCTTTTCCACTACTTGATGGTAAAATAGAATATTTAATGCAGAGTTATTAATTAAGAACTTAATGCAGGTCTCAGGTCATGTTCTCAACCCAATGAGAAATGTATCTAACTGAATAAAAACACCACCATGAGTTAAACTTCCAGCAGGGAACCAACTTTTCTTTAATGGAAAACAAAACTTCTTTCAAAGTCTCACATTTGACACCGAATTACATTAATCTCAGCTTAGAAAAATCATAAAGGGAACATAAATACCTTTAGTTTTAGTAGCCTGCCAAGAGGGGCTGAAAACTTAAATACCACCAGATAATTTCAGACAGCTTCATCCTAACTTTAGTTCCAGCTCTGTAGGTACTGTTTACATGTTTACACACTTCCTAGAGTTAAAAAGAAAGGTACTTCCTGCCTTTCCAGCTTTCTTTAAGTCGCTTCAAACTCCAAAAGAACACGGACTATTTTTAGAAAAGTCCGGCGCCAGAGCGAAAGGCGCGCCCAGGGCGCTCGGAACCCCCAAAGGACGCTCGGAACCCCCCAAAGGACGCTCAGAACCCCCCCAAAGTTGCCCAAACTCACCCAAAGGCCCCGTTTCCCCCCAGGCAGGGCAGCTCACGGTGCAGGACATGCGGGTGACAGAGCGCCGAGTGTCCCGGGAGCGCTCGGGTGGCGGCGGCAGCCGCGGAGCCGCTCCCCGGAGCATCCCCGGGATGCGGGGACAGGGACAGCCAGGAGCTGCCAGCGCATCAATTATTCACCCTCCAGCGCCCCGGCAGCTGCTGCTGCTGCTCCGGCAGCCACGGCAGAGCCGCTCACTGCGCGCTTTGTGTCCCGGAAAAAAAGGGATTTAAACAACCTGGCCGTGGAAAACCTGGGCGCGCTGGTTTGGGGGTGGTTTGTGTCGCACTCGTGCCCCCCCGCCCTTGGCTCTTGTGAATAGTTCATTTTCTTGATTTAAGTGTTGAAGTTGTCTCCCTCCTTCTGAGTGTTCTGGAGAAAAGTTAAGAGGGAATGTCCAAATCTGCTGCTTGCACGTATTTCTGTAATGACCTCCCTGAGTTTTAAATAGCGAACACCTGTTTGCCAAAATGTTCCTGTTCACCAAAATATTCCTGTTCTATGCATGAGAGGAGAGAAAAAAGCACAGCAAATTCCTATTTTACTCCAAAATCCACTGCAGTGTTATTTTTGAAATTGTGTTTTGAAGGTGATATTTTCACTGGGATGTTTTAATTTTTATTGCAAATTTTTGAAATAATCAGTGGTAGCACCATTCTTCTCCTCGATATTTGCCATCTAGAAATCATTATTAACTGAATATAATAACAATTTAATAATCATCCTTCTGATAATTGATCACAAGACTAATGATGGAACACAGTGAAGGATTTTTAATCATTTACCTGTGTAGTTATGTAATGCCTTAATGGGGTAAACAAAGATTTACACCATTTTCTCTAATCTTGCTAAGAGCAGCACTGGAATATTGCATTAATTTTGGTATCCACATTCTAAATAGAACTATAGAAAAACACTGCTCAGAAATTATTTGAACTCCCTTAGGAAAATTAAAAATATGTGATTCAACCTGGTTTGCTGTCCAAATACTGGGAGTTAATTTGATTACAGTGCACCAAGGGTTTTTCAAGGAGAAAATACCTCGAAGTACTTCTGAGGTAGATATTTCTTTGGAGACAGTGATTACAAAAATGTTCTGAGTACACCAGTAACCTCTGCATTTCTTAGATATCTTTCTAGAAAATATGCTTTCGCCAAACAAACAACAAAATTTACAGAACTTAAAATGCAGAGGACGTAAGAGCAGATTCCTTTAAATCCTTTTAGAATTACATTGTGCTCATGTTGTTCATTCAATCTCCACTACCTTCCTATCAGCTGCATGTGGTGATTTTAGCAATCTTTAAATAAAAAATAAAAAATTTGCAATGATTTCAGGATTTCACCCAGAGAACCATGACATTGTAATGCAAATGAGGCTGATGAATGTTTCATGGCAGACTTCAAAACGTTTGCTGCTGAGCCTTTCTAGAGCAGCCCAGGTGGATGCACTTTTCCTCCCACCTTTTTCTCATTATTCCAGTTGGGATGAGAAAGAAAAACAACTTGGGGCACAAGGACATGAAATAATTTGATTTTGCTTGAGAATTATAAATGAAGCTTATTTCTGCCTCTAATATTCTGGCTCTAGACAGGTTTAGACTGAGAAAAACACAACTTTATTCAGAGTTTGATGTAGATGGGATTGAATGACTTTTAAGACTTTGATCACCAGCTTAAAGCTGCAGGAGGGACAGAAGGGTTTGTGATTATCTGCTGGATTTTGGCACAAACCAGGATCTGCTGTTCCTTCCAGATTGCAGGAGCACTTTGGAGGTGGTGATTACAGAGATCACTGCTGAGGTCACCCCCTTCTACGAGAAACTTGTGACAACGGCCAAAAAATAAATGTGTTTTCACCTGAACTGAATGCTGGAGGTGTCCTTTAGGATGTGTGCAGCATAGAGGAAAGGTTAGGCTGCAAGGCAGGAGATAGCCAGGCAGATATTGGCCAAGTGAGCCCTTGGAAGCCTTTCCCAGCAGGATGCACTGAGCCCAGATCCACTCCTCACTGTGAGCACTGAATGCTATCTCTGCCTGCAGCTGGGCAGGGACTGTGCAGCTCCAGGTCAGCTCCTGCCACCCCTGCAGAGCTCTCCAGGTGGGTGTGAGCAGCACAGAGTGCAAGGGGCACGGGGAACACGGGGAAGGGAAAGGGAATTGCTGTCTGTGGGTGCTACCTGAGTTTTGCCTGGGAAAAAAGCTGATTGACAGAGTTGTAGCTCCCAGTCCCTGGTCAGACAGTGTCACATATGCAAGGCAGTGACAAATTATGCTTGACTGTGCTTGAAAGCTGCAGAAATGTTGAGTAGCATGAGCAGGGAGACAGGGTTCCTATCCATTGCCATCAAAATATCATCTTTTAGTGCTGTTGACAGTTTAATAGCTACTTCTGGATGGTGGAGAGCACTGTGAAGTGCTGCTGCTGTATTATTAACCCGGGCTGGAGCTTCCCTGCAAATCAGAGTGAAAATCCACACAAACAGAACTTCTGAAACAGTTGGAGATTCAAAGTGTGCTGGTCACAACAGGAATTGTATCTCTCTGTCTGCATCTCAGGGGGATCCAATGACTCTTTAACCCCTGATTATGTTATCATATATTTTCTGAGATCACACAATCACTGATGTTGGAAAAGACTCCAAAACCATCGAGTCCAACCATTAACCCAGCACTGCCACATCCACCACTAAACCACATCCCTAAGCACATCCCAGGGCCAAACTCCATTCCATTTTAAAAATCCAGATGATGGAATTCTGCTCAAATCAAACATTTTTGGTTCCATTTGTCTCCTCGAGGCAGCTGAGGTGAGATGTGGACATGGGGCAGCTACACTGACCTGCAGGACACAGTGTGTGAATCCCCACTGCTCCATCCACATGCAGCTGTGCAAAGCTGCATCCAGGGATGCAACTGCCTGAAATCACCCCTGGGATATCCAAAGCTGTGCCACACCTTGGAAATGGTTTGCAGGGCCCCAGCCTGTCACAGTTCAGAGCAGATTTGTGTGATATCACACAGCCTCAGCACACCCTTGCATCCGGGAGGTGTGGTGTGATGGTGTGACCACAGAAAAGGTTTGGGATTCAGGAGATTGGAGTGTGACTCTCTATTGATACCTTGAAATTAGCTATCACTGTACTATCTGCTTTCTGTCAAGGTGCTGCAGGAAATCAGTGAGATGCATCTGAGAGGGGAGTGAATCAATTCCCTGCTCTGCCCGGGGGCTGACCCTTCCCTGTTGGCTGTTTCCCAGCTTGTCACCTCACTTATTTCCCTTTTTTTCTATTGTTCCTTGGCACCATTGGCAGGAAATGTGTTCCCTGCTGGGACATCTGTCTAGAACTGCCACCTCCCTAAGGTGGCTGAGCTGACTTTGGGATGAGACTCTCAGCATTTTCCCTCTGTACTCAGCACTGGTGAGGAGCACCTTGAATCCTGTCCCTCCCTTAGGAGTCCCTCACTCAAGAAAGGAAATCAAGGGGCTGGAACTGATCTAGGGGAGGGAATGGAGCTGGGAAGGGCTTGAGGGAGCTGGGAAGGGGCTCAGCCTGGAGCAAAGGGGGATCAAGGGGGGACCTTGTGGCTCTGCACAGCTCCTGCCAGGAGGGGACAGCCGGAGGGTCGGGCTCTGCTCCAGGGAACAGGGACAGGAGGAGAGGGAACGGCCTCAGGCTGGGCCAGGGCAGGCTCAGGGTGGACATCAGCAGGAATTTCCCCATGGAAAGGTTGTCAAGGAGTGGAAGGGGCTGCCCAGGGAGGTTTGGAGTGCCCATCCCTGGGGGTGTCCAAGGAATTCCTGGATGTGGCACTCAGTGCTCTGGGCTGGGGACAAGCTGGGCATCAGGCACAGCTTGGACTCGATGATTCTGGACTCAAAATAATCCTGGGATTCTGAGACACCAAATGTGGCTCTTCTGGCATGTGGCACCAAGAGGGGCAACACTGCAAGCCAGCCCTAGGAACGCTCCCAGGGAGCTGTGGCAGAGCTGCCAAACACGTTCTGCTGGCATTTATTCCCCATCTGGGGGTTTTGGTTTTTGAAGTCTCAGAAAAACAGAGCATTACAAAAACATCAAGCTGTGAGAAGAAAAGTCAAAAGCCAGAAAATTCCAAGTTAATGCTGACTCCTTAATTCACATCATTAACTCAGAGGCACAGCTGAAGTCTGGGCAGCAGCCTGAGCTGAACTCTGGTGGGGTTTGGAACAGGCTGAGGATTTGCATGTCCAAGGGAGCACAGATTCCTGTGTGGATACAAAAGGGGAATTGGGACTGGCTGAGTGAAGGGGCTGGATGCCACTGGAATGGGAAAAAAAAAAAGGAGAGGCAGTCAAGAGACAGATTTCCAAAAAAGTTAGGTGAGGGAAGGGAGGTGAGAGAAGAGATAAGCTCATCTCAGAGGAGAATAAATTTAAGGACACTGACAAATGAGGGAGCCAAGGCATGAATTAAAAGGTGAGCAGGGAAAGGCAGATGCCTAAACAGGAAAAATAGGGGGTAATTGTGAAAAAGGGAAAAACAACAGAGAGTGAGAGGAGAGCGACTTGGACGGGATGTGGGATGGATCTGGCACAGAGCTGGGACTGCAGTGAAAGGGGAAGGAGAACAATGATCTCTCAGAGAGGGAGAAATGCAGTTAGGGCTGGGAGGGACTGAAGAAGGAAAATCAAGAGGAGAAAAGGCTCAGGTTTGGTGGACTGAAGAGTCAGGGCACGTTAGACTTCTCCTCTGGAGGCAGAGCAGGATTGAGCTCCCTTCCCTCTCTCTGCCCAAGGCTTGCTGCACACTGATCGTGCTAGCTGAGCCCTGGCCTTCATTTCTGCTTATTATCTCAAAAAACTCAAATTGCACATGAGAAACAGAGACTAAACCAATCATTAAGGCTGCAAGTGAAATATCCCAAAGTAAGGAAATGTGAAGAAAACTGAGGAGGGAAGGGTTTTGCAAACTCTGTGATACATAAACACATATATTGCTCTTCTGCTGAAGATCTTGGAGCACTTTAGCTCTTTGAAAATACACACAGCTGGATACTTACATTTAATTAAATAGTTTTTAAGATAATGACTACAGCCGTTTTGGCATATTTCACAAGTAAAAGCAATCAAACCCAAAACTCGAAACTGTTTTTATTCAAATATCCAGCATCAGTAACAGCCTCTACAGTGTTCGATGGAATGGGAGCCATAAAACTCCATCCAGAGTTTACAGTTGCAATAAGAACAGATTTATGGGCAATAAGAAGTGTCTGTGTGCACCTTCTTGTGCCTCTCTTTATTAGGCTAAAGCTGAGACAGCCCCAAAAACGTCTTTAATTAGCTCAAGCACTTCATTTAACAAAACAAGCAGTTTAGAGCAAATATAAACCACTATTCTCCAGCCACCACGTGCAGGAAGCAACTATTATTTGTGCAAGATTAATAAAGTCACAGGTGATTTTAGACTACCTAATTAAAGCATGATTTAAACCTAAGAGCAAATGGTTTTTTTGCATCAGCACTAGATCAAGGAAAAAAAAAGTTAATAAATACCCTGTTTTTGTATAGTTCCCCTATGCTGAGAGGGGGTATGAAGGCACTTTGGAAAGGAAGTTGCTTTTCTTGTAAAGACATGCAATAAAAGCACTTGTGGGATTTTTCCCTCGACTAAACCAGAACTTCTTTGCTGTCCCATCATGTAATCCATGCATTAAGGAAAAGCAGCACAATGATGAGACAATAATTGAAGTTAGGAAGTCAGGGGCATCATCTGACTGGGGGGACAGTCAGACTTTTGCTGCCTCACATTTCAGATGTTTTACATAAAGTGATTAAATATCTGCATGGAGTGTAATTAACACTTCCCCCCCTGTAGCAGAACACAGCATTAAAAATACTGAGCACATTCAGCTACGCCAAAATCAGAAACACAGAGCCCCAGCATTGTTTTCAACACACAGCAGAGCCCTTTTGGTTGCAGTCCAGCACTGAATCTCTCAAAAGCTGCTTTTGTCACAGCCAGGGGTTTTCCAGAGATGAATTCCCACCAGTGGACCCAACTGAGCATCCTAAATTCCAAATCCTTTTGCAACCCCAGAGTCACAGGATGGCTTGGGTTGGAAATGACCTGAAAGACCATGGGCAGGGACACCTCGACCAGAGCAGGCTGCTGAAATCTCCTTAACTTCTCAATAAACAAGGCAAAAATTGGATTTGTGGCCAAAGAAGGCATTGCAATTTTTGCAAAATCACCAAGAAAATGTAGGTGGTGAATGTGTCCCTGAGAAACAGTCACACAGCAACAGTGGGAGGAACTGTTCTAGAATTCTTCTTCCCACAGTGGTTTCTTCTCATCGTTATTGATCGTCAAGCTGCTTCTCTAAACTTCATTTAGAAGCCCTGTGAAATGGTTCTGTGGAAACCATTATTTTAAGAACATAAATACCCAATGGTAACTTCAGGCTTTTTGCATGAATTGTAAAACTCCAAGCCTTGGTGAAGTATTTTTCTGCAGGTAAGGGTTTCTTTCCCAAATGCCTGCTACAACACCTGAATTCTTCACTGGAGATTTTGTTATTGCAGCCGGGATTTTTATGAAGACTGGCAATTGGCTTCTCTGTACCTCAGGTCCATCCACCTCTTAAAGATTCACTTCATTGTCAATTTGCACCAAGAAAAAGCTTTTGCTTTCTTCTCATTTTTATTTCTCCCAATAAGGAGATTAATAAAGTGATGATCCAAGAGAAAGTGCCTGTAATGGCCTCTTTTTCCTCAAATATTTATCTCCTAAACATTTTTAATATTTAAACATCAGCTATTTAGTTGCTAATAAACCATTTCATATTAATTGGGTTCAAGGAGTAAAATAGAGATGGATTCTGTGCCAGACTGTGCTGTCTTTGGGTCCTGATTAGTGGTACTGGGATTGTATCCTCAGTATTGTCTCACCAACAGTTTATTCCAAATATTTTAATGGGAATAAAGAGGGGGAGATGAAGTTATGATCTCTTAGATAGATGCAACCATTTAACAGTGCCTTTGCCTCCCAGAACCTGTGTTACCTGGATTAATCACAGAATGGTTTGGGTCAGAAGGGGCCTTGAAGGCCATTTCATTGCAAACCCCAAAGGAGTGACAGGTCCTACCCTCTTTTGTGTTATTTGATGTAAGTTCTGCTGGAGTTACAGCAATTTCTGTGCTTTGCCCTGCACATTCCTAAGGTCTTTCTTAGGCAACTTTTGATTTTTAACTGCACATTGCAAAGTGCTCATCTTCATCTTGATTAACCTCTGTCTTGGGCTGTTAGAAATCTCTCTGTGACCCTGACAAATCCCAAACCTCCTCACTGACAGCCATCCTTCTTACAGATCATTTTTCTGGCTCATTGCTCCAGCAGAATCCCTTCCCTGCTTGCAGCCCTGCTCTCCCTTGTTCCTTCCAACACAAACCATCCCAGAGAGGCTGATCCCAGCCCTGCTCCCATCCTGCCCAGCCCTGGCTGCTGCCAGGTCACCCCTCCCTGCTTGCAATTGCATTCCAGGCCAGGCTTAATGGACTGAAACAATTCCCCTCTCAGAGTCTAAAAGGAGAGCTGGTTTTCCTCTTTCCAGCCCTCACTCCGAGGTCACCTCTGCTGCCACTCCTGCAGAGAATAAAACACCAAACACCTCAATAATGGTGCAGGAACTGAAGTCCTGGGATGGCTCCTGTGATCCTGACAGTGACCTTGTCCTTCCCTCAGCTTTTGTGAGAGTCACCCACATTTCCCCAGCTTTTACTTCAGCCATAAATTCTCTGGCACTGCTCCACTGCAGTCTCTGTTCAGTGCCTGCCCCGATGAGCTGGGAGGCCTGGCCAGAGCTGCAGGACAGATGGGACTGTGCCTCTCTCTTTGGCAGCCACAGCAAGAGAAATAGATCATTTCAGACAGCAGAAATTTGATGTTTTCCCTTGCATGTTTTCACAGGTTCATTCAGGGCTCGCAGAGGTCAGAAAAATAAACCCTCATTAATTGTTGAATGAATGGCACACATCAATTAATAGCAAGCCTTTCTATAATTAACAGCAAACCTGATCTATAAAACAGCTCACACGATCCCAAGATTTCACAGTGGGAAGGGACTCTAGAGGGTTCAGATTCAACCCCTGCACATTGGCTCAGGATTTTCCCCCAGCAAGCCTTGAAATCCCAAGGCTAGGGATGGCAGAAGCTCCCAGGCTGCCCATCCCACAGCTCCTCTGCCCTCCATCCTGGGAATCCACAGATCCAACTGCTTTGCTCTGAAATCCTCAGTTTCACAGCAGGAGAGGCTGCACTGAACTTGAACACAAACCTATATGATTTTATAAAAAAAAAAAAAAATAAGAGCTAAAAGGTGCTGTTTGCCCACTAGAACTTTGGAATTGCCTAGGTAATGGAATAGCATTGGATCACAACCTTAGAATTACCTGTGCTGTTCAGTTCTCCCATTACAACTTAAACCCAGAAACTATTATTCTTTTTCCAAATAAGATTATGAAAACACAGATGCTGCCACAAAGCCTCAGAACAAGCCCAGGACTGCACCCTGAACTCTCCCCTCTGATCACAATTTCCTGCTGCTAAACTCTTTCTTTGGGTCTGTTTTAGACAGAACCTCTTCAAAGCCATCCTGGGTGCAACCTTGGCCTGAGTGGAGCAGATGTGAGGTACTGACCCCATATCATCTCTGCTTTTCCATGGAAATTGCTGAGCTCCCAAGGTTTTGATTACTTCATCCTCTGCAGCAACTGGATCTTGTATAAAAGAAATTTCCAGGCACAATAACCTGCCTGACCTGGAACAAGGAGCAACAAGATGCAATTTCACTGTGTTGTGTGTGGGGTTTCACATCTTCCCTTTGGCCATTTCCCAAATCCAAGGCAGTAAATTAATTCCCAGGCACAAACCTACAAAGGTTTGTAGGTTTTCCCTTCACTTCTCCATGTCTTGTTGCCTGATTTTCTAAGAAATTCATGACCTCAGTAAATAATTCAAGAGGGAAGAGGGAGCTGGGAGATGACAGAAGTTTATCTGGCTGCAGAGGGGAGGGTGTTGTTTCTGAAGAGCTCACAATGAAGACAGGTATCTAGAAGATCAAAACTTAAGCAGGTCAATGAGGTTGATGGCTGTGGTTATGAGCTGGAATTTGGGAAAACACAGCAGTGATAAGGAGGACACAAATGCAATCCCCATCTCTAAGCTGTAGGTGACTGCATTTGAATTTTTGTCTCACAATGAAGCATGAAAATACCTGGTGCAGGAATTAAAGGCAGAAGGATCTGTGATTCCATCTTAAAGTCCTGCTGCACTTAAAAAGGCAAAATGAAATGGCAGGCAAGGAAGGAATCCATATTTCACAGGAGCTGGTCCAGCTTGGATCAATGTGGGAAAACACTTTTGTTCTGGAAGCCTGTCAGGTCCCCTCACAGATGTGCACATTTGTAAAGAAGGTTTTCAATGTACATATTCTTTGGGACAAAGTTCATGCCAGGTTGTCACAGGAAACGCTGATGGACCTTTCAAGAGGGAAATAAACCTTGGAGGGCTAAGTGTAAGATATATAATA